>JAQJVL010000047.1:0-167500 GCA_035578905.1 Stictocephala bisonia
TGACGCTCCACATGATAACCTTAGAGGTCAAGTGATGTGATAACAGTGATAAAGCTCGGCCGCCGTACACCAGTAGGTCTGGTATGTAACAGTGTATTAAATAAAAATAAAAAAGAAGTAAATAATTAATATAAATAATAGCTGTCCCTTGATTTTTAATTAAAACGTGTATTGCGGGTTGCCTAGATTGTTAAGTACGTACACAACCATAATTAGATAGATAAGTATAGGTAGGTAACGGTGTATTAAATAAAAATAAAAAAAGAAGTAAATAATTAATATAAATAATAGCTGCCCCTTAATTTTTAAATAAAATGTGTATTGCGGGTTGTCTAGAGTGTTAAGTACGTACATGGAAAATATTGGACAAAAAAGTGCATTTTATATAGTATAACATGGAAAAAGCTAGGTTAACAGTGTATTTATTACAAAAAATGATATAAATTAAATAAAAAATTAATTAAATAGGTAGGCTAACAGTGTATGTTATATAATAAAGCTAGGTTAACAGTGTATTTATTAAAAAGTTGAGAAAAATTAAATAAAAAATTAATTTAATTAGGTAGGCTAACAGTGTATTTATTAATAAATAAAAAGCGCCTTCATGTTTTAGTAGGCAAGTCCCACATTTCAATACTGTATTGCAGGTAGCGCCTTCATTTTTAAATATATAATTAATTAATTAAAAGGTAGCGCATCCATTTTCCGTGATACTATACGAAACTGAGTGTCGCTCCCTCATATTTTCACTACCTACTTAAAATTAACTTTTAGTTCTATTATATCCATGGAATTGTTTGTTGTGTACTGACCCACCCGCCCAGCCATACACGTACAGTGGTATTGATACCACTGTAGCTCTGAAGACTTATTTTAAAAACAACGTAGTTTTCACTTGAAATATATTGAGAGTAAAATAACCGTCTCGTGTTTCGATAAGGTTCTGTGCACTTCTCTGTAAATTATTTGATGTTAAGAGCCTTAATAGTTTTCTATAAAACCGTATAGAACACCTTCAGTTTTCTTATTTTATTCCACAAAGTTCAATAATAGCACTGGTGTATTCAAATTCTATGACGCAAAAATATGAAAATTACATAGTCAGTATGGTCTAACTACTCCTGGTTATTTGACTCTCAATATAATTCAAGTGAAAGCTACATTATTTTTTCACTACAAGTCTTTAGAGTTAAAAATTTTATGCATATAGTAAAAATAAAAGTACACTTTAGGTAACAACGTATAATCTATTAAAACTGACCTAATTTTAATATTTCCAGGATCAAAGTTAGCACAACGCCGAGAAATTTGAGAGAAAGATTTTCCGATTGTAATTACAGACTCCATGATTTGGCAGTTAGTTCAAAAATTAAGATAAACACACCAAGAGATAAAAGGAAAGGAGTTTTAATAAAAGAAAGGGTTGTGTGGATTATAAAGTATGTTTCCATAGACATTCAGTATGTCCATTCCAATGTTTAATGGAATGTAGAACATTCTCACATCCCTCGCATAGCTGCTTCCTTGTGTTTCTCTCCAACGACTCCCTTGAGTTTTTCTGTGACCATATTTTATATAAATTCCTAAGCATATTCAATGTTACTGCTACGTTTCTTGTAACATTTATGTAAGTTGTTTTGAGATATTATTAAAAATAGTTGTGTCAATGATTATTCATAAATTAGTTCATTTAAAGTATTTGTTTCATATAATATCAAAACTTTGTACTCTCGTGAGGTAAAATTTGGACTATATTTTAACTGTATCACATGTAAAAAAATATATATTTACTTTAGTAAACCACCATGATTGTACCAGTTGTATTGAAGACATAAAATATTGTGTATGAATATCATAGAGTTCAGTACTTGGTTCATTTATTATTTTCCTGACGTTTCTTCTAATATCGGTTTGACAGTTTATTTTTCGGTAGACTGGCATCAGTCATCCTTTCAGTAGCTGTGATTGGGTGATTGTTGGTTAGGTGACTTCAAAGTCCTGCCACACTTCGTAGCTGATTGCTGTAAATGGTAATCCTACCTTGGTGACTGACATTGATTGGATCTTTGTTGAATATATCACGCAAAATAGAGCATAAGCAATATAACACAACAAGCAATACAGAGTTCATTTAGTAGCATTTATAATATTCTCTTTAAACATAAAAGTATGATGCAAACTATATTATAGTGCATTCTGACAGCTCATTGCATTTTTGAGGTAACTAAGAGCTCCTGGTTTCAGATATAAGACGCTAACACAGCCTTGTGTGTATATTAAGGCAAATATGAATGATTAAATCAGTTTAGTATGAGTTTGAAAGACGTGTGTAGCTATTGTTACTAACTAAAGTCGACTGATCCTTAGAAAGAGCCATTTATTATCAGCCCAATAGTAACTACGGATCTACATATACTACTACTAACTAAGGCTTTACGTGGAAACTGAACCACGTAGTATTAGTCGAATGTTCAGCTAATGACAACTTGATACTTAGTTCTCTTCCCTAATCCTAACTACCACCCAACATGTCCACCCCACACTTATCCAGTAGTAACCATGTGATGGCAATCATTAGGTGGACGCTGTGTCTGTATTAAGAGAACCTAGCATACAATTTCCAAAACACTTTGTTCTTAAGTAGCTGGGTTACAGCACTGTGCCGACATTATGTAGTTATAGAAGTGTTTATAACTACACTAGTGAGTGTAGTTAATTTAAGAAATTAATTGTGATGTGAATTTCGTGTTATGCTACGCACGCACGTAAATGGTGAAGTTTTAGCTTTGGACATTTTTTAAAAACAGTCTGAAACATTATACAAGTACTTCCTAATATTAAATCTATTATATTACTGGGTTTTCAGTCAGACTTGACATTTATCTAATAAAGTTAGTTTGGCATTGTTAATTTGAATAATGCCATGTGTGTGTGTGTTTTGTGTTTGTGACGTCAGCAATACGTGTGGGCTTGTATGGATGACAGCAAGAATGTAAGTCAACGTTGAATATAAGAAGGAAGGTAGTAACTAGCAACATAACAGAGAGTACTTAACAGTACAAGTAAGTCCAAACAAGCAGTTGTTAAACTAATATGCAGCAATGATAAGTGTAAGAATAATGCAGCCAAAATAGTATCAGTTTACACACCAACAATGGAAATAATTAATAAACAATGAAAATGTAACAATGTGGTATAGTAATAATCCGAACTACCAATTGTATAACAAAAATAACATTAAATATAGCAACAAAGATAGTAAAAATATAAACTAGGAAATATATAATAACAATTACAACAAACAAGAGGAAATGTAACATTGTAAACTGGAGAAGAAGAGGTCAAACTCAGGGATAGATCTGGTTTCCGAGCCGCAGAGCCTCGGCAGATATTTCTGGCACTGTGATTAGGCTCAAACAAGCACCCCTGACTTGTAGGTACATGGAATCGAATTCATTGAAGTAGACCAGGGCAGACAATTCAATTGTTTATAAGCCGGTGTAGAAAGAAGAGATCTGAGACACGAAGTCTACTCCAGACTCTAAGTCCAAGTGTCGCTGACAGATCGTCAACTGGGACATCAAGGTAGCGGAATCCAGCATGGCAGCCCAGGAATCTTTTACTGTAGCCAGAGTATTTTTAAATTCTTGGTTTAAAACGGTTATTTACATTTTCCCACTAAATGATCAACCTTCCAATATTCTTTTTTTATGTAATGGAAGTCTTATAATTTTATGGGAAAACGAATATTTTACTGACTGAGTTCGACAGAGCAATACACTACACAAGTAATCTGGTTATACACTTTGACTATGCATATAATAACAAAAACAATGTCAAATAAAAAATATAAGTGGAATGAAATTACATGAACAGTGAAAATATCACATTCTCATGTCATTTGCCACTCTCAAAAGTATATCGTGAAATATTTTTAGAGAAATAATTTGAAATAGACAGGATGAAAAACATTCTCAAAGTATAAGTTTCCAGAAACGCAAAATAAAAATATAAGAAATAAAAAAACATTACACTCTGTCCCTCTTTAGCTGTTTAATGTGATGTCTCTAATTATTATCACTTGTTTTGGGGCTCAGTACTGGAGCTATAGTCTTACGAATATTTAATGCAGTTTAAACCAGCTGTAGTAGCAGACCTCACTGACTAACCTAATTATTGGCTCAAATATTTATATTAAACAATATATACGTATACCTATTTTTTGTGTAATATAAATATTATATATATATATATATATATATATATATATAATAATAACATATTTAGGAATACCATTTAACAAATTTACCAACACTTTACTTTTACTTAAAAAAACAAAAGTGAATACACGTGCTCAAAAGTCTGGCGATGGCATTCTATTTTTTTAACTACAACAGATTAAATTTTTAAAATTTGCAAATCAATGCTACACCAAAAATATGCCTTTTCTTAAGAGACTTAACATTTTGTATTACATAATGAGGACATACCTAATGTTGCATTTTGTATAATTATAACAACCCATAAGGAGTTAGAAGAAATTTTCAATGAAAGGATAAGTCAATTTGCGATTAAAACTAACATTGTATTCCCCTATTCTAGACCTAATTGACATACAACTCAACCTATTCACTCATTGATATATTTTTAAACATTCCTTTTGGATTATCACCTGATGTGATTAACAGGGGATATTTCCTGGCACAATATTGAAGTTTTACAAGTTACTGCCTTAGTAAATGATGATTCATTAAACTAAGCTTCATGTGCTAAAGGTTCTCAGTTCGATCCCAATCAGAGTCATAATACATTTTGAGAAGGATCAGCTGATAACCACCAGCTGTTCATTTGTCATTGGGCTATTAATTAATGACACTTTCTAAGGAATAGTCGGCCTTAGTTTGCAACAATGACTACATTCGCTCATCTACACTCATCACACTCATTCGAAATCCATATTCGCCCATACCTTGACGATCGGCGTCTTATGAATAAATAAATAAATAAGCAATTTTGTACCAAGCTGGATGTTGTACATTTAAACTGCTGCCATTATGTGTTAGTACAATATTATGAGGTTGTCTCTGTGGCATTGTGATTTTCTAATAAAGATCTTTAATATTTGTGCAGTTTGGCCTATGTTCCCTTTTAAGATTGTCTTCTGACTCTTTTTGGGCCGGCCCCTGATGTCATGTAAAATAAATAGTTCGTATGTACATTTTTAGGTATGGAATTGATGTCTTACATTTAAATGCTTAATCTACATTTAAGAGAACATTTTATATGTGTCCTATTTCGTAAGCTTAAGCGGCTGGAGTCATTATTAACAACTAGTTCTTCCGGTTGTTGACTCTCAGCCTAACCACTGAGGATGCCACATCGTAGCATGGGCGAAACGTCTGGAACTGTATATATTGTAAATAGTCCTTTGACGCGGTTGACACCGGAAGAACTAGTTGTTAATTTTATATGTGATCCACATATTTTTTTTGTAACACATAGTAATTTATACTCTCCGATTGACTTAATGTAAAGGATGCTAAGATTATAATATTATATAACACATTTGTTATTTTAAGAAGTTTTGACAAGAGATTATGAATAAAATATCCTACGATATAGTATTACAAAGGAAATTATAATAATATATTGTATCTATTTTATATATAACTAGGTGTTACTTTATACTCCTGAAAGATTTAAATATTAACATAAAATTCAATGTAGACGTGTAATGTAGCTGAAGAGAAAAATAACATATTCTAGAAAGAAATATGGTGACACCTTCATGAAAGATTCAGTGCATCCTTTGTGTTTTGTACATTACTTCAGAAGTGACCTAGCATTCCATGGGAACACATATGTTTTATACATTACTTCAGAAGTGACCTAGCATTCCATGAGAACACATATGTTTTATATATATATGTTATAAATTAAGAATACTTTAATTTAAATTATTTCATGCTTTAGTGTTAATACCGTCACAATATGCGTAACAAAATAAGTTGAAAATAGAATTTAAAATTAAGGCAAGTTAATATATTGATTTTGAATACATTCTTTTTATAATTTGTTAAAATACTTTATTAACATTTGTAATCATTTAGTTAAGTGATAATATCATAAGTAAAAAAGTGATAATAGATTACTTGATTTAGTAACTATTTTGTTAACGGTTGCAGCAGTGGACAATTCTAATCGGTTTATTTAAAAAAGGTAAAACTCTTTTCATAATCAAATTTACAATTAATTTCTTGTTTGAGCCTGATGGCTGTCAATAGAGAGAAATTGTGTAAATTCCGACTGTGTACTGCAATGGTTTCATGTATTACACTTGGCCTCTAAAATTGTAAAATGAAATTTTTTATTTACTAAACTGTATATATTGAAAAGCTTTTTTTTAATAATGATGACAGCCTAACAGTTTGTTCAAAACTTTCAGTTTCTGAACTAAGCTCATCTCAGCTTAAAATATTCCATTTATAACCCCAAGGCTGTTAAGATGTATGCATTTTCATTTTATATAAACAACTGTTTCTTGATGAGATATTTAAAAATATTGTTTACTCTATGCAAATGTGTTTACAAAAGCTGAAAAATTCCTTTTACTGTAAAATTTAATCCAAATAAAAATGCCCATACGAAAACTAAATGCTTGCACAGTAAAATTCTAACAAAGGCTGCATAATTATAAGTATTGACAAGTTTTGATATTCTGAGCCATTGTCTATTATTAGTGTAATAGATGTAATAAAATAATAAAAGGTAGTTATAGTTCTTAAAATAGTTCCATTTTTTTGATCTTCGATGCAAATCGTACCATTCACTAACCAAATACAGTGGAGAGATAAGAACTGTTGAATTCTATAAGCCAGTTCTTATTATTTAGAAAATTCACGTAAAATACAACCAGAGTGACGTCTTGAACGTTGGAGATAGGTAAGTAAGAACAGCTGATAAAGAGCCATGGTTGTGTTTTTAAAAATAAAATCATAGTAATTAAAAAAATGTTTTGATAAAATAGCTCTTTTGAAATAGTGTTTCATTAAATTAAAACGTCATTATTTAGGGACTGTACAAATACTTACATTGTAAAAAGTAAAACCACTACAATGTTGGGTCAGGTTATTGTTAACTAACCAAACCCACAAGGGTGCACCAGTGGGTTTTACTCATTATAGCACATCTACTAAACTGCGGATACCTCTGATCGATACATAATTATCTCTCGTAACATCGTTTTAATTTTATTACATTGCAGTGTTTTTACCTTATATGCACTAAAACTTTCTTAGCGATTCAAGTTATTTTAACTATAAAATATATAATTATTTATTTTACTCTTTGAAACATGTTTATTAGTTACATTACATCCGTATTTAATCGTACTTTTAGTTGTGTTCATTCTAAGTGGGTTCAACATAAAGACTCACCTAAGGTTCTAAATGATTGCCATATAAATAATCGTCGTTCAATGTTGTTACAAATGTTATGAACATAAAAATATGAAGTGTAATGTACAGTACCATACGAGGTGTAAATAATAACATTGTCAAGGAAGAGTAACCCCTTCTCCGCAGTGAGAAAGGCAATTTTACAAGATTTACGGTTTTACCTCTAGCGTGTGTTGGTCCATCCAAGCTACACCATAACAATGGCCATCCCAGTTTACCAAACCACAACCAAAGAGTATAAAAAAGAAAGGAAACAAAGTATCCCACTAAACCAACTACATCGAAATGAAACTGCTCGTAAACCCTGAGGTTTGTAACTAAGTAGGTATGAAAGCGTAGTAAACTCCTTTTAATGTACTTCTATGAACTCATACAATAACAAATAGCATAAAAAACAAAGAGAGCAGATAAGGTATACTTTAACTTTTTTATACGATATATTTATTAGAAAAAAATATCATCAACATTATATCATAAGATTATAATGAACTTTATTTGTTTCATAAATTTATCAAATAATTATATTGGGTTCCGATGTATAATTGTTGTATTGCAATTTTTCTATAAAAATTAAATATAGTTGGTCGTATAGGCAGTTGGACATACTTTGGCCGGTAGCTTGTTGGTTAAAGCAAGCTAAGGTTTCTCAGCTCCATCCCAATCCCAATAACACTCTTTGAACGAGATTATCTCCTTACCACCGGTTGTTCATTTGTCACTAGGCCATTAATGAATAACAATTTCTGAGGAATAATCGGCTTTAGTTTGTAGCAGTTACTACAGTCCATTTACACTCGTCACGCTCATTCAAAATTCATAATCGCCCATATATTGACGATCGGTCTCTTAGGAATAAATAAAAAAAGTAAATAATAATAATAATAATAAATAATATATATATTTGACTATGACTATGGAAGCTATAACTTTAGCTTTAGTATGATGTTTTTACCATAAAATATAATCTGTATTATAATACAGAAAACATATAATACCTTTTCACTCCCTATGTACATTCATTGATTCATTTGTAACTCTTTCTGGTCTGAGGATATAAAACTGGTTTACCGATATCCATTACTATAGTATTTTGTACTTTTTGTAACAAAAAAGTGTAACGTATTTTTGTTGTGTGATAATCTCTTGTTTTGTATTCACTCTTTTGTTCTCAACAATTCCAACTTACGACCCAATTAAACCACCCTCATGACTTAAACGCACCACTTACTTTGACTGCCCTATGGAGTCTTACAACATATATTTGACAGTATGTTATTTAATAGTAGCAATGTTTAACACAGTACCAACTTACGACCCACTAATGTGCCACTTTACTACTTAAGTGTCCCTAATAACGTGTTATTGCTCTGAGTGGAGTGTTGCTATACTTAAACGTCATATGTACTGTTCATGAGTAGATGTATGTAATAAGGGTTCAAATTTCAATATACAAATAATTTATTAACTATGGATTGAATTTAATTGTGAAACAAATATATCTAGATTGTTTTATTATATATAACTATTTAGTATTGAGGGCGTTTTGAGAGATTATTAAAGCTTATTGACTTTTCGGAGGACCAACTAACATCCACCTTAGTAGAGGAAACACTACAAAAGACGTTACTACGAACGATTACAGGGAGATGCGTTTTATAAGTAGAAAGTAATGAAAAAGAACCAACTGTACCTTTTAGAGGAGATAGTACATATCTTGGAGCGAAGAAGTTGAGATGAAGAGTTGAGATGACCGTAGAGATGGATCCACCAGGCCTGGGGTGTCGATGTTGTCCAGCGGTCAGTTTGTAGCACACCACAACACTGTTAGAGTTCACTTTGAATTAAATGCGGAGTAGATTGAGATTAGAGAGATTGAGAGATGAAAAAACACGATCACTGATTAATGAAACCAAAAGAGAGGTCACTATAAGAGAGGTCACGGCAGTCGCGACGCTAAGCGAACCGTTCTGCATAGCATCATGAGTTCAACTGGGCAGTTAATTTTAAGTATAGGGGTGAAGCGTGTTGACGGGGTTCATACCACCGGATACAAGGGTTAGACAATGTCACCTGATATTTGACTTTTGGCAAGTGCATGTGCATAGAGGCCAGTAATATTATTTAAATTGCAATACAGTAACAGGTGAATATATTATGAGTATGTGAAAAACAATTTATGCTTAAGAGATTATAAATAAAAATAAGAGGAACAAACTATTAAATTACTTAATTATGAATTACAACTAACTATATGTACAATAACTTATACTAAGTACGGAACAATAACTTTTAATTGATAAATAATTTTATGTAGAGGTAAAGATTATATCAGTTCAATGATAAGTTTGTTAGTATTTTTATTGAAGCTAAACTAAGAAAAGCTTTGTTATTGATATCTTTTTCCTATCCAACAAATTAGCGACGTAATTTAATATCTTTGTGATTTCGGTGGAAAATATTTAGTGTAATAAAGGATCACTCTTTATTTAAAAATGAAATAGTTTTTTAATTGTAATACTTTCTGGTATACATAAAGTACAAGTGAACGTCACACAACACAGATATATTACAATATTAGCACAAAAATATTAAAATACAAGTATAAAATGCACAAATATAGGTCCAAACTAATAATTTGAAACAGGTTCTAGATTATAAAGTTTGTTTAGATGTAAAACTGAAATTACACAACGAAGATCTAGACGCAGGTAAAGCGGATAAGAGCAATGCAATTGTAATTTTGAAAAAAGAAGATTATATAACTAAAACCTAAGATTTTATTAAGGAAAATAATCAAGGAAAATAAATAAATTGAATTGAATGGTGATCCTACAAATACATATCAGGATGAAATAAATAAAGTTGTAAAATCCTGTACAAAAGTTATTACTGATAATGTTCGTGTTAGAGCTGTTATGAATAATCCTAAGCCACCCACAATGAATGGTATTCCGAAAATTCACAAACCTAATGTGCTTAATAGGCCCCTGGTGAATTTCAAATCTGCACCTACTTATAATGAATCTAAGATATTGTCCAATATTTTGACTTCTACTTTGAACCTTGAAAATAAATATATCGATAAGAATAGTATTGACTTCGTCGATAAGGTCAATCACGTAAAATTGTGTAATAAGATTAGGTTAGCCTCATTTGACATATGTAATCTGTATACTAATATTCCAGTTGATGAAGTGATTAACTTAGTTAAAGGAAAACTTGTAGAACAACAATATGAAAAATGTATGAAAATCAGATTGTAAAGTTGCTCAAAACTATCTTGAAATAACATTATTTCCGTTTCAATAACAAATGTACTTCCAAAACGATGGTTTAGCTATGGGTAGTCCACTGTCAGCTATTTGATCAAAAGTTTATTTACAGCATCAAGAAGACTCTATTTTAGATAAATTAAAAAAGAAAAATGATATCATATTTTACACCCGTTAGTCGATGATATTCTGATTTTATTTAATGAGAAATCATGTAATGACTTAGATAATATGTTAAATGTACTTAATTGTCACCACGAAGAGCTAAAATATACCAGTGAACTTGAATATATGAATGAAATCAACCTTTTGGATCTAAAATAATTCTCGATACTAACAAACTTTCATTTAGAATTTTCAGGAAACCTACTCAAACCAATTGTACAATAAATAACAATTTTGTCCATCCCCATCTCACAAAACAGCTAGCTTCAGAAGTATGTTATATAGAGCGTATTCAATACCATTATATGTTGCAGATATAAAACAGGAAATAAACGTAACAAAATTATTAGCTATTATTGCAAATGGATACAAGGCATCATTCATTGATGAAATTGGAAGTAGAATAAAAAAGAAAATAGAAAATAAAATTCGAGACGATAAACGAACAACACTTAAAAAAGAAAAATCCGATAAAGAACGATAGAAATATTTATCCTTCCATTACAATGGACCGTTTACGCAAAGAGTTGGTAATAGTTTTTTAGAAATTCAAATTATCAGTAGCTTTTAACTTCTTGTAATACTATGTCCAACATTATACACCAAAATATTGAAAGTGAAGATAAATTCAGTAATTCAGGAATATATAGGATTAATTGTAATGATAGTAATATGTTTTACGTAGGTCAGACTGTACATTTTAGCAAAAGATATAAAAACTATGTCTCTGCTTTTAAAAATTAAAAACCTGAAAGATAAAATGTAGATAAACACCTCTGAATTGTAGCCACAGTTTGAATAAAATAGATGAAAATGTAGATGATGTCAAAGTTTGTAAGAAGGGTAGGATCATGAATGCTTGGGAAGAGTTATTTATTTTTAAAGATACATGTAAGGTTCGTGATGAACTAATTAGTGGACAGATTAATTTTGATTGCGAAATAGTTTTTAATAATGTATTTTCGGTGATTAAAATAACAGAAGTAACAGACAATAGGAATACTATAATGTATAATATCATATCAGCAGCCATTTTGACGACTCCAATCAAACGGAGACACGTGATCATAAATTGAGTTGTAGAACACCATTTTCCATTATTTTGTGTACCCCTCTAGTCTGAGGAAGGTGAGCGTGGTTCACAAAAATCGATCACCATAATATTTGTGCATTTTGAACTTATATTTTAATATATTTGTGCATTTTGTGCTTATATTGTCAGACGTGTTGACACATACTTTTACTGTACTTAAAAATGAAACGAAAAGGCTAGAGCTTGATTGAAGTAGAATGAGCCAGACCTACTATAGACCAACAGCCCAATACAAAACCTGCGCAGACCACGATTTCTGGAAAGGCTGGCGCACGCATTAGTATTTAACTTGATTAGTTTTACCATTTGAAAATGTAATGGCCATTGTTTTAAACTTTGAGTATTAATTAAAAAATTACGTCGTCAATAGAACGGTAACCAGACAACAAATAGACCCTAATGTAACTTGTATTGTTTGAATGTCAAACCAATCAGAGGTAACTTGCCCAATAACATCCTAAAGACTAGCTAAACGTAAATAAAAAATCCGTCTAAACTTTTATTGAAATAAAAAAAAAAATATATATATAACAAATCTTCCTTAATTATAAATTATTCACTAGGCATTCATGATCCAAAACAAATCTCAGTTTTATAATGAAACTTACACAAATTTACTTTTTCTTCACATTTTGCATTTAATATCTTCTGAATACAGTGTTGTTTATTCTTAACTGAAATGGTATATTATCATCTGATTTTAATAACTATGAGCTTTTCAAAATCTGCATTAAAATAATTGGAAACCACCTTGAAAATTTACTTTTAAAATATGTCACGATATTTTGTTATGTAGCAAGGTTTGTTTTCATATCTATGTAGAGATTTTACACTTATTAATTAGAGCCCAAAACAGAATAAGAAATTTAAGAAAAATGAAGACTGCTAAAAATGATTGTTCAAAGTAATAATAATATAAGTCTGTAAACTATGAATATCTCATATTCATGTCTCTATTCAAGGAGCCATTATTGAAATGAATATTAGAATTTTAATGATTAATAAGGACTATAAATAAAACTATACCAGAAAAAACTAATTTACCTTAACAATGTTTGAAATGTTCAAAACAATTACGTAACATCTTAATGATCTGTTAATTATGCATTTTTGACATTGGATAAGAACCTAGTGACGATATTAATTTTTC
This sequence comes from Stictocephala bisonia, assembly GCA_035578905.1. Lineage (NCBI taxonomy): Eukaryota > Metazoa > Arthropoda > Insecta > Hemiptera > Membracidae > Stictocephala > Stictocephala bisonia. The sequence goes on from JAQJVL010000047.1 coordinate 13,138, forward strand.
TTATTTTATAAAATTTAAGTTAAAGATTACGCACGAGGTATGAACCAGTTCGTGAATGGCACTTGGCTGATTAAAGGACACCAACCTTTATAAATACTTGTCAATATTACCTATACGAACATATTAAACATATAACTTATTATATTTAAAAAAACAAGTATTGATGTAAATTTCACTGATTAAGCTATCAGTATACAAAGAGGTGAAACAGGGGAGATTAAAATAATCTCTTTTTATTTCGTTCGTCAATGTAACTGCATAATGTTATGTATTAAGTACACACCTTTGCTGCATAAACATTTCTTGTTTTTGTCTTAAACTGTGATTAATAATGACTAAATTCTATGTGTTTTAGTATATTTAGGCCAAAATAATATAATCAATAATTAAATTTAAATAAATGAATCTTATTATTTCAAACAAATACTAGCTCTAATCATCTAAACCACGTATAATATTTTACAACTAGAAATAAGATTATTTTAAAATGAAGAGGACAACAGAAAGTAGTAAAGAGCAAGATTTTACAACCAATGTTATACATTTCAAAACAGACAAGACTACTATTAAATTTACTGCCAGAATACTTTATTTTTACAGAAGATATCTTTTGTCATGTGTAATATCTTATTGTATTTTGTAGGTTGATTTTATCAATCGTAAATTAGTCGTATTTATTTTATGGTTGTGAAATTATACATAATATATATGTATGTAAACATAATATAAAAAAAATTAAAATTTAATCCTAAAGCTTCACTCCAAGGCAGGTGCTTGAATGTCAGTATAATTTTAACGTAAGTTTATATTACATTCATGGTACGTTAAGAAGTTCAACATCCATCGAGGCCCAAGCCTGCAGGGTTTCTGTTCTCTCGCCTGCCGACGCTTGTTTTGTTCCCTGCCCGGTGGTAAGGCGGAATATGAGCTGCTTATAAAAGGCAAGATGGTTAAAAGTGATCACTGTGGCCACAATTGGAGAAAAAATACAATCGGAGAGTGGGTAAAATATGTAAATTTATTAAGCATTTTGTTTACAGTATTATGTTTTCTAATATTGTAATAAGGGATATTGTTAACACGTTAGCTGCTAAAAATAGTTGGTATCATCTTCTAAAATAATGAGCTCCCACTGAAGCATTGTATGTGGTATTGCAGGCCGTCTCGGATCTGAGACGCGAACACTCAGCGCTCCACCTCTCCGTCTCGGAACTAAGACGCACTCACTGAACGTGTTAAATGCACAGGGTGAATGAAAGTAAGTTGAACCCATTTTCCTTAACTTATATGTCATTTTAAATATTTGAATTGAGCATTCAACAATATACCTGGATGTAAGTGGCTACATAAATAAGGTTAGGATGAAGGATAACTCAAAATGTTCGAATAGCAAGTATATTGTAATAGCCTACCTCATTTGACGGTCTTGTTCAGACACGTAAATATTCACTAAACACATTGAAATTTGACCACCCCTTTAAACTATGGTGACCCCCAAACGTATGATGACTGACAGTAAATAGTATCCCCTTTAACGTTTCTGTTATTTTACATATTTAAATTCTGTTCGTCACAAGCCTGTTAGATATGATAAGGTGCATAAATATATTTAGTCCTCAAACATTTGTATCCTACTAGGGGATGGATAAACAGGAACTAAACATAATTGGTAACTCAGCACCCTTTGTCCTCAATGGCTACGTAGTGGTGTAAATTACAACAATATGCAAAATATATAAAGATAACTTTAGCCTTCAATGTTGACAACTTAATAGAAACAGTAGTAGTACCAGATGAAACTAAAATTTATAATAGAGATTTAGCATTCTTTTTCCAACTAGAGAGTCCATTCCCACATGCTATTACTGTAAGTGCTTCCTTAAATCAGTAATTTCCTAACCCACTGGATAGAGAGGAAACTTCGGTTAGCCTATCTAGGCAACTGATTTGAACCCACTGAATTTTTCCATTTTTTATTTGTTGCAAAACATGTAAATTAATGGTGTTAATTTCAAAGCCAGAATCTATCGAATAATTAAGAGTTCAGAATATAAACTATTTACAGTAAATCACAAGTGAAACATTGGATAACACGAGGAACAACACTGAAACAAAAAAATACTTTTGGATAGAGGTCCACGCTGAGCAATTTCAACATTTTGTATGAGGTATGGGTTTTGTAATATTTTATTCGACTACTTTACTTCAACTCTTATAATTACAAAATTGGCTAAACTGACTAGAACCACATTTTAAGTAGTTGAATTTGCCATTTTGTTATGTGTCTTGTTTACAAAGGAAATGCTAATTGAACAATTCAGTTACCCCCTATCCACTCCTCTGATGGTCAAACTGAAAAATATCACAATTAATTACTGTAGGTCTTCTTATCCCAGTTTTAAAATTAGGGATCTAAATTTTTAATAAATTAATACAAACAAAAGTTACATTTAAAAGGAAATAAAACATTTTTTTTAACTGACATTTATACAACCGTCATTTTGATATGGCTAAAAGTACCTCAATGGCTATTCTTACTCAGTGTAGTAGTATCTACCTATAAAGTAGTACCTTTGCAGTTACCTATGCATTAGTATGCATCTACCTATGCAGTAGTAGTACCTATAAAATGTAAAGCCCTGGCTGACTCACTCATCACTAACTCTCCAACTTTTCTTATAGATAGAGGGCTGACATTTTGTCACTGTTTCTTTAAATCTTGAAAAGGACAACTAAAGTATTTTCATCTTGATAAACTACTTCTAAGGGGTATAAACCAGCCCTAACATTATTTAGTAGTTTTATAGGGCTTCTTTATTTTAACGTGTCTGTTCAACCAATTTTTTCATTTGAATTTGCAACACAAGGTTAAGCGCGTTAAATGTATGAGCCCATACAATATGACCCTTATTTATTTAGGCACTAAAACTTAATATACAAACTGTATTATAGTTTTATGTATTGATCTTTACTACTGATGAATTGTGATCGAGTAAAATTAATAAATTAATCTAAATAAAATTAGAATTTTTGCACCATTCTTTTGCTTAATGAGTCTTTCTTTTTAACTCCTGTTACAGTGAACGAATTTATCAGCATAATTATGTCACTTAAAACAAATAATTTGGCTGGTTTTGATGGCATTTCGTCTAAACTTTTGAAAGATCGCTACGATTTCTTAGTTAAACCATTATGCTTCATATTAAATCATTCATTTAAAACAGTTTGCTTTCCAGATGCTTTAAAAACTTCCATAGTTAAACCCTTGTATAAAAAAGGTTCATTCAAGAAGCTAGACAATTTCAGACCAATTGCTTGATCTCCATTTTTTCTAAAGTGATGAAAAAGGCATTCTGTAATAGGCTGATGTAATTTTTGTCAAATCATAATTTAATTTACAGGTATCAATTTGGATTTCTTAAAAATATATCTACCTCTCATGCAATCTTTCACTTGATAAACCAAATTGTCTCTGCATTGGATAGGGGTTTATGCGCAGCTGGAGTCTTCATCGACCTGAGCAAGGCGTTTGATCTTGTTAATCATGATATTCTGATGGACAAATTGGAGTGTGTTTGAGTAAGAGGAGTTCCTTTATTCTGGATAAGATCTTACCTAATTAATAGGAAACACCATGTAACGATTCCTTATATTGACAGATTAAGGGTACTTAGGCATAGCTTTTCTCATGTAGTACAGATGAAAAACGGTGTCCTCAGGGATCAGTTATTGGTCCTTTACTTTTTCTTCTGTTTGTAAACGACATAAAATCAGGCGTTTCTAGGGCAGATATAAGCCTTTTTGCCGATGATACAGCTGTGTCAATTATTGAGCCAAGTGAACCCTTATGGGTCAAAGTCTTACGATTGAAATGAATTGTTTGCTTTAGTGGTTTAGTTCAAACAACCTTGTGGAAACAAACGTGGAAAAAACTAGTATTTTAAATTTTTCTATTACCAAAAAGGAGAGTGACCATGGAATGTATGCTTTAGGAGATTCTTTAATATGCCCTGTAAAATGTGTCAAGTACTTAGGGTTGCTTATAGATGATGACTTGCGCTTTAATAGCCATATAAGTAGAGTAGCAAGCTTGGTGAGCTCAGGAACTTTTTTGCACTAAGAGTTCTATCATCGCAGCTTGAGTCTTGTCATCTCCTGACAGCTTATTATGGGATAGTTTATCCACACCTCTCATATGGAATATCTATTTGGGGCTCTGAAACCAGTAGAAATAAACAACTATTCAAACTTCAGAAGAGAGCCGTAAGGCTCATCTGCAAACTAAGAAGAACCGATTCATGCAGAGAATGGTTTAAAAACCACAATATTTTAACACTTCCATCCATTTATATATATATTAAACACTAAGTTTTGTCATAAATAACCCTGACCTTTTCAGAATGGAACCATCTCAATGCTCCAACAGCTTCAACCTCTGAAGTAAAACAAATCTACCAATACCTAAACACCGGACCTCCTTTTTTAAAAAACATTTATTAATAATTGGTATTAAATTATTTAATTCTCTACCAGCCCCACTAAACATTAAAATGGATGCAAAACCTTTTAAACCCAGACTTAAAGGCTAACTTTTTAGTGAAGCATATTATAATATAAATGAGTTTCTGCAAAGTAATTAATAGTTAATGTTGTAATTATAATTCTAGGAAAATATATATATATATATATATATATATATATATATATATATATATATACGTATTCTATGTACAGTATTGTTCACTAGATTAATTGACTCATGCCCATGTACTAATTGTATTATATGGCAATAATGTTTGATTGATTGATTGAGTTTCAGACGTCATAAAATAGTATAACTTAGTTCTTTTTTGATAAGCACTTTTGTTAAATGTGCTTACAAATAATATTACTGTCGTATAGCTAAGAAACAATATGCTAATACAACTCACGATAAAATTACGCTTACATTCAGAGTGCCAGTACTAGTATTAGTATTCTACTCCAGTAACTTATTTGGGTCAATGTTTGTTCGTATTTCAGCTTGACTTTACGAAGAACAAACTGTTTAAAAACATTGTGAGTTTCGGAAAAATACTTGTATGATCCTTGAAGTGGTTTGATACTTAACGTTTGGTAGTAATCAGCTTCTCTAATGTGTATTAGCAATCAACTTTTTGTGTGTGTAAACCAGTTGTATAATGTACTAAGCATAAAACAATATGGTCAATTGTTTTTAAAAATACTAAAAACTACATTGCAGAGATTGTTATTTGTAAGAAGAAATGGATAATTTTTTTCATTATTTTAGAACTATTGTGTTAAAAATATGTACTTTAGAATAATGGTTACATATCATCGTGAGTCATTTTGACTGTATGGTATTGATAGTATCAGACATATTCCTTAGTTATCACATGTTCTTAAATTTCACTTTATTGAAAATAACCACCTATATGAGTATTCTGCAATCACTAACTAGTACATATGAAGTTGTCCTAAAGTGACAACAATGCATCTCCACTATAGCTTTCATTACTTTAAATAAAGATAATATTATTTTGCTCTTTAACACGTTATGACTTTCGATTGTTATTCTAAGAAGAACGTTGATGTATTAAGAAACTTCACAGACTTCTTTTCGCAACATGAAACTTCTTTATTGTATCTCGTAACTTTGAGATGAACTTTCATAATTGACTTTATTGTACTGCCTATCGTTTATAATTAGTATGAGAATATCCACTACACATATTGTACTGCCTATCGTTTATAATTAGTATGAGAATATCCACTACACATATTGTACTGCCTATCGTTTATAATTAGTATGAGAATATCCACTACACATATTGTACTGCCTATCGTTTATAATTAGTATGAGAATATCCACTACACATATTGTACTGCCTATCGTTTATAGTTAGTATGAGAATATCCACTACACATATTGTACTGCCTATCGTTTATAGTTAGTATGAGAATATCCACTACACATATTGCGTTTTATACATATTACCTATGATGAACTATTTCTTATTGTTAAGAAACATTGTTGAATAATTTTTTATACTTAGTTCTAGATCTTAGTTTAGAATACAATAGCTTTAAGAAGTTTATTTTTCTTAATATGACGTATTAAGAACTGAACATAAAAGCAAATAACCATCCATAATCCACAATATCCACGCTAATTATGCACACAGTTGATATCGAGCAATATTTCATATGAAAAACAAATGTAAATGTCGATAGCTTTTTCCTCTTAAGTACTAAGCAATTTTTTAAGAAACACAATTTAGTGAACTACCGCGAATCCAACCAAAATGTAATAGATTTAAGCAATAGTTCACCTACAAATAACAGAATGTTGAAATTGCAAATTGAATTAGCATATTGATATTGACTGATTGGTGGTTTACTATGCATTGCACAAATAGCTTGGCTGGCTGTATTTAAATTAATGAATGAACTATGAGTAGACTATATTATAAATGTAGGCTTCATTCATTCACAGCTCACAACCATAATATTTCGTATTAATTACGATCCAGCTTCGAGTCAAACACGAATTTATGGTATCAAATAGAAAATAGGCAAATATCAGTCCTAAAAATTATGTAAATGTCAATAAAAGTCAGTTGTTTGGTTTGGTTTCTTCTTTAAATGCAACTAATGCTTTAGCGCATTTAATTTATAACTGTTCACTCAAACTCTTGATTACATTATTACTTACAAATAGATATCCTGCCATAGCTGGGAGATTACAAAATTGTGACAGTCCAGCTTTCAGATTACCAAATTTATTTTAGAATCTGGAAGCTAAATCATAATCCATCAAAAACCAAAGTAGTCTGCTTCCAGCTAAATAACAGACTGGCTAATCGAAAACTGAACATCTTTATAAAGGGTGTAAAAGTCCATCATATTGAGCATCCACAGTACCTGGGAGTAACGTTCGATCGATTGCTACCCTTTTAAAGCTATCTTCAAAAACCAGCAGCTAAAATAAAAACCAGGGCAAATGTATTACATCATATTGCCGGAACAACCTGGGGAGCCAGCGTACAGTTGGAAGCTAGTATGGCCATTCCATTACGACCAAACCAACAACCTGGGGAGCCAGCGTACAGTTGGAAGCTAGTATGGCCATTCCATTACGACCAAACCAACAACCTGGGGAGCCAGCGTACAGTTGGAAGCTAGTATGGCCATTCCATTGCGACCAAACCCACAACCTGGGGAGCCAGCGTACAGTTGGAAGCTAGTATGGCCATTCCATTACGACCAAACCAACAACCTGGGGAGCCAGCGTACAGTTGGAAGCTAGTATGGCCATTCCCTTGTGACCAAACCCACAACCTGGGGAGCCAGCGTACAGTTGGAAGCTAGTATGGCCATTCCCTTGTGACCAAACCCACAACCTGGGGAGCCAGCGTACAGTTGGAAGCTAGTATGGCCATTCCCTTGCGACCAAACCCACAACCTGGGGAGCCAGCGTACAGTTGGAAGCCAGTATGGCCATTTCCTTGCGACCAAACCCACAACCTGGGGGCCGACGTACAGTTGGAAGCTAGTATGGCCATTCCCTTGCGACCAAACCCACAACCTGGGGAGCCGACGTACAGTTGAAAGATAGTATGGCCATTCTCTTGCGACCAAACCCACAACTTGGGGAGCCGACGTACAGTTGGAAGCTAGTATGGCCATTCCCTTACGACCAAACCCACAACTTGGGGATTCGACGTACAGTTGGAAGCTAGATGGACATTCCCTTGCGACCAAACCCACAACCTGGGGAGCCGACGTACAGTTGGAAGCTAGTATGGTCATTCTCTTGCGACTAAACCCACGACCAAAATTTTATTTGGACCAAGTCGGATGATGTGTCCGTACCTTTAATTTTAGCATCTTTTGAACATGTTCTCTTTCGGACAGATAAAAATTTAGTCCTTTATGCAGATCTAGCTCCGATGTAAACAAACGAATCAATATTAAACCTATCTTGATTATAAACGATATTTATTTATAAATTATATGTTGTTTTCATAAATAATTTAAATGAAGTGTTTTTATGAAGTTCAATGAAAGTGTGAGAAATAAAAAACAAAAGGCAGAAAGTGGAGTGAACTGTTTTACGTGAGTAACCTCAATAAATCTATTAGTTATGAACGGGATTTTCCTTGAAGGTGAGTTTTTCTATAAATATATACAGTTTATTTTTAGATCATTGTCCAATTTTCAAACATTATCCAATGAAAACTCTTTAAAGTACTGTTTTTACTTGGTTACTATTATGAAATGCTTGAAGTTCTTAGGAAATGCCTTAAGTAGAACAGACTTTTGTAATAGGCCTAATGTTGGTAATACAATCTATCATACATGTTTTTAAATAGAACTTATATACTACCAAAACAATATAATTAATATCACTAGTGTACGTGTGTGGATTGGTGGGTCTATACCACCGTATGTTACTAACGGCCAAGAAAGTAACAAATCAACAATGCAAGAGCGATCTCAGGCGTTTATAGATCAGTCACGTATTTGAGATGAACTACTTTCATTTCATAATATTCATTACTACCATATGGGTATAGGCGGATGGGCCAGTCAATACCACCATACGTGTATCGGTGGGTAGGTGTGTCATTACCAGCGTATAAGTAAGGTTGGGTGGGTGAACTTCCGTATGTGTTTGGGGGGCTGGGTAGGTCAATGAAAGTTGTAAGAAATATTTCTGTTAGGATAATATTGTTTTTACAGAGTGTAATGATTATGTATGTTTGAGTGTAAAGTTTTAAAATTTAGTGTTACCAGTTTGTTTGGTACAGTATATGAGTTTGGCATTTCTCGTATGTTTTGATTGCTTGCTGACATAGCGAGAGAACACTCCAGAACATCATCCACGGTGGATTGTTTACACCCCTCGGGCAGTGGAGGGTAATTGTACACCAGTCTGTATTTGGCCGATGTAGTATAACGTAGTTTCTTACGTTAACATTTTGTATTTGATACAGTTAATAGCTAATATTGTAGACTAATGTTTACCCTGCCGGGCAACAGAGTTTATTAAAGCCATACAGTGTAAATGTGCATTGAAATGATTATGTATGATAAACTACTACGTTGAGACAGAAAGAAAATATTTATTTAAAATAGAAAACGCGGATTGCTTAAAATTAAAGGTTGTTCCTGCTGGAGGGTGAATAATTAAAGTTCAAATTATAATTAATTTATCTAAGTTTATAAAGCACATGTTATCATACTGTACAAATAACAGCTGCTTTTAAAATTTCAGTTGGGTACAGAGTGATTGTTCCCGTTGCTTATAACAGGGATATGTAAAATCAACTGCTGCACATTGTACAAGATCAACAAGTTGTTACAAGATGCTAACCTCAAAAGTTTTTTTCGTTTCAATACAATTATTCATCCTTTGGAATCGTGTAACGGAGAAAAAATAGTGGGAATGTAAATGGAAAGTTTTCATAGTAATTGTTTAAAAATGTTTTTTACTAAGGTTATTAAATTATTTATCTGTTGTTTCCGTGGAAAAGAGGAATGTTAGAGAGAAATCACACTATGAGTTTTATTAAAAAAATTTTCAACAGTTCCTCATTTATAAATAAAACAGATCGGTAATGGTAAAATGTGTTGTGTTTATTTGTATTACTCTGTAACCAACAAAAACTATACACATTTTGAAATAGCTTAGATTATTCTTGGATTATTTAAATATGTCATATTAATGGAAAATCGTCATGACATATAGGGCTTGTAATACTGGAAAGTTTATTTTGCCAATATACAGTTAGCTCCACGTCAGCACGGTCAGACCGACCTTTGATGTTTTCCTCTGTAACCCATTTTATATTTTTTTAAAGCATTTGTGATAAAACCCTGAATGCAAATGTTCCCATAACACTTAATTATATTGTAAACTATATATTTTCGTACCACAGTGCATTAAGTGACATAATTGCATTTTATAAGCAATTTAATTCCTAAACTTTCAACTTGACAACCAACCATAAAGATTGATGCAAACACCTCCCTTACATGACCAAGCTTGATACAATAACTTTACTTGTATGGCCAAGCTTGATACAATCACCTCGCTTGTACGACTAAGCTTGATACAATCACCTTGCTTGTACAACTAAGCTTGATACAATCACCTTGCTTGTATGGCTAAGCTTGATAAAATCACCTTACTTGTATGGCTGTATACAATTACATTTATTTCTTGTACGACTAAGCTTGATATAATCACCTTATTTGTATGACTAATCTTGATACAATAACCTTGCTTGTATGACTAAGCTTGATAAAATTACCGTACTTTTATGGCTGTATACACCTATATTTATTTCTTGTACGATTAAGCTTGATATAATCACCTTGCTTGTACGACTAAGCTTAATAAAATCACCGCACTTGTATGACTAAGCTTGATAAAATCGCCATACTTGTAGGGCTGTATACACCTTCATTTATTTCTTGTACGACTAAGCTTGATACAATCACCTTGTTTGTACGACTAAGCTTGATATAATCACCTTGCTTGTATGACTAATCTTGATACACACACTTGGCTTGTACGACTATGCTAGATGCAATCACCTATGGTATGGTCAAGCCTGATATATTGACTTTACCAATATTGCCAAGCTTGATACAATCATCTCGCTTACATAGCCAAGCTTGATACAAAAACTTTCCTTGTATGGCCAAGCTTGATACAATCACCTCGTTTACATGGCGAACCTTGATACAATCCCCTCGCTTACATTGCGAAGCTTAATACAATCATCTCACTTGTATGTTCGAATGTGATAACACTATCTAGTTTGTATGGCCAAGATCGTTATAATCACCTAGTTTGTATGGGAAAAACTCGTATATGTTTTGACAACGCATAAATTAAAAAACAAATAAAACATATATAATATATATTTATATAAATATTTTAAAATCCCCTTAAAATGTATTTTCCAACTATATAGTAGTTTTATTAATAATATTTACTTATTTTAATTTAACATTTTTTTAATGTTCACTCCCTTAATGATGACACATTATTAAGCATAAAATAATAAAGTCATTATATAATACATTGCTGTTTGATCGAATACGGTTTTAGTTAAATAAATGACAGCACCAGTTCAAAAGTGCACTTAAAAGAATAATTGCATTGAAAACATAACTAACACCCAGTAATTTCCACTAAACTTCAAATACTAATCTATATAAGAATAGATGTATTACAAAGGCCCTGCTCACCCAGAAGAATAACCTTGAAGAGACGTATTACAAAGGCCCTGCTCACCCAGAAGAATAACCTTGAAGAGACGTATTACAAAGGCCCTGCTCACCCAGAAGAATAACCTTGAAGAGACGTATTACAAAGGCCCTGCTCACCCAGAAGAATAACTTTGAAGAGACGTATTACAAAGGCCCAGCTCACCCAGAAGAATAACCTTGAAGAGACGTATTACAAAGGCCCAGCTCACCCAGAAGAATAACTTTGAAGAGACGTATTACAAAGGCCCTGCTCACCCAGAAGAATAACCTTGAAGAGACGTATTACAAAGGCCCTGCTCACCCAGAAGAATAACTTTGAAGAGACGTATTACAAAGGCCCTGCTCACCCAGAAGAATAACTTTGAAGAGACGTATTACAAAGGCCCTGCTCACCCAGAAGAATAACTTTGAAGAGACGTATTACAAAGGCCCTGCTCACCCAGAAGAATAACTTTGAAGAGACGTATTACAAAGGCCCTGCTCACCCAGAAGAATAACTTTGAAGAGACGTATTACAAAGGCCCTGCTCACCCAGAAGAATAACTTTGAAGAGATGTATTACAAAGGCCCTGCTCACCCAGAAGAATAACCTTGAAGAGATGTATTACAAAGGCCCTGCTCACCCAGAAGAATAACCTTGAAGAGATGTATTACAAAGGCCCTGCTCACCCAGAAGAATAACCTTGAAGAGACGTATTACAAAGGCCCTGCTCACCCAGAAGAATAACTTTGAAGAGACGTATTACAAAGGCCCAGCTCACCCAGAAGAATAACCTTGAAGAGACGTATTACAAAGGCCCAGCTCACCCAGAAGAATAACTTTGAAGAGACGTATTACAAAGGCCCTGCTCACCCAGAAGAATAACCTTGAAGAGACGTATTACAAAGGCCCTGCTCACCCAGAAGAATAACTTTGAAGAGACGTATTACAAAGGCCCTGCTCACCCAGAAGAATAACTTTGAAGAGACGTATTACAAAGGCCCTGCTCACCCAGAAGAATAACTTTGAAGAGACGTATTACAAAGGCCCTGCTCACCCAGAAGAATAACTTTGAAGAGACGTATTACAAAGGCCCTGCTCACCCAGAAGAATAACTTTGAAGAGACGTATTACAAAGGCCCTGCTCACCCAGAAGAATAACTTTGAAGAGACGTATTACAAAGGCCCTGCTCACCCAGAAGAATAACTTTGAAGAGACGTATTACAAAGGCCCTGCTCACCCAGAAGAATAACTTTGAAGAGACGTATTACAAAGGCCCTGCTCACCCAGAAGAATAACCTTGAAGAGATGTATTACAAAGGCCCTGCTCACCCAGAAGAATAACCTTGAAGAGATGTATTACAAAGGCCCTGCTCACCCAGAAGAATAACCTTGAAGAGATGTATTACAAAGGCCCTGCTCACCCAGAAGAATAACCTTGAAGAGACGTATTACAAAGGCCCTGCTCACCCAGAAGAATAACCTTGAAGAGATGTATTACAAAGGCCCTGCTCACCCAGAAGAATAACCTTGAAGAGACGTATTACAAAGGCCCTGCTCACCCAGAAGAATAACTTTGAAGAATCATCTTAATAACTAAATTAACGTTTGTGTTTAATATATTTTTACGCCCTAATTTTAAATCTTTCATCCCATAATGTCACACTACCTTGGTTTACGTGTTACAATTATTCATCATTAAATCATAAAAAATTACTTTAAACTATTATCTGTTAGATATCATCAGACATTAAAATTGTTCACATTTTCAAATACCATTTTATTTTTTGATAATGAAATAAATAAATATTTAAGTTAACTAAAGATTTTTGTATTACATCTAATTCAACCAAAAGCATATAGAATTGTAATTTTATAATTCCAGGTAAAAGTACTGGAAAGCAATGTATAGTCCACAGGGTGTTGGGGAAGGCGATGTGTTTCCAAGACAGATGGCACGTCACTGCTAATAGACTTTCGATATTGTTGAGGCCCGAACACCGTTCTTGTCTTCAAACAAGATATACTTGTTAGTGTTGTACTTTATATACTTGTAGACTAATTCAGTATCTAGACGTTGACACTATTTGGTAAGAAATATAAGAATAATCCTGAAAATTAATATTGACCGAATATTTTAGAAAGGGGGCATGTTTTTAAACGACATTAAATTTATCTCTAAATATTAATTTATAAAACAATATGTGTATCAACAGATAGATAAATCAAATAATACTGCAAATCCAAGTCGTACATTTTAATTACGTTATAAGGTTATCCATGTCATTAAGTTTTTAGTAAAAGGAAAAATTAAGTTATTGATGTTCATCTTTTATAGCCGAGAGCATTATTTTGCCAAACAATACTTAGTGCCATACTAATTTACTATACATGTTTACCCACTTCTTTTTATCATATATATCTTATTATTAAAAAAGTAAAACAACATTTAGCTTTTAAAGTTCGAATAACAACTTAGCTTTTAATTAGAATCTTATTTGTCATGATTTCAAGGTATAATTTTCTTTAAATCGGATCTATACCTTTCTGCAACAAATACATTAAGGCTTTAAATAAAATCAGCTGCATTGTAATCAAACCATTTAAGCTAAACCATTTTAGTTGTTTGGAGTATAAGAACCTATCTTCTCATTATTTATGCAATATCAAATCCTTTGTTCCCTAAAAATGGAGTGACACTACAGAATTTTCTGTTCTTTAATATATGCCACATACTTCTTTTAGTTAGTTTCCACAAACCACCGATTCCTTCTATTATTTATCCTTCTGTAATTTATTTTAACACAGTTATCAAATTGTTTCATGATATTAAGTATTTAAAATTCAATCAATTAGAATAAACTATAAACTACCACACACTTTGTGTTACTTTCATATATAAAGGGCGTTAAAAAATGTGTCCTGGGTTTTTATTTTTGAATTTTAAACCTAATTGAAGGAAATAGTAAAGAATATTTTGTTTCAATTCCGCTCAGTTTAGTTCTATCTGTTTTTTGTGTTTTTTACAAAGAAATTAAAAACACTAGAATGTACTAACAAACGGACAAATCGACAAAATCGACACAGTCAGTGAACTGACAAATCGAATTTTCGTTTTCATTACCATCACTATAATACACATCATCCAGTTCATCAGTTACAGTGGAAGCTGCTTTATTATATAATTTACTGTGTTTTTAAAAATTATTTTTCTAGATGTACCTGAATACAATTATGTACTTTCCTTAAAATTAATCATAATGAATTTTGTCGGGTTCATAACGAACATTGCTACAGGTTCAAATATGATATGATATCCCCTCATGAAGGCATCCCCTGTTGATACGGCCTGCAAGTAGAATTTAATACTCTTATTGAAACTAAAACATCCTTCTTTCAGAAACATACACATTATCAAATGTAGTATAGAAATGACAAGTGATAATAATACGCACACGTGTGAAAATTCAGTTATTTGTGCACTTAGTTTAATACTATATAATACTATTGGAGCACACACGAGTTTATAGTATATGGTATTATATTAGTATAATTATCTAGTAATCTGGAAAATTAAATGGTTGTATGGTTAAGACTGGTCGTAATGGTTCCATTGACTCCATTGAAGAAGACTGACTGCATTGATGGCTCCAAACAGATTTTGAGGTCTGAACGTTGTATTCACACAGACTTCAACTTAAATTTATCCTAGTAGAGATATTTCTTAAACCACCCTAGTCCCTTAGCTACACCGCTTCAGATATAAGTATGCATGTAAGTATTTATCTACATGCCTTATTTCATAAACGCCACTGATATTTTGAATAGGAGTTTAGAGTATTCCGATAACTACTACCAAGCTTTTAATAAGATCATGCCTCTCATATATGGTCTCTATGTTCCTAGAGTTTGATAGGTGAGACAAATGTGGTCGACATCTTCACACCTTGACTATCTCAGCCCGACGAACTATGGTTGACTTGTTTTATTCATGCCTCAGCATCTCAGACGAGATGATCGGCCTGAGAATTAAAGAATATCCTTTAGTAAGAGCAGAAATCTGTGACAAAATATCGTAGAAGTTCGATGAATATGCACCAAAAATACTGATGATTTAGATTTTTTTAAAGATTAAAACAAGTTTTAATAAACATGTGTCTTGGGAAACGGAAGTTTATGGTATCATACACTATGGCCATCATCGGTGGAATGAAGGAATGTTGAGTCACTTTCGCATGGGCGGGGGAAGATGAAACTACTGGAATTATAATTAAGGAATGGCAAATGGCAGTCATGTGTTTGTGGAGTCAAACTATAGACCATTATCGATCTTTTCAGGGGGATTAACTATTCATCATTGAACTGGAGAAGCAGGCATTGATTGGTTACGATACGTGGATTTATCTCTGCGACGGGTGATCAATATTTAAACTGTAGACAAAATTACTGTGTATTGTGGATTTTATTTTATTTATACATTTTTTATTTATCATTAGATGTTTTCTGATTTTTTTCGTTTGGTAGGTGGATTTGAAAGGACCAGGATCGTGAAGGTGTAGCAGGGAGCTACGGCTGTTTTAGGCTACTAGGGCTTCTTCAGCCTATGATATGCTGTTGAATGGAGTAGAATCGCAACGATCATGACTGTACGAGGTAAGCAGACAGTTCGGGTTTCCGGAAGAAAGGTTCCCAGGAAATATGGCCCCTGAAACAATCAGAAGGAGAACATGAGGAAAATGAACATTTTTTTTGAGCTGACTGAGGGTGAGTTGGAACATGAGAAGCATCTAAGTGTTGGGGAGTGGGAGAAAGGGGACTATGTCAGTGTAGCGTCAGTAATGAGTCGTGTGAAGGGTGGCTAGTTGTTGGTAGTTGGGGGGAGGGAGTTAGGTGGTGGATAAAAAACGGCCGTGAATCAGGTGGTGGATGATGAAGTATTGGCTGTTGGTGTAGGGTTCGGTGAAGTACTCTGCCAGTATGCCGGAATCGTCGGCTTTGGCAAGGTAATTCTGGTTTAGGTGATTGAGAAACTCACGCAAGGTGGGGAGTGTAAAGGTCTTGGGTGCTGTGATTGGGTTCAGGCGATAAGCTATGAGCATAGCGCGTCGCTTGGATTTTTCAAAGTTGGAGAAGTGGTTGTAGGGGATGGTGGTGAGGACTGGATGGGCATACGTGAGTTTAGAGTGGATAGAGCGGATGAGGGTGGTTTAAAGAGAGGTAAGAGTCCTGGCAGACCACCCCTGGTGTCTGTTGTTTAGGAAGCGGAGGGCTTTGAATCGGGTAGTAGCGGTCTTCTTGGCTTTACGGAAGTGTTCTTGGCTTATGAAGGAGAGCTTGGACTCCAGGGTGACTCCCAGGTACTTGCAGGTCTTATTCAGTGGAAGTCTTTTGCCTTGAAGGGTGATTGGGGTTCCCTGGTTGACCTAGAACTTCCTGCCATTTTAATTAAAAAACACAGAGCTGGGTTTTACATGTGTTAATCTTAATGCGTAATTTAGAGCAGTAAGTCAGGTAATCAATAAGGATTTTAGTAAGTTGTCTACGTAGTGTTTCGGGGTTTCGAGAGGCGCACCAGAGGGCCGTGTCATCCGCTAACTGTGCGAGACCAGTGGTGGTGTCAGTGGGGTTCCTGAAAGTGGGCGAAGGGAGATCTCGCACATACAAGATGTAAAGGAGTGGGCTGGTAACTAATCCCTAGGGGACCCCTGCTAACGGCTGAAAGGGTCGAGAAAGGGCGTCCTTTACTAGTTATGCCAGGCAGTGTCGAATGCTTTATGGATATCCATAAGGGCTATGATGGTAGGCGTACTTCGATAGGAGTTTCGCTAAATACAGGTCACCTTTAGGATTTGATCATACAAATTGATGCCAGGACGGAACCCAGCATGGGACTTTAGAAGTAGGTTGAGATCGTTGAGGTGCGTATGAAGTAAGGCGACAAGGATCTCCTCGAAGAGTTTCGAGAGGGACAAGGTAAGTCTGATGGAGCAAAAGCCATTCAATTTATATTTATATATTTTTCAACCCCCAAATTACTTCAGTGGTAACACTCTAAGGATTAATTTTACATTCATTTTAGTATCACTTAAAATGCATCATAAATAAACAAACTTAAATACATTGCAACAAATATCATTAGTGAAAACATAGCGTATATTTTGATAGCATGAAGCTGTAAGAGTGGTTCAATATTGATAAGTTAACAAGTCAAAAAAGTGGTCTTTTAAAATGCCAAAGTAAAAACAATAAAATATCCAGTTGGTTCTAAATATTTCTCATCTATTGAGCAAACCAAAGCTAACATTTAAACAAGAACACTTTTTGTAATATAATGTAACAAGAGGTCATAATAAAACTGATCGGTTGATTGTATTAAATACTACACTAAAAAATTAATATACATTTGTATAAGCCTGGTTAGATGAGTAAAAGTACGCTAATTGCAATTCGGATAACATTGTTATTTTAATGGTGTTAGTCCATTCGAATATATTACTGATTGCTTACTAATTGATCGTGAATAATAGAGGAGGATGTTTTAATACTAACATCCCTGTAATGCATACCTACACACTCTTCTATGGATTTACATTGGTTACAAGCATTATTGTATTTAATGTACTAGTGAAAGACAATTTTAATATTGTTATTAAAATATGGTATTTTAATATTTTATTATAAACACTATTGAACATTATTATATATTTATTATTTAATAATATAATAAATATATTATAACATTATTCAATATTTATATAAATTATAAAGGCTTTTAAAATACACTATATTCCATTCACGAGTAATTCTTTAACAAACTAAAAAGACTTTCTTCATGAGGAATCCAGTTTGACAGTGCAGCTTGCGACAATTCCAACAAATTCCAAACGGCCAACAATTACTAAATATGAGGTTTTTCATCCCAAAGGAATATCTGGATGTTACCACACTACTTTATTTTTCTTTCTAATATGTTTTCTTTTTTGTGGGTATTTGATTTGTTTATAACACAAAATATAAAAAAAATAAACAGCTTGATATGTCACATAAACACAAACATTTTATATAACAAAAATATGTATTTAATTTTGTGAGTGAAGATCCACCTACTGCTGGTGTGACGTAGGAGCTAGGACGATTAAAAGTGGTTAAAAAAGTTTCTGTTATGTAATCTAAGTTGACATACAAGAAATCAAACATTAATAAATGGAAAACAGAAATACTAAAAGATTTTTAAGATATGTTAAATCTATAGAACAAATCGTTTCAGTGAATAAAAGGGCCATCGATAAATTATTCACTGGATATGGAAGCTTTATCTTCCAATCACAGGGGAAATGAAATGCCGATTAACTAGTGAACTGCGGTGTTTCGTATTCAGTGTAAAACTGCAATGTCGAGAAGATTAACTTCTTATTGGAAATGGGTAGCATTCGATGTATTGGTTGAATATTCTCGATCGTGCTCTATGGATCTAACCAATTTCACGGTGCTTCCAATCATATAAAACACGGATTTCCATAGATCAATAATTTTGTGAGGATCCCACGCTATCCAAAAGTGGCTTAATATAGTAAATGTGTTAATAATTACTACACTCGTTTGCGATAAATCCAAAATAGGTTAAACAAATGTGAAAAAAATTAGAAAATAAATAAAAGTTAACGAATTATACTATTCACTAGAAATAACATTATTTTTAAAACTAATATGAAACAATTTAACATTACGAAACACGTGTGTATTACAATATATTAAGTAAAAACTAATTTTATTTTAATGTTTATACTTGTATTGTAATAAATTTTTATTGATTGATATTCAATAGCTTTTCATTTTTATAAAACTGTAATATGCTAATTGAAAAGCTATTTTAAAACTAGTATCAACCTTTTAAAACTATACACGGATTTATTTGATAACATTACATAAATAATAAAAGAACTACAACTAACTATTTATAAATATTAGTTTACATTGCATTAACAGCAATTTTACATTACAATAAACTGATTTTACTACATTATCTAGCTTGTTGTTTTCACCAGCGAACAAAGGTAAAGAAAATCAAAAAGCACGTATAAATATTAACAAACTAAAATACGTATGAATATGTTCTATACTTAAGGGATTCTTATACTTGATGAATGCTAACTTTGTGTAAATCACACTTTGTTAGTAAGAAATATAATCTGACGATGTGCTCAGACAGGCACAATATGTGTACTTCACTAGCGATGAAAACTGAGAATCCAAATGATCCCCGGATGCTGGAAAAATAAACTACTGTAATACTAATCAAACCCACATGGTTATTGATTCAGTTGCACAGGAAAATTTAATTGCAGCATAACAATGCTTGTTATAACTAAACTACATGTCTTAGCCTATTTAAAAAAAAATAATTTAATATATTTTACTAAACAGCTTACGATATAATGAATACATTTATGACATGTACATACATATACGCATTTGGTCTTTTATACTTGTAGTTCAAACAAAACTTCTACTAAATCAATGAAACTTAGTCTCTCTCTATAATCTTCTTAATATTACAAACATTATTTATATTCAAAAAGCTGTTAGTATTCAAAACATCATTATCTACATTCGAAGAGATGTTGTTACTTGTTGACTTAAATGTCTCTCCATGTTTTTCCAAAGGCCGAAAACGTTCTTTGAGGGCTCTCCATGCCCTTCAGAATAAAAATATTCAACAATGAAGACCTTATTGCACAAATAATATTAGGGGAAAATATTTTAACACTTAAATCGTTAAAAATTATCAAGAAATAACGGAGGAGTAGCGTTAGCAAAAAAAAAAAAAAAAATGTTTTATATACAGGGTGCTCCGTAATTAGCCAGCAAAACTTCTGGAGGTCATTCCTTGGGCTAAAACAAACAAAAAGTGTAGTTTGTACAAACCATCTATCACGCACCACTATGTATGTGATTTAAAAAAAAATTAGTATCTCTTAGGTTATTTGTAATAAAATCGTAAAAATAGTTATGACTGTTTTGTTTATCTTGTAAAGTTTATAAACCATTAAAATTTCATATTTTTACTGTAATATGTTTCAAATTTGTGGCCATTTTAAATTCATTAAACTAAATATCTTAATAGCTTTAAATTTTAGTAAGGATCTTTCCCGTTATACGTATACCACTATTTAAATATATTGAATAATACATTTTAACCATTGTTTGGTATAAATAACGGAACACGGTATTCAATTTATTGATTTAAAACATGTTTTCCTCATTTTCAACCTTTAGAATCGCAATACATCGAGGCCGCCCATATACATCGCGCCGCGGCAGTTATGGTTAGGTTAGGTTATTATATTGTAGAATGAACCTGTAATTTGTAAAAACATTCTACAATAGGCTATGCTAACCTAACCTAACCATAACTGCCACGGCGCGATATATATGGAAATATTTTGGGATTGCTGACACATAACGGAAAAGATCCGACATTAAATAGTGGTATACGTATAACGGAAAAGATCCTTTAGTAAAAACTTAAAAAAAAAATTAAAAAATTTATATCTAGAAATTATAGTACGAAAGATTTTAAGATGGAACAGCTACTAATTAATGGAGAAATTGAAATTTCTATAAAATAAAACAGATTTCCTGGTTGAAGAATTCAGTTATTATCAGAAAAAAATCTATTTCACAGTTAATTGTCGTTCGAACTTAAAACTTGCCATACCATTCTTGGTATAAGTACATTTTGCAAACGTTTTGAACGTTACACGTTTTTACTCAACTTTAAGGTTATGAGGTTATTCAGCTTTAAACATTTAAAATGGCACCAATTTGAAATGGATTATTTTACAAAAATGATATTTGAATTGTGTAAGAACTCTATAAAGATGAACGGTCATAAATATGCTTATTATTTTATCACAAATAACCTGAGAGATATTAAGCTTTTTGTAAAAATCACATACAGACAGACAGACGGATAACGGTGCGTGATAGACGATATGTACATATGTATTTTTTTGTTTGTTTTAACCTAAGGAATGACCTCCGGAAGTTTGGCTTGCTACTCATGGGACACTCTGTATAGGGATGCCTTTGTTTCACAACCAATTAGGTACTACTTTAATGTTACATGTTATAAACCATTGTTTGTTTTAACCCAAGGAATGACCTCCGGAAGTTTGGCTTGCTACTCATGGGACACTCTGTATAGGGATGCCTTTGTTTCACAACCAATTAGGTACTACTTAAATGTTACATGTTATAAACCATTGTTTGTTTTAACCCAAGGAATGACCTCCGGAAGTTTGGCTTGCTACTCATGGGACACTCTGTATAGGGATGCCTTTGTTTCACAACCAATTAGGTACTACTTAAATGTTACATGTTATAAACCATTGTTTGTTTTAACCCAAGGAATGACCTCCGAAAGTTTGGCTTGCTACTCATGGGACACTCTGTATAGGGATGCCTTTGTTTTAACCCAAGGAATGACCTCCGGAAGTTTGGCTTGCTACTCATGGGATACTCTGTATAGGGATGCCTTTGTTTTAACCCAAGGAATGACCTCCGGAAGTTTGGCTTGCTACTCATGGGACACTCTGTATAGGGATGCCTTTGTTTTAACCCAAGGAATGACCTCCGGAAGTTTGGCTTGCTACTCATGGGACACTCTGTATAGGGATGCCTTTGTTTTAACCCAAGGAATGACCTCCGGAAGTTTGGCTTGCTACTCATGGGACACTCTGTATAGGAATGCCTTTGTTTTAACCCAAGGAATGACCTCCGGAAGTTTGGATTGCTACTCATGGGACAATCTGTATAGGGATGCCTTTGTTTTAACCCAAGGAATGACCTCCGGAAGTTTGGCTTGCTACTCATGGGACACTCTGTATAGGGATGCCTTTGTTTTAACCCAAGGAATGACCTCCGGAAGTTTGGCTTGCTACTCATGGGACACTCTGTATAGGGATGCCTTTGTTTTAACCCAAGGAATGACCTCCGGAAGTTTGGCTTGCTACTCATGGGACACTCTGTATAGGGATGCCTTTGTTTGTTTTAACCCAAGGAATGACCTCCGGAAGTTTGGCTTGCTACTCATGGGACACTCTGTATA
This sequence comes from Stictocephala bisonia, assembly GCA_035578905.1. Taxonomy (NCBI): domain Eukaryota; kingdom Metazoa; phylum Arthropoda; class Insecta; order Hemiptera; family Membracidae; genus Stictocephala; species Stictocephala bisonia. The sequence continues at coordinate 35,515 of JAQJVL010000047.1, forward strand.
GGGATGCCTTTGTTTCACAACCAATTCGGTACTACTTAAATGTTACATGTTATAAACCATTGTTTGTTAAGTTTTTAAATTATTACATTTAATTATTAATTTACATTATTTTCCTCATAATACCCTAATAATACATTCATTACGTATTCCTCTAATATGTATCTACTATTTATTGATGCTGACTGACGTTATCAAATGCTGAGGCCGGCTTAACAGTTGCCAATGTAGCAGCTTCCGGCAGTGGTCAGCAGAACACGACCCAAAGGTTTATATATATCACACGTAGCACTATTTATTACCAGGAAAAGTGATTTTATATTCTTGCATGGGCCATAGCAATATATAGACATATGGGTAGGTAAGGTAAGTATATTAACTAGAAATTCTATGATTAAGTATATCTATTTATGTAACTGCTATTTTATAGTGTGTATAAAACTCAAACTCGAAACATGCTTAATTTGTTCATAAATATGTAAAATTTAAAAATTTAACGTATTCTACATTTCATTTCAATGTCATTCAAAAAGAATGAAAGCACGCTGATGAGTTTATTAAGTTACGGAGATAATAAGTTAAATATCATACTACTATATACATACGCAAAATTTATATAATTAACAATCACCCATTCGGAATAATTACTACGTAAAAAACCTATGACCCAGTCCCAGACAAAACATTTGGAATATGTTTTAAGAAATTGCTTGAAAAAACATTTGACTTTGAATGCAACATATGCATTATTAATAAATAATAATAAAACAATAAGTTCAACATTTGGTGGAACAATGTGAATCTATATTGCAGAACTCTCCGGAGTTTTGCGGTGAGCTTGCAGTCAGCTCCTCATTAATTATGCACCAAGTCACAAGCTGCTAGGGCACAAAGTCGTTTGTAACATTCCATTCTCGGTGAATTTAACATTTACTAGTACACTATCAAATCTCACACCGCAAAAGTTATTCATTAGGTAAAGAAGCCAACTTTAATAAAGTTTATCAATTACTATGTAAAGTAAATACAAGCACAGTTACAGCCATGAAAGTACAACGTTAAGGAGTCTTTTACCACCTATGTTAGGCCGCATCCTCACCTACGCACGTCGTATGCTAATGGTTCTTCTACCCATCCTCACCTTGCGATATTTAACCCACTTACTCACACACGTGGACGTTAATAGACTCCCGTCCACTAATAAACGTGCGACGACAACTGCCCATCAATTATTCCCACACAGCAAGGACATTATTGACATATATATCTCACCCATAAATAATGGGACTATAATGATCCTCACATCAGCTCTACACACCAGGACGTAAACGTCCTTCCAACCCATCTCTACATTTTGGGAATCGATGGTTAGAAGCCAAGAGCATGGCGAATAGGTAATGTATGTAGCAATGGTGACTTAACAGCTGTGAACAATGTGTTTATACGAATTTATAGCTATTATAAATAAAATACGTATATTCAGCTATAGTTTCAATTCTGTCAACAGCCGAGCACCGAGCGGTGGTGCATCTTGGCGGTACCAATATATGAATGGCTCTTGAAGTATCATGTTCATGTACTTTGCAATTTTATCTAGGCCTTAAGGAAGCGTGTACGAAGAAGTACAATCTAAACTGCTGAGAATCATGTCATTATAGTCACTGGTTATCTGTCAAGAATGCGTAGGAACATTGTTAGGTTCATGTTCGTGGTTATGGTAGCTAGACTGTGAAAAAGTGTGTAGAGGCAGTATTATCTAGACTGTTGGGAATCAAATTCGTAGAGTTGATCGTTGTCTGTCAAGAGTCAATAGTTAATGTGTCTCAACATCAATAGACGTATGCGTAGGAACATTGTTAGGTTCATGTTCGTAGGAATGATAGCTGGACTGTGAAAAGGTGTGTTGAGGCAGTATTATCTATACTGTTGCGAATCAAGTTCATAGAGTCGATGGTTGTCTGTCTTGAGTGTAGTTTTAAAGATAATATTTATCTAATTCTTCTGAACGTAGTAATGCCCAGTATTGCAGGCTACACTGTGTGGTTTATTTTTAGTTAGGTCATCTTCAAGAACCTGTACAGTTCATTTTATACAGACAAAGTTATATTTATTATCCAATCTTAAGTTTTGTGTCTTACATTAGTTATTTTGTGTTTTGTTAGGAAAGTGCTATTTTTTCCGATGCAAATGTAAGCAGTTTAAACCCTAACTAACCAAATTACAGACACTAACAATACCTTTACATTATATATCCATAGTTATGTGTAATCAAATATTTGCTCAGTAATGTGAAAAAATGAAAATGAAAAAAATGAAAATGAAAAATCTATTTATTTCCTCCTTATAACATATACAAAGAAATATATACAAAAATACATGAAATTGGTTCCCCACATGGGCGGCTGCCTGTGTGTGGGGAAACGAGTCCAGAACAGTCGGAATGTTGTCGGCCACTACTACTAAATAACATAAAGAACAATATAACTTAAAACTAGTTTGATATAAAAGAATATCATACATATGCATGCGCAATAAGATATCATATATATGCATGCGCAATAAGAAGGGACAAATAAGCAATTAATATTTATTGTATCAGGAGCTATTATTAGTAGAGACTTCACACCCACTCACCTACCATACAAACACACATTCACAGTCACATTTGCACTTACTCACATCACTCCTCTATCACACACACAGACGCACCCTAAAAAAAGCACACACTTACACACACACACACCCACACAAGCACAACGCAGACATGCATATAAAACACACACACACACACACACACACACACACACACACACACACACACACACACACACACACACACACACACACACACACACACAAACACACGCGCGCGCACTTCATCATTCTGAATGTGGTCTATTGTGCGATACTTACGTGTAGGAAGAACGAAAGTAACTTTTAATTTCCGCTCTACCAATTTCAACAATCCACTGGTTGACAGATTTCTTATAAACATTTATGCTACATGGTATAGGATTCTTAATGTGGCGAGGAACTTTAGAATAAACGATATTTGCGATATAATGAGAAGATGTCGTTATTGTTTTAACCAATCGAGGCGCATTAATTCCGAGATTTGTGGAAGTACGGGTTAGATATGAGTGTTGAATCTGATTGAATATGTTGTTTTTATTTTTGAAAATGTACATCAATAAACTTCTAATATATAGTTGAGATAAATTTAGAACTTTGAACTCATCAAAAAGTAAGTCCGTTGGGAAACGTCGATTTTTTTGTAATGCTGATTTAATTATTGTCTTCTGAGTTATTTCGAGAGGTGAAAGAATAGTTTGGAAGCATCCACCCCAAGCTATAATTCCATATTGAAGCTGAGATTGTATATAGGTATAATATACAGTTTTTAGTAAATCCGGTTCAAGTACTCTATTAAGATAGGAAAAGATAAATATGAATTTCCGGAGTTTATTCCTCAGATAGTTTATATGACTCGACCACCTCATGCGGCTATCGAAAACAATGCCCAGATATTTGTATTCATTAACAAGCTCCACGCATTCACACATCACACAATCATGCTGTCCACCACATGTATGCAGGCACAGATTGTAATCTACAGGATCGCAGTCGGCTCTTAAGGAAATAGGTAAACATTTTGTTTTGGAAATATTAACAGTGAGCCGACATTGATCAAACCAACGCTTGACAGTGAGTAGACCGCGCTCTGCCAATCCAAAAGCCTCCCTCCAACTGTCGCCTTCAAACAAAATGGCAGTATCGTCGGCATAGAGAAATATTTGGCCCCCAGCTAAATTTATTTTACCTAGATTATTTACAAAAATTAAGAACAAGAGAGGACCTAACGAACTTCCTTGCAAAACACCGTACTCTATTTTTTTATTTGAACTAAATTGGTCATAAATTGACACTGTCTGATACCGATCACTGAGATAGCTTCGAAACCAATGTAATGCCGTGCCCCTTACTCCTATGGATTCAAGCTTTTCGATCAACAAACCCCTGTCCACACTATCAAATGCTTTGGCAAGGTCTATGAATACAACTAACGATTTTTTATTTCGCTCAATAGCGTTATGTATATTTTTTGTAACCAAAAACAAGGCGTCATTTAAATTGTGGTCATTCCGGAAGCCGAATTGATTTTGAAACAAAATATTGTGATCGGTTACATATTTTTCTAATTGGCATCTTACACTTCTTTCGATTAGTTTAGACAATACACTAGTTAAAGTAATTGGTCTGAAACTGACACATTGGTCCTTTGGGCCACCTTTATATATTGGAATCACTTTGCCAAGTTTAAAAATAGTTGGGAAAACACCTTGATTTATACTTAAATTAATTACATGAAGTAATGGGAGTTTTATGAATTCAAAAAAAATTTTAATTAGAGATGCCGGAATGTCATCAAGAGTTTTATGTAATAAGTTTACCGTTTATGTAATAATAATAGTACTGATAAGGTTTACAACATGATCTTCAGTGGTGCTCAAAGTGTTTGTCTATAGTTGTGGAACCTTTCATTGTCGGTATATAAATATATGCTGGTCGTTCATTGATGTTGATGTGTATTCGGTTTATTGGAAATATTTTACTATTCCAAACACTAACAATAGTACAATTTTATATAAATGAAGTTTATTATTATTTACATTGTTGAATGGATGAGAATTTGAATACATAAATTAAAATTTCTTTATTTTCCTCATAAGCGACTATGGCTGCAATTAATATTTAGTTTTTATTTTCTTTCAAATAATTGTATACACGCAAGGCGCAACATTGTTTATATTATGATAAATAATTGGGGTTAGCGTAGTTACTAATTGTTGTAGATCAATACATGATGTAACCAAGTTTAAACTTTATTTAATATGTGTACCTCAATAGTCGTATAAAAATGAATATTTTCAGCTTTGTAAGCTTAAATTTTTAATCAAACCTTCATCAGTCACGTTTAATATCTTACAGTAAAAACACAATTTAAGACAGTCTTTTTTCTGGTTCAATATAATTCATTTCATAAAAGGAGTATTCCTCTCTGGACACTAATGAAATTGTCTCTGAAACAAACGTCTGATAAATAAACTTTATATACCAAAAACGTTATTTGCTCTCCTCCCTATTTAAAATACATACAACATTCACTGATATATTTAGGAATATATTAACTTAGTAATTGTTGATATTTCATGAGAATCACTCATATTTTAAGAAACATTTATTCCCACTTTTGGAAAATGTTATTTGCATAACAGCTACATACCTAATTTATTTATTATATATTACTCATTAAAATAAAACAAACATTTTTATATGTTTTTGTAAATATAAAAAAACTCGTTGAAATTATTTATTTAACTGATATAAAGAATTCCATCGTGTAATTTAAGAACCGTGTTTAAACGTCATTATTAGTTATAAATACATATAAGATATAGGTTTATATTATTATTTGACATTGCGATGTATTCCATTCATATAAGGCCTATAGTTAAATACATAATTACATTTTTAAGATATTCAATTATATTCGTCCACCTACAATCATTATTTGTATTTAGACTTATAATTTTAGTGTAGACCATCAGTTATTTAAACAACAGTTCATTAGTTTGAATTCACCTTTTCAGTAAGTCACAGTTGGTTAGTGAAGGGATATGTCGTACACAAATACATCAGTTGATGCCATCTAGAGAAAATTCCTCTCATACAAGAGATTCTCTAGTTGGGAGTACTTTAAATCCGCATAGAACTTAAATTATAAACTTTGTTAGCTTATCACACTGTGGCTGATTTATTCTTTTGCTATAGACATACCTGTTCATGGCACACTGGTTCAATAAAGACCATTGGTCTAAGAGTTCCAGTTAACACGTTCACTCAAGAGATCCAGTTTCTCTTGTTTTATATTATACTCTTAGAATGAGAGTTGTTGTCGGAAAAAGTTACAATAATAAAAGATAATCAAAGAAAGGCCTGAAATATTTTAGACTTTAGAGTTTCGATTCACATAAAGACTCAAAAGTACACATTAATAAAATGCTCATTCGGATTAAATCATAATTCGGATACTATTTCAATTGATAAATGCAAATTGAGATAGACACCTTTTTATTATTTAAGACACTTTCATATTGTGTTTTAAAAGGAGAAAAAATATTTTTGTTACTATTAACTTTCCATAATAAGTGGAGGTAAATTGCAAACATACTTATTTACAAACATTGTAAAATAAGAAGGCATTTTCTCTAAATTGTCTAGCTATCTATTAGGAAAGCATGAGATATTTCAATATAAGAGCTGTAATTTACATGTTGGATCAGTGTATTGTATTGATCAAAGTCTATTAGTAAATCAAATGCATTGAAAAAATATCGTAGGGTTAGTTGTTATTTACAGCATTATTAAAATAGCAATATTATGTTAATTGTTCAAAATATTCTTAAAATTAAATATGTGGGTTTGCAAAATGGAGTAACGTTTTTATAATACGATGCTACGTTTTTAAGTAGTAAAGTGGCACATTAGTAGGTCGTAAGTTGGTACTGTGTTAAACATTGCTACTATTAAATGACATACTGACAAGTATATGTTGTAAGACTCCGTAGGGCAGTCAAAGTAAGTGGTGCGGTTAAGTGAAGAGGGTGGTTTAATTGGGTCATAAGTTGGAATTGTTGAGAACAGTTCCTCTTCTAGTAGTCTTGAAAAATGTGGTTGTAATTTATATTGAGTACAAGGAGTTCCAATCTTGTTTTTATTTATCTACATGATATTTGACAGATGATACACCTAAATTTTAGAAATGTCATTTTTACTTTAAATGCTACTTAAATATCAATGCTTTTTTGTATCTTAAAATTCTCAATATTGATTTATTCATGTTATTTTTTCTAATGTTATTTAACAACAAGTGTTATAGTATGTATGGTAATAATCTGAAACTAAACATTCAAATTCTTCTTAAACATACAAAGAAGTTTAAAAGTAATGAATGTAAAATACTGTTTCTATTTATTTCAGATAGGCACATACAAATTTATTTTATATTTTTATTGAGAAATACTTTTAATTATCTTGGGGTTTACATATATAACTACAAATAGAATTAATTTATTTAGCTACCTAAATTGTTGGGTTTTTGGGAATAAAAACACTTTTCTTTTATTTTTATTCAAGGCGTACTCAAACATTTTCGCATTTCGCTTGTTGGTTATTGTTATTATTTGTCAAATTCAACAACGACTCTTCAGACATATTTTATACTAAATATGTATAATTCAGTTTAATATGTTCTTTAGTCATTGTTTATATGTGTCATTTATATCAGTGAAATACAAAACAAGAGATTATCACACAACAAAAATACGTTACACTTTTTTGTCACAAAAAAGTACAAAATACTATAGTAATGGATAACGGGAAACCAGTTTTATATCCTCAGACCAGAGTTACAAATGAATCAATGAATGTACATAGGGAGTGAAAAGGTATTATATGTTTTCTGTATTATAATACAGATTATATTTATGGTAAAAACATCATACTAAAGCTAAAGTTATAGCTTCCATAGCCATAGTCAAATATATTTATTATTTATTATTATTATTTTTTACTTTTTTTATTTATTCCTAAGAGACCGATCGTCAATATATGGGCGATTATGAATTTTGAACGAGCGTGACGAGTGTAAATGGACTGTAGTAACTGCTACAAACTAAAGCCGATTATTCCTCAGAAATTGTTATTCATTAATTGCCTAATGACAAATGAACAACCGGTGGTAAGGAGATAATCTCGTTCAAAGAGTGTTATTGGGATTGGGATAGAGCTGAGAAACTTTAGCTTGCTTTAACCAACAAGCTACCGGCCAAAGTATGTCCAACTGCCTATACGACCAACTATATTTAATTTTTATAGAAAAATTGCAATACAACAATTATACATCGGAACCCAATATAATTATTGATAAATTTATAAAACAAATAAAGTTCATTATAATCTTATGATATAATGTTGATGATATTTTTTCTAATAAATATATCGTATAAAAAAGTTAAAGTATACCTTATCTGCTCTCTTTGTTTTTTATGCTATTTGTTATTGTATGAGTTCATAGAAGTACATTAAAAGGAGTTTACTACGCTTTCATATCTACTTAGTTACAAACCTCAGGGTTTACGAGCAGTTTCATTTCGATGTAGTTGGTTTAGTGGGATACTTTGTTTCCTTTCTTTTTTATACTCTTTGGTTGTGGTTTGGTAAACTGGGATGGCCATTGTTACGGTGTAGCTTGGATGGACCAACACACGCTAGAGGTAAAACCGTAAATCTTGTAAAATTGCCTTTCTCACTGCGGAGAAGGGGTTACTCTTCCTTGACAATGTTATTATTTACACCTCGTATGGTACTGTATTACACTTCATATTTTTATGTTCATAACATTTGTAACAACATTGAACGACGATTATTCATATGGCAATCATTTAGAACCTTAGGTGAGTCTTTAAGTTGAACCCACTTAGAATGAACACAACTAAAAGTACGATTAAATACGGATGTAATGTAACTAATAAACATGTTTCAAAGAGTAAATTAAATAATTATATAATTTATATTTAAAATAACATGAATCGCTAAGAAAGTTTTAGTGCATATAAGGTAAAAACACTGCAATGTAATAAAATTACAACGATGTTCCGTGAGATAATTTTGTATCGATCAGAGGTATCCGCAGTTTAGTAGATGTGCTATAATGAGTAAAACCCACTGGTGCACCCTTGTGGGTTTGGTTAGTTAACAATAACCTGACCAAAAATTGTAGTGGCTTTACTTTTTACAATTAAAGTGTTTGTATATACCCTAAATAATGACGTTTTAATTTAATGAAACACTATTTCAAAACAGCTATTTTATCAAAACATTTTTTTAATTACTATGATTATATTTTTAAAAATACAAGCATGGCTCTTTATCAGCTGTTCTTACTTACCTATCTCCAACGTTCAAGACGTTACTCTGGTTGTATTTTACGTGAATTTTCTAAATAATAAGAACTGGTTTATAGAATTCAACAGTTCTTATCTCTCCACTGTCTTTGGTTAATAAATGGTACGATTTGCATCGAAGATCAAAAAAATGGAACTATTTTAGAACTATAACACCCTTTTATTATTTTATTACATCTATTACACTAATAATAGACAATGGCTCAGAATATCAAAACTTGTCAATACTTATAATTATGCAGCCTTTGTTAGAATTTTACTGTGCAAGCATTTAGTTTTCATATGGGCATTTTTATTTGGATTAAATTTTACAGTAAAAGGAATTTTTCAGCTTTTGTAAACACATTTGCATAGAGTAAAGAATATTTTTAAATATCTCATCAAGAAACAGTTGTTTATATAAAATGAAAATGCATACATCTTAACAGCCTTGGGGTTATAAATGGAATATTTTTTAAGCTGAGATGAGCTTAGTTCAGAAACTGAAAGTTTTGAACAAACTGTTAAGCTGTCATCATTATTAAAAAAAAGCTTTTCCATATATACAGTTTAGTAAATAAAAAATTTCATTTTACAATTTTAGAGGCCAAGTGTAATACATGAAACCATTGCAGTAGGCCTACACAGTCGGAATTTACACAAGTTCTCTCTATTGACAGCTATCAGGCTCAAACAAGAAATTAATTGTAAATTTGATTATGAAAAGAGTTTTACCTTTTTAAACTAAACCGATTAGAATTTTCCACTGCTGCAACCGTTAACAAAATGGTTACTAAATCAAGTAATCTATTATCACTTTTTACTTATGATATTATCACTTAACTAAATGATTACAAATGTTAATAAAGTATTTTAACAAATTATAAAAAGAATTTATTCAAAATCAATATATTAACTTGCCTTAATTTTAAATTCTATTTTCAACTTATTTTGTTACACATATTGTGACGGTATTAACACTAAAGCATGAAATAATTTAAATTAAAGTATACTGAACATATAAATATAAAACATATGTGTTCCCATGGAATGCTAGGTCACTTCTGAAGTAATGTATAAAACATATGTGTTTCCTTGGAATGCTAGGTCACTTCTGAAGTAATGTACAAAACACAAAGGATGCACTGAATCTTTCATGAAGGTGTCACCATATTCCTTTCTAGAATATGTTATTTTTCTCTTCAGCTACATTACACGTCTACATTGAATTTTATGTTAATATTTAAATCTTTCAGGAATATAAAGTAACACCTAGTTATATATAAAATAGATATAATATATTATTATAATTTCCTTTGTAATACTACATCGTAGGATATTTTATTCATAATCTCTTGTCAAAACTTCTTAAAATAACAAATGTGTTATATAATATTATAATCTTAGCATCCTTTACATTAAATCAATCGGAGAGTATAAATTACTATGTGTTACAAAAAAAATATGTGGATCACATATAAAATTAACAACTAGTTCTTCCGGTATCAACCGCGTCAAAGGACTATTTACAATATATACAGTTCCAGACGTTTCGCCCATGCTACGATGTGGCATCCTCAGTGGTTAGGCTGAGACTCAACAACCGGAAGAACTAGTTGTTAATAATGACTCCAGCCACTTAAGCTTACGAAATAGGACACATATAAAATGTTCTCTTAAATGTAGATTAAGCATTTAAATGTAAGACATCAATTCCATACCTAAAAATGTACATACGAACTATTTATTTTACATGACATCAGGGGCCGGCCCAAAAAGAGTCAGAAGACAATCTTAAAAGGGAACATAGGCCAAACTGCACAAATATTAAAGATCTTTATTAGAAAATCACAATGCCACAGAGACAACCTCATAATATTGTACTCACACATAATGGCAGCAGTTTAAATGTACAACATCCAGCTTGGTACAAAATTGCTTATTTATTTATTTATTCATTCATAAGACGCCGATCGTCAATATATGGGCGAATATGGATTTCGAATGAGTGTGATGAGTGTAGATGAGCGAATGTAGTCATTTTTGCAAACTAAGGCCGACTATTCCTTAGAAAGTGTCATTAATTAATAGCCCAATGACAAATGAACAGCTGGTGGTTATCAGCTGATCCTTCTCAAAATGTATTATGACTCTGATTGGGATCGAACTGAGAACCTTTAGCACATGAAGCTTAGTTTAATGAATCATCGTTTACTAAGGCAGTAACTTGTAAAACTTCAATATTGTGCCAGGAAATATCCCCTGTTAATCACATCAGGTGATAATCCAAAAGGAATGTTTAAAAATATCTCAATGAGTGAATAGGTTGAGTTGTATGTCAATTAGGTCTAGAATAGGGGAATAAAATGATAGTTTTAATCGCAAATCGACTTATCCTTTCATTGAAAATTTCTTCTAACTCCTTATGGGTTGTTATAATTATACAAAATGCAACATTAGGTATGTCCTCATTATGTAATACAAAATGTTAAGTCTCTTAAGAAAAGGCTTATTTTTGGTGTAGCATTGATTTGCAAATTTTAAAAATGTAATCTGTTGTAGTTAAAAAAAATAGAATGCCATCGCCAGACTTTTGAGCACGTGTATTCACTTTTGTTTTTTTAAGTAAAAGTAAAGTGTTGGTAAATTTGTTAAATGGTATTCCTAAATATGTTATTATATATATATATATATATATATATATATATATATATATATATATATATATATATATATATATATATAATATTTATATTACACAAAAAATAGGTATACGTATATATTGTGTAATATAAATATCTGTGCCAATAATTAGGTTAGTCGGTGAGGTCTGCTACTACAGCTGGTTTAAACTGCATTAAATGTTCGTAAGACTATAGCTCCAATACTGAGCCCCAAAACAGGTGATAATAATTAGAGACATCACATTAAACAGCTAAAGAGGGACAGAGCGTAATGTTTTTTTATTTCTTATATTTTTATTTTGCATTTCTGGAAACTTATACTTTGAGAATGTTTTTCATCCTGTCTATTTCAAATTATTTCTCTAAAAATATTTCACGATATACTTTTGAGAGTGGCAAATGACATGAGAATGTGATATTTTCACTGTTCATGTAATTCCATTCCACTTATATTTTTTATTTGACGTTGTTTTTGTTATTATATGCATAGTCAAAGTGTATAACCAGTTTACTTGTGCAGTGTATTGCTCTGTCGAACTCAGTCAGTAAAATATTCGTTTTCCCATAAAATTATAAGACTTCCATTACATAAAAAAAGAATAGTGGAAGGTTGATCATTTAGTGGGAAAATGTAAATAACCGTTTTAAACCAAGAAGTTAAAAATACTCTGGCTACAGTAAAAGATTCCTGGGCTGCCGTGCTGGATTCCGCTACCTTGATGTCCCCTGACCGGCACATGGACCACTATCGAGATGAACAAGGCTCTACATCGTGGCTACAAAATCCTTCGAGTTTACAGTTTACGAAGTGTGGCACCTCGAGAAAACGTCGAACCGACTGTTCAACGGGTACGTCCGTGATTTCATGAAAATCAAACTGGAGACGTCACCATGGCAGAAGGACTACGCCGAATTGCAAGACTACGTGCGCACTGTCTACGATAGTGTCGGTATCCAACTGTCCGAAGACCCGAACGAGATCCACGACAATCCCGGCAAGCGAGCTGTAGCCAAGATATGCCTAAACAGTCTGTGGGGCAAGTTCGGTCAACGACAGAATCAGAAGCAGACCGAATTCGTCACGGAGGCGAAGACGTTTTACAAGATCCTTTTGGACGAGCGGCTAGAAAAGACGAACATCGTCTTCATCAACGAAAACATAGTACAGATGACGTACAACTACAAGGAACATTTCGTGAACGCTCCGAACAACATCAACGTTTTCGTAGCAGCGTTTACCACAGCACATGCCCGGCTAAGACTGTACGACATGATGGAGCGGTTGGGCGAGAGCGTGGTGTACTACGATACAGATTCAGTCGTATACATCGACGACGGTGCCAACACAGTTCCCACAGGCAGTATGCTGGGCGAGTGGAGCGACGAGTTGGGCAGTGATGACAACATAGACGAATGGATCAGTACGGGTCCCAAGAGCTACGCCTTCGAGACGGCCAAGAAGAATGGCAGGTGCAAAATAAAAGGATTCACACTGAACTATAAGAATTCACAACGTCTGAACATGGCGACAATGAAAAGTCTCTGGTCGAAGGTGAAATCGCCGGGACTCGAATAGTGTACAACCAGATTCGACACGACAACGTTACCAAGACGTTGGTCAACAAGACGGTGAAAAAAATGTTCAGGATGGACTACGACAAACGAATGATAGTGGAACAAGATGCGGACGATGCTTGTAGCGGTGGTGACGATGGCGATGGACAGGACGTGGTTGACACCTTGCCGTGGGGCTACTAGAGTTCATCCAGTCATAGCAAAAAAATATTTTAAAAAAATTATTTTTTGTTCAACGTTACTATGTGGAATTTTTGTATTATTGTTTAGTATCTTGTACAAATACTTTTTAGAGATATTGGAAATAAATTATTTTCTTGCAATCTTTGTTTTTACTGCTTACTTAGAAAATACACCCAAGTCCATTTAGAGCGTTTTGATAGTGTTTCTAGTAATGTCGTAGGAGAAATGACATTCAGACACCACGATCACGTACGCGGTTGTACCGTTGTTGGCCACAGGCGAGGCGATGGCGTTCACAAAGTCCAGTTCCACTTGGATGTCACTCCTGGATCTGTCCGTGTTGATCGGATGCAAGTGGGTGTCGATCACCATCAACGGATATACGTTGATGAAATCCTCAGGACTCAACAACGCGTCGGTATCGCCGAAGTTGACGATCCTGTATCGTAGGAACTGATCGTAGAGTACACGCCATCTGCCGTCCGCGTAGTTCATGTTCTGCATCCCTTGTGGATAGCGTTCACCGTTGATTTTCACGCCCACGTTTTTCACATTACACATGTCGAATTGGGACGGGATCTTTTTCTGGTCGTTCCAACGATTCGTCTGTAGACAGATCACGACGAACTTGGGATTTTACACGTTCCTGTAGACGTTGGTGATGTCGAAATTGAATGACGCACCGAAAACACCTTTCTTTTCGATACACTGCCACTGGTAGTAGTTGTAGATCAACGCGTCTCTGTCACTCAACTGTTTCAGACCGTCTATCAGTTGGATCTTGCTGGTGGCCGTGTACTCGACCAACGGCACTTTCAGTGTGAACGACTTTATCAATATCTTTCCTTCGTCGGGCTCTGTAGCTCCAACCGTCGCTGCTTTCCACTTGAACAACGCATCGTTGTCTTCGACACGCGTGAACACAATCTCAAATCCGCCCTTGTACATGGGATAACGCAGGTGGTCAAAGAACCCGAGCCCCAGGTGGCCGAGCGTACCGAGCGCTTCGAACGTGCCACCACTCTCGTACTTGGACGCGAACCCGTTGTTGGTGAGTGACGGCTTTGACGACTCGTTGTAGTTGAGCACACTCTTCACGGTGCTCGTGATCCCCGGCAGGTCCACACTGTCAATAGTCGTGTTGTGCTTTTTCAGTTCGATGCGTGAAAACAGGAACGTCGCATAGTTGTCGATCAATTTTATGGTGTCGCCTGCCGCGAACTTGGTCCCGTCCGATTTTTTCACAACCTCACCGCAGATGTGATATATGATACGTGAATTCATGAAAACGTATCGCCGTGGTCCAGCTTGAACACCGTGTTGAAGTTGAGCTCCAATACGGGCATGACTGTTCGGTACTCACTCCTGATCACGCCGCTGGCAAACTCGTTGTACACAGTATCCATAGTAGTGGCAGAAGTAGTAGTCATACAACTGGTCTCTACACTTATGTTAATGCAAAAAATATATTTAGGTTTTTTTTTTTAAAATTATACTCTCACTAATACTCAGCAACGGTTTCTGGATCGTAGCTGGGGATCATGTACTTGCGGTGGCGTCGTAGAAATTCCTCGGACACGTGTTGGTACCGCTGTACGTACTCCCAGTCCACCCGATCCGCGTAGTCATGAATGAATGACTCGGACAGTCGTTGGTACTTGCACACTAAGAAACAGCAATCGTGAAAGTTGGGAACCATCTCACGAAGGAAATATTCCGGGTACTGTGATTTTCTCAACACGCTGGCCCAGACGACGCGGTGTTGGTAGATTCGCAACATATCTTGGGAAAATGCGTAGTTCTCGGACAGCAGCGGAAAGTCCATCCGCGTGTCGAACCTCATGATGAACGCGTCGGTCATCACACCATCAGGCACTTTGGGTTCACGAGACAGGATTTGCCAAACGTTTCTCTCCATAGCGTCGTTCGTCAAAGAACACTCAACCACTCTACTTATATAGTACACAACCAGAAGTGTCCAGACCCATACCGAGTTTGCGTTTCAGCCACATAGCACCAGTGGTGGCCAAGCCGACCGCTCGTTCGTTCAGTCCAGCGTCGTGTGAAGTGACACGGTCCCAGGCGGCCTTCTGTAACACCTTGTCCGCCACCCAACGGTCTTCGGTATTCTTGTGATCTCTGTACCAGATGTCGTGCTGTTTGCACGCCTCGTCCAAAGGGTTGATTCCCTTGTCACCACGTGCTAGACGCATGTCCAACTTGGTCCCGGGTCCGCAGTAGTTGTACGTGTCCAAATTCCAATTGCTCGGAGCGTGCAGTTCCAATGGTAGCTTGTTGATCATGTCGTTCAACAGACCCGACCCCTCTATCACGTGTTGTGGCAGCGCGGACAGACAGCGCAGCAGGTACTTGAGCCCGTTAGGTTGTTGGACGAGTTCTTCCATACGGTCATGTATGAATTTGACGACCGACAGTTTTTCATTTGTAAAACTCCGGTTGCCTGCTGTCTCCTGGTCGTAGATGAAATTCAGACGGTTAATCAGTTCGTTCAGATTGTTGATGTATCTGTACTCGATCGGTCGATCGTTGTATTCTCTGAGTCCGGACCCGATCATGGGTACATCTTCCATAGGGGCATCAGCATTGTCGCCCACAGATAATACTGCCGGTGCTTCCAGCTCAGCCGTCTTACTCTTGATCTCCTCTTCCCATATCGGACGAATAAGTTTTTTCCACTTTTGGCCCTGACTAGCTATCGGGCGCTTCGATTTTGGGTCGTTCTTTTGATGCAACGAATTTGTAGCGAGCAACATGTCTTTGTACATTCTCCAGTCTTCACCGGTGTACTTGTCCTCGGGAACGAAACCTTTGCTTGTCAACAGGCGCCAAAGTCCTTCGGTCCCTTTGTATCGCTTTCCCTTTACCAGTATATTGTCGTAATCGAACGTAATCGCAACGGAACCTATTTTCAACTGTTCCGTCTCGTCGTCATAGTAAATGCCAAACTGGCTGTCGTTCGCTTTTGGCAAGTACCGGGTGCCTATCGCACCTAAATTAACAACCCGCGAGTCCAACAACTGTCTCATGGACTTGTTCGGTATGCTGGAGGAGGTGGGTGCGTCTTCTACTTCCATCTTGTCTTCATCACCATCATCATAGTCATTATCATGATCGTTGTTAGCTCCGATATACCCTACACGCTCAAGTGTACTGGAAACTGATGGAGTGAACCGACGCCCACCACGTTGATCGACCCGTTTCATGATTTGGTTGTACCTCTGTTTGCGTAGCCACTCTTTGGCTTTCAACTCGGCCTCGGCGTCCTGTTCTTTTTTTCTGCCTGATAGCCTTCGTTATGGCCTCGTACTTTTTCTCACGTTCCTGTTGTTCGGATAACTTGGCGGCATGCACCTCAGCGAATTGATTCTGCAGCCTGGTATTCAGACTGTCTAACAGTTTGGCTTTCGATACACTCACAGTTGACAGTTGTTGCTGTTGAGGTGAGTGGAATGGTGGTGGTGGTGGTGGTGGTGGTTGTGGCTGTAGTGTTTTTGACGGTAGGACAGATAATGGTGGTGAGGCCTTCAGAATCTTAAACGGGGGTTCGACACTCGGTGGAAGTACCGGGTTGTCAGCGGCCGTTCGAGCTTGCTCCTTGCGTTCTTCCAACTCGGCCGATCTGAATTTACTGATCAACTTCCTCTCGATCGCATCGAGGCGCTTAGCTTCTTTCACATCCATCGCGTACTAGTGATTACTTATACATACATACATACATGCACACCACCGAGCAACACACACTCATCGAAATAACGTTGACGATGTAAAAACACATCACTTTAAAGTCAACATGGTAATAACGTTATTTGATGTTCACGTGAAAATATCGTTTTTCAAACGTTGGCGTTGAAATTTCGTTAAGCGAAGTTCGGTCTAAATATCGTTTTTCGAGGTAACGTTTGAAATATCGCTTTTCAACATGCACTTGTACTTGCCGTCGTGTGCCTTCCTCGTCATGTCCACAGTGATGAATCCGTGAGGTTTGCTCCAGCAGTGCTTGCACCTAGTCTCGAACTCGTCGTACGTCATGTCGGATCCAACAAAGTCCTCGTATATCCTTCGGGTGTAGTGTTTGTTCTGACTGAATACGCAGAGTAGATTCACGTTGTTTCGTATGACCTGCATGTCGACGCGACCATAGCTCTGACTCAAGTACACGCAAGACAAGAGTTTGTGACGTCCACGTATGAAGTAGTCTTTGATCTTTGTTTGCTCTTCTAGCAGACAATCGTCGAACACAACCAACGAGTTGGACTTACACTCATCCAGCGGAATCAAATCCGCACAGTTGGAATAGAACTGACTGACTTTATAGCCTAACGCCTTTTCCATGCGCTCGTAGTGTTTTCGTAGTTCTGCGTAGGCCGCTTGCTCGATGGAACGACTGAACACGTACAAGTGTTTGAACTTCACACCACGTTTGTTGTAACTCAGATTCAACAATAAGTTTGTTTTACCACAGCCGGACGAACCAACGATCAGGCACCTCAACGGATGCGGTAGAAGGCGGTCCTTACTATCGCCATCCGTATCACTCTTACAGTACACGGTAATTTCCATAGTGCGGTGTGTGCGTGTACTTACCAAAGTCACAGTACGGTCTTTTTCAGTTCTCTCTCGTAAAACGAACCCAATATCTCTTCACCATCAGTGTCAGTGATTCTGTACGTGATCGGTAAAGTGTTCAGCAATTTTGAAACAACAAATATCTCCCTGTTCCAATTGCGACTGTACTTGTTGGCGAATTTCTCTTTCTTAGCCACTATCCTCACACGGTCACCAACATACAATTTGGGCTTCCTCACTACAGTTGGTTTCTTCGCGTCGTATAGGCTCTTCAATTGTTGTTCACAACTCTTGTTCACGTCCGCGGGTCTCATGCGTATCATAGTGTGCACCGTGGTGTTGTACTGTCGTAGCAAGTCCTGCACCATGTCGACCCATCGAAACGACCGGCGCATTTCAAACTGAACCTTCATGCGTTCGTTGAGAGTGCGATTAAATCGTTCGACGATTGCACTTTTCTCTTCGTTTTCAGTGTGGTACATCTTGATGCCATATGTTTCCAACAGTTGTTTGAAATCTTTGTTAACAAACTCCCGACCCTTATCGACGTGCAATAGATTCGGTGTGTTGTGACCCGTTTTTTCGGCACGCCTTATGATTGCTTCGAAAGCATCGGCCACGTGTTGGCCACTCTTCCTAGTCAACGGTTCAGACCAGGCGTACTTGGAAAAAGTGTCGATCACATTCAACATGTATCTGTAACCATCGTTTTCCTTCACGTATCTGTCCATAATCACGAGATCGGCTGCCCACAAATCGTCGATGCACGAAGTCACTATTCTTCGCTTAGGAAATTTTGTTATCACCACACGGTGTAGTTCTTTGGCTTCGATGTATTCTCTCGATTGATCCTCCTCATAACTGGGTGCCGTTTTGATAAACGTGCTTTTTTCACCACCACACAAAGCGCATTTACTTTTGGAACGCCATTTATTGTTTTCTGTTCGCACCACTTCCTCAGAGTTGGCCGGTGATGGCGTTTTCCGTTTGCATTTGGTGCAGTAAGTTTCCATCGTGTGTGTGCGTGACTTACTATAAGTACATGTGTGAGAGTAAACACGATGAGTGAACTGCACAAACACAAGATTCGTCTGTCCGACGGACAGAAGCGAAAAATTAAGACCGCCTACAAGAAACGTAGAACAGTGGTGGTCGGTCTTACGTACGACAACATCAGTGGTGGTGGCGATCACATACTGCTCACCGAGCCGCAACACAGAGCCGTGAACAAAGGCGTCAAAAACAAGACCGGTCTTCGGTTGGCGCTCAGCTACGATCAGTTGATGAAAAACAAAGAAGGTGGTCTTTTCAAGGAAATGATCAATTTCATTAAAGACGATGTTCCCGGCGGCAAGCGGTTCATCTCACCTTTGGTTAGGAAAAATATCGCGCTGTTGCTTCGAGAGAAGTTCATACCTTGGTTGAAGGATCTACTCGACAACGAGTTGGACGCGATAATCACCAAAGACCCCGAGGGCAGTGGTCTCAAACGGTGCATCAATCTGAAGTTGGACTCGTTGTTGAAAAAAAAAAATAGAGCCGCTCTCACTGGGTGAACTCGAACGGTACGCCAAAGATGTACTGAAAGTTAAGAATTTTCGGGGTGTATTCGTACGACAGCTATTGCCGACCACGTCGAATCATACGGAATGCGGAATCCTCAACTTGGGAGATGTCGAATCCGACGGCACACACTGGACGTGCTACATCAAAATAGGCGACAGGAACAAGTTCTATTTCGACTCGTACGGAGACGCGCGTCCACCGGTCGAGTTGGTGCGGTATTTAAAATGTGGTGAGGGTCTGGTCTACAACGACTGTAGGATCCAGAGTTTCGATGATCCGCCGATTTGTAACCATTTGTGTTTAGACGTCTTGAGGCGGTATTCTTTACAGAGTGAAGTTGATGTGGATTGGAATACTATCGTGAACGATCTAAGAGACGACAAATATGGTTGGATGTCTTGGTTCGTCGAGCAATAGTTTTCTAATCAACAGATTCGGTGAAACAAAAGGTTTAGACAGTTGTGATAGTGGTGACGGCGTTAGTCGAGACTACATAGACTCTACGCTAGATGCCTTGAAAAAAGATTTTGCAAGCGAGATGATTAAGACTTTCGGAAAAGTTGAGAAGAGACTGTTGGGCCATCTGGCGAAGACCGACGCTCTTGTGGATATTATAAGAGTGTCTAAAAACTACATCAGCGTCGGCAACAAAAGGATCGCATCATCTTCGAAGGGTGTCGACAAAAACGATCTTGTCACCAAGACACAGTTGGACGAGGTCGCAAACGTTTTCAGCAAAGTATTCGACACCACATCGCAACCGGACTGTGTACAGATCAAAGGACACAGGCGTATCTGTAACGTCACTAGATCTAAACACAACTACGACGTTGTAGTTCGAGTAGAACTCGTTGAACTAAACAACAAAATTAGCGAGTTCGAAAGACGTACGAACGAAAAGATCAAGCTAATTGATAGACAGCTGGCCGTCATACACCCGTCACCCTAGCGTTACACTGAACGATCGAGGGTAATATAATAAGAGAGTGAGAGTAAACGTGTCCAACTACGTTTTAAACAACATGGCCAGCTTCGCACAACGGTTCAACGAAGCCACACTACAGTTCTCTAAAACCGTGAAACTCGATCGGTTGGACGGAAATACGTTCTACCCTGTGAAACGCATGAGAATCGTACAAACCAAATACGGTGAGATTCCGGTGGCCACACTATTGGACCGATCGCTAGCTGACAATGGCTGTGAGGAGATCGACGTGTTCCTGCCAAAACGCTACGCAGAAGTATTCGATCCTAAAGAACCCATCCCCGAAACGCTACAACTGTCGAGAGGAGAGAAAATAGGCACTACGTACAACATCCAGTTGCGCACTGTATAGACTATATTTAAAAAAAACTTCATTTTTTTGTTCCGATTATAAGACATGTAGGAGTTGATACCGTCAGCATGTACAGTCATAAGTTCTGTATTAATCGTTTCGGAGAGTGTGGGACCGGATCGAAGCAAGACGCGTTGCGATCTGAGTTCTCACAGTTTCAAACTAAAACCAATCAACGGCTCAACGCGTTGGAAACGAAATTGTACAATAAAATTGAAGAGTACGATAGGGATTTGACTGATCTCATACGCATAACGGGTACACTGTTTCGAGAACACCAGAAACAAATGACCAAATAAGATAAGCGTGTAGTTGACCAAGCGATATAAAATGCCTTTGTTGAAACTATTCGGGCAGGGTCCGGTGATCACACTTCACCTGGAACACCCGATCCAGTTGGACGATGCCAGTGATTACCGTTTGGCTCTATGCGGATTCTATTCGGACAACAACATCCTGAACTTACCGAGAATTGCTAACGTGCATTTCTGGCCAGCTCCAACGGCTGACAGCCCGAACGATTCTGTCAGGACACTAACACTGGAGCAGGGACATTACACCTTGGAATCTCTGGAAAAAACGTGTAGACGTTTCATCGATTCGTTAGGTGTGGCGGATATAGATTCTGGCAAATTCATCATCTCGAAAGCGAAGCACGGAACAGTCGTGTCTATTGTATCACCGTTGAAATTCGCTTTGGACACCACGGTTAGAAGACTCTTGGGCTTTGAACAACCAGAATCGGCCACAGACGGCACCAATAACCGGAAAGAAGCTGATTCTGAGGAAGGTGAATTGTTATATTTCGAGGCCGATCGAACCACGATTGGGTCGAATCCGCCGAATCTACGAGCTGTGGACGCTATAGAAATCCAATGCAACCTAGTGGAGAACAGCTACAGCAATCACGACTTACACGCGCACAAACACCAGGAACATCGCATTTTATATACGTTCTTCCCGGCCGTGCCACGTGGTTACAAGATATCGGAATGCCCGCGTGAGCGATATTACGCTCCAATAGACGGCCAACTGAAGGTAATTCAAGAGATCACCGTAACAATCGTAGATCAGGACAACCGTCCAATAGTGAACCCGTCGGCTAACAACATCGTGTATTTGGATCTGATGAAAATAAAATAATGGTCGCCCTTCGAATACCAACCTCCTCGTGACGTCATCACACACGTATAATTTACCGATGAACAAAACAGCTGGCTGAAAAAAAAACATAACGACGGACACTGGAAGTCACCTCGCCCATCATGACGTCATCAAAAAAAGCGCGCACAAAAAAAAACCGAAGAAGAAGAAACAACGACATCTGGCGGCAGAAGTCACCTCGCCCATCGTGACGTCATCAAAAAAAGCGTGCACAAAAAAACGAAGAAGAAGAACAACGAAAAAAAACACATGGCGAAGAAGAAGAACTCACAAAAAAAGTCACGTGATCCAAGATGGCCGCTCGCCCAAAGATGGCGGCTCGCCCTCGCCCTTTTGTTCCATATCCCCCTAGTTACTACTACTGTGACGTCATCAAAAAAAGCGCGCACAAAAAATCGAAGAAGAAGAACAACGAAAAAAAAACACATGGCGAAGAAGAAGAACTCACAAAAAAAGTCACGTGATCCAAGATGGCCGCTCGCCCAAAGATGGCGGCTCGCCCTCGCCCTTTTGTTCCATATCCCCCCAGTTACTACTACTGTGACGTCATCAAAAAAAGCGCGCACAAAAAAACGAAGAAGAAGAACAACGAAAAAAAACACATGGCGAAGAAGAAGAACTCACAAAAAAAAGTCACGTGATCCAAGATGGCCGCTCGCCCAAAGATGGCGGCTCGCCCTCGCCCTTTTGTTCCATATCCCCCCAGTTACTACTCACACACATGGCATTATTCAAATTAACATTGCCAAATTAACTTTATTAGATAAATGTCAAGTCTGACTGAAAACCCAGTAATATAATAGATATAATATTAGGAAATAATTGTATAATGTTTCAGACTGTTTTTAAAAAAATGTCCAAAGCTAAAACTTCACCATTTACGTGCGTGCGTAGCATAACACGAAATTCACATCACAATTAATTTCTTAAATTAACTACACTCACTAGTGTAGTTATAAACACTTCTATAACTACATAATGTCGGCACTAGTGGCACAGTGCTGTAACCCAGCTACTTAAGAACAAAGTGTTTTGGAAATTGTATGCTAGGTTCTCTTAATACAGACACAGCGTCCACCTAATGATTGCCATCACATGGTTACTACTGGATAAGTGTGGGGTGGCCATGTTGGATGGTAGTTAGGATTAGGGAAGAGAACTAAGTATCAAGTTGTCATTAGCTGAACATTCGACTAATACTACGTGGTTCAGATTCCACGTAAATCCTTAGTTAGTGTAGTTGTATATGTAGATCCTTAGTTACTATTGGGCTGATGATAAATGGCTCTTTCTAAGGAACAGTCGACTTTAGTTAGTAACAATAGCTACACACGTCTTTCAAACACATACTAAACTCATTTAATCATACTTAAAATACGCACAAGGCTGTGTCAGCGTCCTATATCTGAAACCAGGAGCTCTTAGTTACCTCAACAATGCAATGAGCTGCCAGAATGCACTATAATATAGTTTGTATCATACTTTTATGTTTATAGAGAATATTATAAATGCTACTAAATTAACTCTGTATTGCTTGTTGTGTTAAATTGCTCATGCTCTATTTTGCATGAAATATTCAACAAAGATCCAATCAATGTCAGTCACCAAGGTAGTATTACCATTTACAGCAATCAGCTACGAAGTGTGTCAGGACTTTGAAGTCACCTAACCAACAATCACCCAATCACAGCTACTGATTGGATGACTGATGCCAGTCTACCGAAAAATAAACTGTCAAACCGATTTTGGAAGAAACGTCAGGAAAATAATAAATGAACCAAGTACTGAACTCTATGATATTCATACACAATATTTTATGTCTTCAATACAACTGGTACAATCATGGTGGTTTACTAAAGTAAATATATATTTTTTTACATGTGATACAGTTAAAATATAGTCTAAATTTTACCTCACGAGAGTACAAAGTTTTGATATTATATGAAACAAATACTTTAAATGAACTAATTTATGAATAATCATTGACACAACTATTTTTAATAATATCTCAAAACAACTTACATGAATGTTACAAGAAACGTAGCAGTAACATTGAATATGCTTAGCAATTTATATAAAATATGGTTACAGAAAAACTCAAGGGAGTCGTTGGAGAGAAACACAAGGAAGCAGCTATGCGAGGGATGTGAGAATGTTCTACATTCCATTAAACATTGGAATGGACATACTGAATGTCTATGGAAACATACTTTATAATCCACACAACCCTTTCTTTTATTAAAACTCCTTTCCTTTTATCTCTTGGTGTGTTTATCTTAATTTTTGAACTAACTGCCAAATCACGGAGTATGTAATTACAATTGGAAAACTTTTACTCTTTCTCTCCAATTTCTCGGCGTTATGCTATCTTTGATCCTGGAAATATTAAAATTAGGTCAGTTTTAATAGATTATACGTTGTTACTTAAAGTGTACTTTTATTTTTACTATATGCATAAAATTGTTAACTCTAAAGACTTACTTTAAAAAATAATGTAGTTTTCACTTGAAGTTTATTGAGAGTCAAATAACCATGAGTGATTTTACCATACTGACTATGGAATTTTCACATTTTTGCGTCATAGAATTTGAATACACTAGTGCTATTATTGAACTTTGTGGAATAAAATAAGAAGACTAAAGATGTTCTATATGGTTTTATAGAAAACTATTAAGGCTCGTATCATCAAATAATTTACACAGAAGAACACAGAACATTATCGAAACACGAGACGGTTATTTGACTCTGAATATATTTCAAGTGAAAACTACGTTATTTTTAAAATAAGTCTTCAGAACTAACAATTCCATGCATATAGTAAAACTAAAAGTTAATTTTAAGTAATTTAACGTATAATCTTAAAAAAATTAATTAATTTTAATTTTTCCAGGATCAAAAATAGCATAAGGGGGAGGAATTTGAAAGAAAGATTAAAAGTTTTCCGATTTTAATTACAGACTCCGTGATTTGGCAGTTAGTTCACGAAGTGAAGCGCACGTTCATCTCGATTGGAACTGTTATAATTTAAATGTCTTTGTCGTTGTAGTCCGAATAAAATAACGTTGGTACTGGTGGAACGGCCACGCGCTACTGGTCTGAAATGACAAAACTCTGAGTTTTAATTTGCTGTCAAACTTAAAATAAGTAAGCAATAATTTTCAAACTAATTGTATACTGTCCAACATATTATATTCTTTAAGAAAAAATATGCAGGAAATATTGCTTAAACTAAATTGCTTTTTGTTGTGATATGTGTGTTTAAGAACACGTTTTCATGAGTGAAATTGCGCGTGAATCATATTTAACCTGTCACTGTAGAGAGAATAATAATAATTATAAAATTATTTACTATGGATGTATGACAGTTTTATTCATTGTGTTTAGTTTAGTATAAGTATCGTTTAATAATTCAAACAAGTTAGTAACAAAGTTTTTGTTTTTAACCCTTGCAAACTCGGAAACGACAATCGCTAGACAACATTTCTTTGAGCAAACATTTACTTTGTTATTTAAGTGACACTAAAATCGTACTTTTCTATCAAAAAATGTTCATGAACTAAAAAGAAAGATTCAGTAGTTTTCAAAACTAGATTGTCAACAAGGTGGCAGTGACGCCACATGCGCGTTGTTCAATCACTGGATCAGCTGTGGCCTCTCTATTGCAAATACAAGGCCTTCTTGTCAGTTACTAATAGAATATTAACTAAAATTAAAAAGGGCCTAAATACTGATAATTATAACTACACTGAATCCTATAACATACTGTCACTTATAATAAAAAACCTGTAATAACACTGAAACTAAATTACTGTAATAAAAATAAACTTGTTATTAAACTATACCAAGCACTGTTGAATCGATTGACAACTGAACACGAACACACCTTATTTCTTACTAGTCAACTAACTCACCTTATTTCTTACTAGAGAAACAATTCTTATCTTGAAATATCGTCGTTGTATTATTGTCAACATTATTTTACGCTGCGGCTGAATATCCGGTCTATGCTTTCCCTTTCGCAGAGTATACCAACACAGCCTCGATGTTAACGAATTATGGAGGTACTTCATGAACTCTTCGTTATTTTTCTATTTGTTTTATTAGTGCCTCAGTATTATTCTAGTAATACATAAATAACAGAGGTAAAGGTTGCTCAAAGAATTTTTATCTAGCGTTTGTCGTTTCCGAGTTTGGTAAAAAAATTTATTAATTTCTCCTTTATTTATTTGAATTGTTAAAAGAGTTGTATACCAAACTAATCATAATGAATCAAACTTTCGTCCATTCACAGTAAACTATTTTTATTATTTTCTCGCAACAGTGACAGGTTATAGACAACTCAGCATAATAAAAAGCAAATTAGTTTAAGCAAATTCTCCAGCATAATTATTTCTTAAAGAACACAACAAGGGGAAATACAATTAGTTTGAAAATTATTGCTTACTTATTTTAAGTTTGACAGCAAATTAAAACTCATAGTTTTGTCATTTCAGATCAGTGGCGCGTGGCCGTTCCACCAGTATCAAAGTTATTTTATTTCGACTATAGTATTGGAAAGGTTTTGTAGTTTCAAGTTGTATGTGTAATGAGTATTCCAGTAAATGTTAAAGCTTAATTTGAACAAGATACTCATTTGCATTGTTTATTTAGATAGACCTTAGACGAAACTATTTCATTTAAAAAAACTTAATTATATATTATTATCTATGTTAAACTAATTGTATGATAAATAAAACTCATCAACCTGGAATTTTTAATGCATTTTACATTCTTATATGTGCCAGTATTGAATTGTTGGTTACACTGTGTCTGAAAATTGAATATAGGTTTATTAACTGAACTCAAATCCCAACAATATAACTTGAATCCAAGCTGTCTACAACATACTTGTTGTTAGATATTTTGTTCACAATTTATTTAATTTACGGACTTTTATTTAAGTTTATTTAGCATTATTTTAGAGTGAAACAAGGTTTCAGAGGTGTTTATGGGGTAGATCTGAGGAAACCGCTAGATAATGGTCTAAACGGTTTTGTATATATCAAAATGAAGCCCAAGAGCTTACACACAAGACTTTGGTGATTTTTTGTGGTCAGACAGCGATCTCGAACAATCTTTTTCTTAGATTATAGTTTATAAGATCAATTTCTAATACCAAGATAAATCGCTGAGTAATTATTGATCAGTATTATACATGAAATCAGGAACTACGTTCTGTAAAACCCATTTGCTGTGTTGTAAAACACAGCAATTGGTCGAGCGGTCTAAGGCGTCAAGAATGGGCTTGAGTTAGAGACAGCACAGGGTCAACGCTGACCTGGGCTGTTATTTTTAATCATTAATATTGTTTAGTTTTAAAAAAATTATGTTTAATTATGGGACACCTCTGCACACCTCACGTACTTTGAGATTACTGAACTGATTCTCGTTCTGACTCCGTCTGATAAGTTCCCTGACAGATCAGTACGTATGGGGAATTGGTAAAGTAAATTTAAACAAGAGATTGGTCTTTCTTTAATAAAGAAATTCACCTTACTTCTGGATGTCTGATACCTAGTACGAAAAACTATTTAAGATTCAAGATTAATTTATTGACACAATATGAACTGTTACAGTTTTCTATGCAAGTCATAATACAAAAATAACATCATTAATCAAGAACATAAAATAATACTCAAATAACATCATTATACAGCATCATTAAATACAGCATTCAAGGACAATAACTTCATCGAAATAAATTCCATTAATTCAAATTCTATAAGTAGCTGTATTAGAATTTTTTTATAAACCATGTCTATTTTATTCGATAAATAAAAACTAAAAATTACTTCAAAATTTTTAAATTTGCTAAATTTCAATTAAGTTTGCTACTCGTATACCAATAAATCATAGTGTTTATGAAAGAATACGTTTTGAACATTATGTAAAAAAATACGTATAATTGAACAGATATATCAGAGGAAAAACCGTATGAAAAGTAAGCCTTCATAATTTGTAATTAATTATAAAATTCCTACAATCAAACTATACAAATAATATAGTTATTCAAGATAGATAGGTTTTACTGTGTGAGACTTGATACAAAACTGAACTAAAGATTGTCTAATACAAGGGGAAAGTGAAAAAATATTAGAGGGGGAAAAATATGCAAATATTCGGAAACTGGAACTTATTCTAAAAACCAACAACAGAGTTTCTGCCCTTACTGAAGTCTTTATTAACTTCAATTACAAAGTTACTGAAACAAGACAGTAACTTTGTAATCGAGGAGCCTAGTGTTTTAATACGGATTTTATCTGTTGTCATTTTCTGCAAGTAGTGCTGTTTTAATATTGGAATGGTTTAGTAGACAATAAGTAGTTTCTTTACCACTTATATATTTTTACATTAATCTGATTTATAATGGTCGTAAGTGTTAAATGGGGAGAGTTAGTAATTAATTATACTCAAGTCCCGGTTGATTCATGCCTCATTAGTTTACGTCAATAGGGAAAATATTATTACGATTAACATGTTAATTACATTAATTACAAGTATTTAACACGTTAATACAATAGCTAAAATAGTTATTTTGGAAAATTTACTATTAAAAGGATTCTAATTATAACGTGGAGATATTTTTGGTTGTTTAGTAGATTACAGACATCAGCTAAATCCACAGACCTCTATGACTAAACACGCTTGGTTGTTGTCCTTGCAGCAGCTTCTCCCTCTCTGGTAGTTTATTATTACGTAAAACAACAAGCCACATTGTCATGTGTTTGGTGTAATATTGTTTGTATAAAGAATATTACGCACGTGAATATCATTAAGGAAATAAAATAATAGGAAAACTATTTAAACGTGTTATCCTTAAATTGTATTCTATTGTAAGGTTTTAAATACATAGCACTGAATCACATCATATTACAGAATATTTTGTAAATGATTATTTTTTTAATAATATTTTTGCTGTTATGGAGTAAGTCCCATTTGTAAAGTTTGCTTGTGAAGTCAGTTTTCTTGTTGCTTTAGTGGGTTCAATTTGCCATAAACATTTCTTTCAATTTATAAACAGATCATGTTTTATAATCATGAAGATATTTATATTTATTCAGAATTTAGACGACACTTTTCTTTTACAACAATTTTCAATACAATATCTTTTTAAAATATGCATTTTAAATTATTTAACGTTTATTCAGATTACTTTACTCAATAAATTAATTATTGATTAATTTTCTCATTAGGTTTCAGAATCATAAAAAGTAACCATATTTACACTTACCACTTTAGAAGTTGGCCGAATGGTATGAAACGTAATGTAGGCTACAATGTAAATTACGATTCGTGGATTCAAATATTTGTGATTAGCCAAAATATTCTTAGGACATTTTACTTTCTATTTCCAATATGAGTTTAGTTCTACATTAATGACATGGTAATGATCTGTCAACAGTGATGCCAAAAATAACATAAACTAAATATTAATTTTAAACTAACCAAAAAGTTCAATTTACAAGAATAAACAATACATTGTGAAGTAACGTCAGATTTGAAGTAATTTAACTTTATATAAAGTTAGCTTGTGCTGTTACGACAAATCCATGTATTTGCATGCAATGGGGGTTTTGACTTTTCTGTTGGCTTGCACCAGACGTAAGCAGCGTCGTAAACCGTCTCTTGCCCTCAGTTACTGCCCCCATATATACAGTTAGCTTCTGCTGTTACGTCAGATCCATATATTTGAATGCAATGGAGTATTTGACTGTTCTATTGGCTGCCCCAGACGTAAGCAGCGTCGTAAACCGTCCCATGGCCTGAGTTACTGCCCCCATATATACAGTTAGCTTGTGCTGTTACGTCAGATCCATATATTTGCATGCAATGGGGTATTTGACTTTTCTATTGGCTGCCCCAGACGTAAGCAGCGTCGTAAACCATCTCTTGCCCTCAGTTACTGCCATCGTATATACAGTTAGCTTGTGCTGTTACGTCAGATCCATATATTTGCATGCAATTGGGGTTTTGACTTTTCTATTGGCTGCCCCAGATGTAGGCAGCGTCATAAACCGTCTCTTGCCCTCAGTTACTGCCCCCATATAAAGTCATTACACTCATTTTGAAAGGGTTGCAATTGAATTGAACGATTTTTGTACTCTGGAATACTATGTACATACTTAGATTTGAATATATTTATCTGAAACATATTCGTCAATTTAATCAAATGTTAAAATAGTAATCACTTTATATGAACAATTTTAACCATTTGGTGGGGATTTAGACATTTCATAATTATTTCACGGTTTAATATTGAAATAAGATAGGATTTTTATTTTTAAAAAAACTTACACAATTATTTTTAATATTAAAAACTTATTCAGGATATAGTTCTGATTTAATTTTTTACAGCTGGACACGTTAACCAACATAAGTGCTGCCATATAGTTCAAGTAACCAGAGTAAATATATTGTTGGTGTATAGACATAAGTGAACCTACTTCGATTTAATGTTTTACAGCTAGACACGTTAACCAACATAAGTGCTGCCATATGGTTCAAGTAACCAGAGTAAATATATTGTTGGTGTATA
Source organism: Stictocephala bisonia (assembly GCA_035578905.1). Lineage (NCBI taxonomy): Eukaryota > Metazoa > Arthropoda > Insecta > Hemiptera > Membracidae > Stictocephala > Stictocephala bisonia. The sequence continues at coordinate 66,188 of JAQJVL010000047.1, forward strand.
GACATAAGTGAACCTACTTCGATTTAATGTTTTACAGCTAGACACGTTAACCAACATAAGTGCTGCCATATGGTTCAAGTAACCAGAGTAAATATATTGTTGGTGTATAGACATAAGTGAACCTACTTCGATTTAATGTTTTACAGCTTGACACGTTAACCAACATAAGTGCTGTCATATGGTTCAAGTAACCAGAGTAAATATATGGTTGGTGTATAGACATAAGTGAACCTACTTCGATTTAATGTTTTACAGCTAGACACGTTAACCAACATAAGTGCTGCCATATGGTTCAAGTAACCAGAGTAAATATATTGTTGGTGTATAGACATAAGTGAACCTACTTAGATTTAATGTTTTACAGCTAGACACGTTAACCAACATAAGTGCTGCCATATGGTTCAAGTAACCAGAGTAAATATATTGTTGGTGTATAGACATAAGTGAACCTACTTCGATTTAATGTTTTACAGCTAGACACGTTAACCAACATAATTGCTGCCATATGGTTCAAGTAACCAGAGTAAATATATTGTTGGTGTATAGATATAAGTGAACCTACTTAGATTTAATGTTTTACAGCTAGACACGTTAACCAACATAAGTGCTGCCATATGGTTCAAGTAACCAGTACTTCGTACTTCGTACTTCAAGTACTTCGATTTTAATATTAGGTGAAGAGTTGAGCATGTGTATTTATAGGGATAGAATGGTGAGGTGGCCCACTAAAACATTTAAAAGAGTAAATACCACTATAAAATAATTGAAAACTATACCATCGTGAATAACTAAACTAGATATTTAGATGAGTTATTAAACTGTAAGCTTATGTTGAATGAGTGAGTAGCGTGTCTAATAGTTACAAAATTCCGTATTTGGACTCCCTTGAAGCATAAAAGTAGATTACATAAGTGATAATTAAGAATCACAACAAGAGTGTGGATACCCTCACTAATTCTTAATTGAGGGGGTGTGATACGATTGGTGGGACGTGTTAAGTGAGGTAGAAATGGAGTGAAAATCCTACAAAAATGTTGTTGTGCCCCAACGTTATAGAAATACTGTCACTTTGTAGGCAGCCAAAAAGGAATTATAAACCGAGTTTAATAAGGGATTATATTTGAAAATTAGGTAACTTAGAGTTCCTAGTAACTATTGGGAAAAGTCGTGATTTAGCTTACAGTTTTAAAGGTTCATTACAGATTTAAGAAGAATATTTATGATACTTATTGTATTAAGTATCAAGTGCGTTTACATATACTTCACTTACAGGACGATCAAATTTCAAAATGGAAATTGTATAGTTTTATAGTTATATATCGTATGCTTTGTTGTAAGCTACCATTTGGTAATTATAAAGCTGCGATATAAGTTTGGATGTATATCCAAAAGTCATGATTATATATTCATTGATTATAAAATGTAAAGTGATCTCCTGTAACAAAGTCCAATCCATCGAGCCATCTAACACCTGCCTCACTGATTCTGTGTATGCTGACCAATCCCTCCGTAAAAGAGCGCAGGGGGCACTCTGTAACTATGTGATCCATTGTTTGGATATAATCCCCGCAATCACATGACTGATCTACTGTCAATTCCCATTTATACTTCCAGTGATTGCATCTGCCAAAGCCAGTTCGGAACCGATTCAAGAGTACCCACTCCCTACGAGGGAGGTTCATTTCACCTACAGGTATTGACGGATCATTATTAAGGAACTTATTAAGTCCATCAAAACTGTTCCACGCTACGGCCCAGCTGGTATTGGCCGAGAAGTTTGATCTGCTAAAATGGAAAGCAGTACGTAGAGGTTGGTTTCGAGTTTATCTAGAGTGGCTTTCAACCAAAACTATCGATTGACATAAATAACGTATCTATGAAGCTTCTCAAGCAGTGCTCGAACCATCTGTTGAAGCCACTCGAGCATTTGATTAATCTCTCTTTTAACTCGGGAACAATTCCCTCCGATCTCAAAAAAGCAAAAGTGACCCCGATTCTCAAAAAGGACGATTCTTTTTCAACTAAAAATTACCGTCCAATTTCAATATTACCAGCTTTCAGTAAAATTTTTTGAAAAGGTTTTCCTTATTCATATCGCGTTTTTTTTTTTTTTTTTTTTTTTTTTTTTTTTTTTAAGGTCGAATCTACTATCAACTAACCGATTCGGTTTCCGAGGTAGGTAAATCGATGATAGATGCAGTTGTGCGTCTGGTCGAAATGATAGTGGAGGATATTGAAAGACGAGAAAAGACACTTAGTGTGTTCCTTGACTTGTCGAAGGCCTTTGACTGTGTTGATCATAGAGCCTTGATTCACATACAAGAATACTATGGGATACGAGAAGTGCCACTTAAGTGGTAATAGTATCTTGGTCATTGAACACAATTTGTAAGTATTTCTAATGCTAGATTGCGAGAAGAGAATCTTTATTATGGAGTCCCCCAAGGCTCCATGCTTAGTCCTCTCCTTTCCCTGATGATGTTAACGATGTTGGTTCATCAGTTGAAAGAGGGTGACTCGTCCAGTATGCTGATTACACGACTCTCTTTTTCAGCGCACACTCTACCAAAGAGCTCGAAAAGGTAATTTCCATTGAGCTCAGCAGTATCATTCAACATTTCCGAAAGCTCAACCTCAGAACAAATGTTGCAAAATCGTCATTCGTCCAATTTTGTTTGTGCCAATCCGATTCAGATCAAAGTCCCACAGTCATGAGGATGAGACTGATATTGAAGAAGTATACTCGACAAAATTCCTTGGAATACACCTGGATCGAGGGTTGACATGGGGACGAGGGTAGACAGTGTGTGTTCAAAACTAACCTCAGGCATCTATGTCTTGAGACAACTATCCAAATACTGACCAACTCAGGTACTGATGACGGCTTATTACGGAGTAATTTACCCATGTTTCTCCTATGGACTGACCTTGTAGGGAGGTTGCACAAACGCACACTTTTCTAGAATTTTCATTCTTCAAAAAAAGGCAGTCCGAACCATCGCAAACCAGCTTTAAAAATCTTGAAACTGTTGTCATTACTCCGTGCAAATCGAAGTGCAATCTCATAAGAGGTAGTGACATACACTCTTATGCAACTACAGGCAGGGACAACCACCGAACTGGGAAACACAGAACGGTAGTTCATGAGCGTTTGCCTTCACAGGCAGGAGCCCAATTTGTCAAGAGTCTACCAAATTCGATCAAAAGTGCCCCAATGCTCAAGGCATTCAAAACGCGTATGAAGCAAGTTCTGATTGCAGAAGCATTTTATAGTACAGACGCGTTTATGGCACACAACTGGGAGGCCCTATGAACACACACACCAGAGCCGTATATTGGATAGAATTCGAATGGATGACTCTGAATGCAAAATTGTATGTTTGAAAGTGACTTTGATGGAATTAATGAATGGAAAATGTTAGACTATTTAATTTACAATAACTATTGCAATACTATCTACTTTGTCTGACGCAATAAAAAATACTATTATTATTAGATTAATAATTGATAGAAGTTAAAAAATATTTTTTTTTTCTATCTATATAAATTTCTAATCCATATAAGTTGTTTTAAATGTTATATGGTGAAAGTTATACTGGTTTATAAACATCAATATTAATGTGTCATGTGTGTATTTATATTATTATCTGTATTTACATTCCTTTAATGTTATTTATAGAACGATACACAGTAATTACTAACGTAAAATTAGAAATTCCTTCTTCTTTAACTAAAACGTACAAAGGAAAATTACACTTCAAACTTCATTAAGCTTACTTTTTGATAAATTAATATTTATTTAAATACATTCAAACCATATGGATTACACAAAAGCTATTAAGTTTAAAAGAAAAACATTAATTTGAAAAGTACACTATTTAAATGTTGAAGATCAACGTATGTTGATAAGAAACGTTAACTTATATTTTTCTAGAAGAACAATCTTATGAATGATATAGTACATAAACCGAACGTTGAATGACCAAACGTTTGATTACCCAGTGGCTTTGACCAGAGAGTTCCGACGTTGTTTATTGAAAGGAGCGGTGTAAAGCAACATCGACCGTGGCTGTTCCTTGTAAGAATGACTGGTGAGTGATACCGTCCTTGTAAGCAGCCCACCAGGTCGATCACTGTCACCCTTAAGCCATAGATCTAAAGCGTTAAAGAGGGTTTCCTAGACTTAACTTCACCTGGTAAAATAGTATATCCTTTTAAGGTTTTTTTTTCATTGTTAGTGACCATTATATTAAAAACTAATTGAATAAATAAATAAATGAATTTATTTTCAAAAAGTGAAGATGTCTTACATGGAAATAACTGTTGAACAGATCAAAAAGTTGTATACTTAAATTATACAGTTTAAAGAATAATTCTCATATTTAAATAGTAAAATACATCTACGTGAAGAGTATATATAATGTAGTGATGGTTCTCTCACCAACCACACACATACAGTTGTGATTTACGTATCAGTATTGATTAAACTAATATTTATTAACATTTAATTATGTACAACAAAATATATTATTACTTTAACGAAATAGCACTAAAACATGTTAATAAAGTGAATGAATAATCGTCTAAACTAACCAAAATGAAACCCCCACACAACAAATGTTCTCATAAAGCCAGAGTAGAGAACGTTAGGTAATCTGCTGTCTACAGATTAACAATGTTCGTGAAGTTATTTTCTAGTTTTTCATTGTTAATGAGAACATATATTTCCTTTTTTTTCAGAATACCAAGGTGTCTCAAGTGTTGTCAGACGAGACTTGTAAATAAAGCCTGTAATATTTTACATGGGATAAAACTGTAGTTAAAAATGAAAATGAGTAGGCCTAGGGTTTTATTAAAGAGTTATTATAGAAACGTTATAAACCTCATTTCAGATTGAGTATAGCCAGTAAGCAATTTGACACCCTTTCCCTAATTATGTCAGTTATAAATTTAATTGATGTAGAAAGCTTAAATATAGCAGAAGGCATTTTACGATAGTTAAACATTTTCATATGTTAGTTAACATTAGATATATCAGTAAGAATTAAACATTTATCTTTTTGGTATTTATTTTTGTACCTATTAAGTGTTAAAAACATTTTAAATGGGTCAATTCAATGGAGTCAGAAACAAACTTTAAACCATACGTTTCTCAAAACATTAATAAGTAAACAAATCTAATTAAATTCTAAAAGCAAAAGTTACATTTTGAATTATAGTTATTCAATTAACCATTATGTTAGTTACAAAACCAAACAAGTTGTTCTTTGAACAAACAAGCTGCGCTAAAAGGAGTATTATTTACCTACCAATTTATCTTAACAGCCATGAAACATCATCGTGCATTATTAAATTAGAGCTGGATACAGTAATATTGAGATGAAAACTTTGTTTATGCTTTGAATTTCTTAGATCAAATATTACAATTAAAGTTTGTTCTGCACTAAAAGTATCATGCATATTTATGAGGCTACAAAGTTGGGTTTGTATCTGACTTATGTAAACTTTTATTTTAATATACAAATTTACTTACTACCTTTCGTTTATATTATATTTTATATTTTTATTTGATATTTCAGGCCATTAGATTGCTTAATATAATATATATATATTATAATATAATGTAATATATAGCTAAGTGTTGTCTATATATTTATAGTTTTAGTAACTTTTCATCGTAAAATTGTAGGCACTCATTGTTTTCTTTTAAAATTAGATAAAGCAAAAAGAATCAAACCTTTTGCAACTCTTAAAATATACTACATACAAAACTCTTTGATCAAATTACTGATTTTTGCTAGTATTTTAATACAGGTATTTTTTTATTTTATTTTTAACCTATAAAAACCGTTATCAAGTGCTTATTGAATCACTATTATATATATGATACTAATTTTAGAAAGAAGTAATTTTGTAGAAAAATGTACAGTAATATTACACCTATAAATCCTTCGTTAATGAAATTTTTATAACTAACCAGGTTTGTTGTCATATTCAATAATTAGTTTGTAGATTAAGTGAGATAAGCAAAAATGTTGTATCCTCTTTCCTGTTTAGTGCTATAACAAGTATACCATGAATATTTAATTAAAAATGTATCAAGTGATGTTTCATTCAGAACGGATGCTGTGATCATCTCTTTGTATTGCAGGAGACTGTAATAAGAGTACTCCTAATTACAGTCTCGTTAGACTTTTAAATGTTCATCATAAATTCTAATCAAATAAAATCATTCTTTATTTACATTTATGATAATAAATTATGTTATCATGTGACATTTTGTAGTAGATCGAATAGAAAATATTAAATTAACTTTCAGCGAACTCTATTTAGTTCCGTTAATGTGAAAGCCTTATGAATATTAGTTTTGTATAGGGATATAACAAAGCATACACTGATTTGTATTGTAATAATTTTGTATTGGTGCCGGAAGTTGTTTTCCGGTAGACTGACGCCATTTACGTCAGTCAGTTGATAACTTCAAAGTCCTGTACCGCTTCCTTGCTGATTGCTGTAAATGGCAGTAATACCACGTTGGTGGCTGACTGACATTCATTGGATCTGTGATGGCTTCGTTTTATTTCCTACAACCATTTCCTGTATCGGTGGCGGAAGTCGTTTTCCATGAGGTTAGCACCAATCATACAGATAGAATGATACGTCTGTATAAATACATATACTTCTGTATTCTGCATACTTGTATACTTCTTCATAAAATAAGTTATAGAAATTAAACTGCTACCCCTGTTCAAATTGAAATGATTGCAGAATACACAGTTCTGCAATGTCCAATACATCATACTTACCCTTAGATAAATTGAAATAAACGGCCATATCTGATCCAATCTATGTCAGACTGCCATTTAAGGCAATCAGCAACGTGGCATGCCTGGGTTTGAGTTGTGCTGACGAACAATTATCCACAGCTGACTACCAGTGTTCCCGGCGCAAATCTGCCAGTTATATGAAAACAAATTACTCACCTAATGCTGAACCATTTCTATGTGTACTTATAAATAAATGAAGTCAGTTTTTTAATAGTATTACATTTCCAAAATTACTGTTAACGGTTTGAAAATATAATAGTAACTAATATTATCTCAAATGCAATCTGTCTTTTACTATATAATAATGTACATTATTAAATAGCCGCTGCTGTAGTTCAGTGGTTGAGTCTTCGGTCTGCGGAGGGTACTGTCAAAGGTTTTAATCCACAACTGGACTAGGGATCGGAACCTCCCTCGACAAATAAAATTCACGCACCTGCTGGTCAATTTGAATTGGTAAGTGCAGTTAAAAACGTCCAATCAATTAACTTTTCTTTCTTTCCACGCAATATAATTAAATCTCTTATTTCTCTTCTTTTTCGAATTAGTTAATTGTAGGAATTAGAATAAAGGTTAAATGTTTAATTAGCTGGCTTATCTGCAATAACCTAATATAGACATATTGACAGGATTTGTAATGTTAGATCTTACGTATATTCATAGTAGTATTCAAAAATTATTCAGGAAAAACAGCAGAAATATTGAATATACTTTGCAATTTATGTAAAATAGGTTACAGGGAGACACGTAATGGTGTTTTTTGGTAGCATACTGTGACACATACACACACGCATATTATTACAGTATGTGTATTGGTATTACCTCTGAACATTTAAAGGGTTGGTACATACCCTATACCAAACATTTAGACATATCTTACTTGTTTTTCGCATTGCCAGGTGTTGGCCCATGAAGAAAGTCTTATAAATTTTAAAAGTAAGCCTACCTCGAGTTATACCTCATTTTAAAGGTCTTTGTTTATGAAACAAAACAGTCCAAACCTGAAGTTAAAAGGATGATCCAGTCAGAAAATACACCCACTCAAAGAATTTAATGTCAGGTTGGGGCAAAAGTCTGGAAAGTATTTATTAATTTTAAAAATGTTAAAAAAATAATGAAACTTTGTAGTTATGTTTCTATACCAAACCCATGGATGTCTACACAAAATCCTATATCAAACACATGAACAAGTTTTACATGTTTTTTTCATATCTAGGGGATTGTCCATGAAGGAAGTCTTAAAACATTTAAATGTAAGCCTACCTCGAGTTATGTCTCATTTTAAAGGTCGTTGTTTTTACTGTACAAAAGTGCAAACCTGAGGCCAAAAGAATGAACCATTCACAAAATACTGTGATTCAAATAATTTAATGTCATATTACTAAATCTTCTCAGTTATATGGCTATTTATTTAACAGTTTCAGGTCCCTACTGCTGAATACGAGGGGATCCTCGTATTTTGTTGATTGTTAACAATCGTAACAAACAACTGCGTTATAAAAATAGATATGCTATTTAACTAAGATAAAAATAAGAACATTTTTTAAAAATACTTTTGACAGTAGGTTTACTAAAAATAGTTTAAGAAAATTATTATAATAATTTGTTACTTATGTTTTGTGAAATTTAAATCCTCATATTCAGTTAGATAAATTATAGCTCTACGCAGCAATGGATAATAACTATCTTGCCTTTGTCTTCAGCAGAGTTAGTTATTTGACATTAAATTCTTTAAGAAGCTATATTCTTTGACTGGGTAATCCTTTTGAGCTCAGGTTTGGACTCTTTTGTTTAACAAACAAATATCTTTAAAATGACTCAAGCTAGGCTTACATTTATAATTGTTAAGACTTCCTTCACGAGTCATCCCCTGGATATGCAAAAAACAAGTAAAATATGTCCATCTGTTTCGTATAGGAACATGTACATAACTACAAAGTTTCATCACTTTTCTTTTAATAGTTTTAAAATTAATAAATACATTCCAGACTTTTGCCCAACTCCACAAAATATTTTCAGTAGCTGTATTTTCTCACTGGATCATCCTTTTACCTCAGGTTTGGACTCATGTGTTTTACAAACAAAGGCCTTTAAAATGAGGTATAACTCGAGGTTGGCTTATATTTAAAATGTCTAAGACTTCCTTCATAGGCCATCACCTGGCTATGCGAAAAACAAGTAAGATTTGCCCAAATTTTTGTTATAGGGGCATGTACATAACTGCAAATTTTCATTACACTTCTTTCAATGGTTTTGAAATTGATAAATATATTCCAGACTTTTGCCCAACACTGTATACTGGTCTGAGTGGGCGGTCATCACCACTACCATCTGCCAGCAGTCACCTTGCGGACAGATAGAAGGAACTTGCGAACTATTTATTTATGTATTAAAGGAATTTGATACTTCTCTATGTTATTCTTAAGATTAAGAAACACAGTTTACGTTATACCAACGATAACATACAGCATCACAAAAATGTACTTTATCATAATAATAATTTTTATTTCAAATGATAACCTACTAAAATATTACCTTCCTAGAACAATTTTGAACTTTTAATTTTATACCCCCAAACATTGACTATGAGTTTTATTCGTCAGAAAGTTTAAATAGGAATTAATAACAAATATTTTCCCTGGTATATGGTGGTTTAATGAATTTTTTTCTTGAATAAACTATTCAGTACTACAACAGGAAATAATTGACTCGTCATTATTTTAATTTACTCTAGTTTACTTGTAGAACGTTTGTACCGGGTCTTAGACCGGTACATTTCGTTTTTTTTCGTCGTTGTCTGCCGGGCTGCCTGAGATTCGCTTTTGCCCGGCGAGTTGCGTACTTTGGTGGCCGTTGGCCTAGATCGGTCGTTCCGTGTTCCGGCCTTCGTCTGTCAGGTTGGCCATCTTCTAGATTGTGCTAGTAGAGTTCTTCTCGGCCGAACCTCCTTACCATGCCAGGCTAGAGCTCCTAAAACTCCAGGGTCCTTGAGTGGGACGTTCAGCCCTCGGCCTGCCGTCCGGGGATTGTCTACCTTCTGCACTGCTAGCCTGGTCTGAGGACCATGTTGGAGCCTGGAGTCGCCCGTTACCCACTCTACATCTCTGTGGTATAAGTCTTCTGTCCTCAGGTCAGTGTGTTCCAGCTTATTTTCCCGGCGGCTGAGCTGGGGGGGGGGGTTAATTTAAAAAGAAAAAAAAGGTGCAAAATGAAAGAAGAAAAAAAACATGTTTGTGGAACTTTTGTGGCCTAGGCCTAAACTTGAACAGTCATTTTATGCAACACAGCCATTGGGGACTTTATATTTTTTTTTTTATTAAAGAAAGAAAAACTTGAAATACAAAAAGAACTTTTTGGGTGTTAATATTTATTTATATTTATATTTCTTGTTATTAATTAATTAGTTTTATTTGTTGTTATATCTTTTTAGATTTTATAGTTGTTAGGTCCCTATGGTTAAGTTATGTTATTTACTTATATGTTTAGGCCTAGTGATCGTTATTTATTTTTTGTTGTTGTTAATTGTATTATAGATGTCTTGAAGTGCATTTTTACTCGAACGGTACCATGTTAGATTTTCTTTTTAATTGTTTAATTTTTAAACTTTCACCAAAAGGGGATTATTGTGCTTTGATTTAACGTCTGATTCGGAGCTGCCCAGGGATTCCGGCTTACTCCCTGGCCCGGTGGAATTATGGGATTTGGGCTAAATTGCCGGTTTAATTGTTGTTTGCCAGAAGTTTTCTAAATTTTCACTTTTATTTGGGGCTTAAAATTTATCTTACGTTTTGGGGGTCTCCGGCTAAACTGCAGATAGGCCATGTAGTTGTTTATTGGCAATTTTGGTATTTGTAGAGTTTGTGGTATTTATAGCTTTTGTTATTATTGTGTAGTATCTTGGTAATTTTAGTGTTTGTTGTTATTTATTTAATTGCAAATTTATATTGTGGCCTTCTGCCTTTTAGGTTGTGGCCTTTTGCCAGCCAGTTTTGGTTGTCTTGATAATAAATTAGTTTTGCTCAGCTGCCGAGTGTTATTTTGACCCTCCAACTGCCACCCGTGATCCCATCGCTTTACTCGTTTTGAGCCATCCCCCCCAGTTGGCACGCTTTCCAGCTTTGGTGGGGGGGGGATGGGTCTCAATTGGTAGCAGAGCGTGGTTGCCTAAAAAAAAAAAAAAAAAAAAAAAAAAAAAAAAATATTCTCTCTTGGTTGTTGACGGTGGGTGTTTGCCAGTTAGTAGGCCATGGTTGGCCGACCTACCGTCAAGGTGTCTTGGTATTGTAAAAAAAAAAAAAAAAGGAAACAAATAAATAATTATTTAAAAACAAAAAACAATTAGAAAACCAAATAAATAATTTAACTTATATTAAAAAAAAAAAAAAAAAGGAAACAAATAAATAATTATTTAAAAACAAAAAACAATTAGAAACCCAAATAAATAATTTAACTTATTTAAAAAAAAAAAAAAAAAAAAAAAAAAAAAAAAAAACCTAGGCAATCCGCTTGGTTACTTTGTTGAATGGGTTTCATGGGTGGATTGGAGTGGTCGGCAGTGGCTCGGTAGGCTGAGGGTTTTGTTCGTCTTGGACCCTGGAGTTGTCGTTTTTGTGTACTGTTGAGAATTTTGTTTTGCGAGATGGCCTATCTGCAGAATGTTGCGCTCCTAGTCAAGGAGGAGTTGATATTTGAGTTGAGGTCGCGTGGTGTGACTCCGGAGGGTGATGTTCTGAATCTCCGGAGGTTGCTGCGGGAGCAGTTGTCCGCGGGTACGGCGGTGGATTGGTCTGATCTACTGGAGGTTGGTGATGAGTTTTCTGTTTGTAAGCGCAAGGTGGAAGATTGGGAAGGGGTTTTGGAAGATCTGCAGTTTGAACCTCCAGTAGGTCGTGACCGGGCCTGCCGTCTTGCACGTTTGGGGCATCTGCTTGCCCGTTTAAGGCTGGTCAACCGGGCACCGGGGTTGGAGCCGTCGGATAGGGCGTGGATCTTGGAGAGTGTGTCTCGGCTGGATGAGATTTTTCAGGCACTCTCCGGGTCCACGACTCCTACGGGTCTGGGTCAGCGGCCTAATTTCGCGCTGTTGCCTAATGTGTCGAGGCCGCAGGCTGCGACAACGGCTCTCACTGTGCCTGAGGTTCCTTCTGAGCCTGCAGGCGTTTCTGTTGAGGTCGCTTGTGGTTCGGCTCCAGCTGCCGTTCCTACTGCTTCTTTGTGTTCACCTGCTCTTCTGCAGCTGAGCTACCACAAGCTACCTAACCCTCTCACGCCCATGATCCAGAATCTCCCTGTGATCGATGGGATGGATCCTGAGGAGCTTCTTAAGTTTCTGGTGGCCTTTCTCAGACTTAGTGAGATGCCCGGCATGCAGGCTGGGGACTTGCTTCGTCTGGTTTTCCCTTATTGCAGAGGTCCCGTTGGGGAGTTGCTGAGTTCTGTCTTGGCCAGTGATGCCTCGGTGGACTCGTTCCATTGAGAGTTACTTTCGTCGTTTCTTCCCATTCGACTCAGGGAGAGGATGGTCATGGACAGATTTTATCGGTCGCAGGGTAGGGGCGACTCTCTGGCAGCCTATGTCTCTTCAGTAAAGGAAGCTCGTCAAGCGTTGCGCCTCACCCTTTCTGAAGCTGACACCGTTCGTGTCATCCTGGATGGCATTTCGCCTGAAGAACGGTGTAGGCTAGTTTTTGCTGGTGTTCCTTCGACTTTTCGGGAGCTGCATCAGCTGTGCATTGTTTCGCACAGCGTGCAGTTCTCAGACCAGCAAGGGAGGGATTCTGAGAGTCATCGTGCTCTCCCCACCCGTCGACCGGCTATGTCTGTAGGTGTGAGTCAGCCAGTGGAGGGTCGTCGTTCTCGGCCTCCGGTTGTGTGTTTTGCTTGTGGCCAACCTGGTCACATTCGTCGTGACTGTCCACGTGCTCGAGGTCGTGGGGCGGGAAACGCTCAGCGCGGGGGGTTGCCTCCACAGTAGCTCCCCGCGTTGTTGCGAGTGACCGTGGCCATTTGCCTCTGACACGTGCCCATAGCAGGAGTGCCGGGGATTTTTCGGGCCTTGCTGGCATGGCTTCCCTGGGACTTAGTGCGGTCACCTCGGTGTGTCCTGGCGTGTTTGTATCTTTTGGTGGTACGGTGTGTCGAGCCCTTCTTGATTCTGGTTCGGCATGCAGTATCATCAGCCTTTCTCTTTTTGAGTCCCTTGACGCCTTAGGACTTGTCAGGCACACCGAGCCTTCTTCTATTACGTGCTGGACGGCATCCCAAACTCCTCTACCCATACTTCTAAAGGCGTCATTACATTTTAAGATCGAAGGATTTTCCTGGAGGTGGGGTTTTCTTGTTGCCAAGGACCTGGCGGTTTCTTGTATCCTAGGGGCAGACTTTATTTCTAAGAGTGGTATGGTGCTTGACCTCCAGAAGCGCCAGATGTTTTTCAAGTTTAATCGGCGAGTTTTGGTGCCTCTAGTAGGTGATTCTGACTGCCCTCCTGCAGTCAGAGAGGTGGGTTGTGAGCCCGAACAACCCAAGGTGGATCCGGTTGGTCATCTCCCCCCTGAGCAGGCGGAGGCCATTAGGAGGCTGTGTTTGCGGTTTCCTGATGTGCTTACGGCTGAGCTTGGGGTCACTTCTCTTCTGGAGTATGAGATCCACCTCACCGATTCTCAGCCAGTTAGAAGTCATCCGTACAAACTTGCTCCCCCAAAGATGGAGGTTATGAGGGCTATGATTGAAGATCTTCTGAGCAAGGGTGTGATTGAACCGTCTCGTTCTGCTTATGCCAGTCCAGCTTTTCTGGTGCCCAAGCCTAATGGTAAGTCTAGGCTTGTGATGGATTATCGGAGGCTCAACGCTAAGGTCGCTATTGACTCGGTACCTCTGCCTGATTTGCATTCTGCGTTTGATTGGTTCGGTAAGGCTAAGTTTCTCAGTGTGTTTGATTTGAACCAGGCCTACCATCAGATTCCATTGAAGAAGGAATCACGGCCTATGACTAGCTTCTGTGTTCCCTGGAATCTTTACCAGTTCACTAGGGTTCCTATGGGTCTTGCTGTGGGTGCCCAGACTCTTACTCGTCTGCTTGATTCCATCTTCCATGATGTGAAATTCAAGTTTGTTTTCAATTACCTGGACGATCTTCTTGTCTACAGTGAGACTTTCGGGGAACACATGCAACATCTGGAGGAAGTTCTTAGTCGCCTCAAATCAGCTGGCCTTACCGTCAATCCAGAGAAAGTCACTTTTGCTCGTCCTGAGATTTCTTTTCTGGGTCATCTGATATCTTCTCGAGGCGTCTGCATTGATCCTGCGAGGACCCAGGGCATTCGGGATTTTCCTCCTCCCAGAGATGCCAAGGGGATTGCCCGTTTTGTGGGGATGGTGAATTTTTACCGTCGCTTCATCCCTAACGTGGCCGAGCTTGCTGCCCCGTTGAACGAGCTGCGAAAGAAAGGTGTCCCTTTTGTGTGGGGCCAAGCTCAGCAGACTGCCTTTGATGCTCTCAAGGAGGCTATCATGCAACCTCCTGTCCTGCAAATGCCTGATTTCAGCAGAGAATTTATTCTTCAGACTGATGCCTCCTCCTCCGCCATTGCTGATGTTCTTTCTCAGGAGTTTGATGGGGTCAGGCAGCCCATCGCTTTTGCTTCGAGGACGTTGTCTCACCAGGAAAAGAAAGCTTCTTCCATCTATGAGTTAGAGTGTTTGGCTGTTGTCTTTGGTACGGACAAGTTTCGGCGTTTCTTGGAACACGCTGAGTTCTTGCTGGAGACGGACAATCAGGCACTATCTTGGCTTCTTGCCCATCCCCGACAGCTTGGGAAGATTGGTCGCTGGGTGGTCAAAATTTCTGCCTTTAAGTTCCGAGTTCAACATCTTAGGGGTACCCAGAATGTCATCGCGGATGCTCTTTCCCGCATGTACCACGAACCCAGTGATCCATCGACTGAGGCTGTTGCTCAGTGTGGTGCTGTTCTTCTGGATTTTCCTCTGGCTTTTGACGACCTACTGTCCCATCAGCAGAAAGATCCTGAGCTGTCAGTCATCTTAGGTGAGCTTCAAGAGGGAGGTGCCCACCCTCCCTATTTTCTGTCCAAAGGGGTACTCTGTTGCCGTCCTCGACAGAGGGGTGAACCCCGTGTAGTGCTGCCTAGTCATCTGGTACCGATGGTCTTTCAATATTATCACTCTTCTCTTGTGGGCGGTCATCTTGGCATTCATAAGACCATCGCTAAGATTCGTAGGTACTTCATCTGGAAGGGCATGGACCGGGATGTTGCGGGCAGAGTGCGGGCTTGTCACCTGTGCTCTCTCAGCAAGCCTAGTCAGAATGCAAGGTTAGGGTTGTCATCTTCTGAGGTGGCCGAGCGTCCTTTTGAGAAGGTGTTCATCGACTACGTGGGTCCTTTTCCCCGTAGCAAGTCAGGTAGCTCCTACCTACTTGTTTGTGTGGATGCTTTCTCGAAGTTCGTTTGGCTTTTCCCACTTCGGAGTGCCACGGCTAAGCTCACCATCCGTGCTCTCCAGTCCCAACTCTTCCAGCACTTTGGTGTGCCTTCCACTCTTGTGTCCGACAACGGTAGCCAGTTTACCTCACACGAGTTTCGTAGCTTCTCTTTTGGCAATGGTATCAGGCATGTGACTACCTCTCCTTATTACCCACAGCCTTCTCATGCAGAGCGGTTCAACCGCAATCTTCGGTCTGCCCTTATTACCTTCCATGCTGAGAAGCAGAACACCTGGGATGAGAGTCTCTCTTGGCTCCAGCTTGCTTTTAATTCTTCCAAGCATGAGAGTCACAATGCCACTCCCTGCGAGATTCTACATGGCTACCCTCCTAACAACCCTTTGTCCAACTTGTGGAGGTTAGAGGATCTTCTACCTACGCCAGGTGCCCCTGACGTAGTGTCCACGTGGCGGGCTGCTCGGCGCAACCTGCTACGTGCTAGAGAGAGAGTGAGGAGGAGGTATGATAAGGGTCGTACTCCTAACCCTTTTCAGGTTGGAGATCTGGTTCTTTGTCAGGCTCACCCGGTCAGTTCGGCCGCGGAACGAAGAGCTGCGAAGTTGTGCTATCGGTGGTCTGGTCCCCACCGCATCGACAGGTTTTTGTCACCAGTGACTGCTCTGCTGGTTGATCCCCAGTCAGGCAGGGTGTTCAGGAAAGCCCATGTGTCCCAGCTTAAGGCTTTCCGGGGAAAGGTTGGTCCAGGAGCTGGTGTTCCTGGGGGTTTCTTGGGGCAAAGAGATTGATCACCTCTGCGCCCTAGGTGGCTGTTTTGAGAGAGTCTCGTTCTCTCTTTTCTTGTCGGGCCCGACAGTCAGGGTAGTTGCTCCCTGTTCGAGGGGTTTCCCCTCTTAGTTTCTCTTGGACGTCCTTGGAGCACCACTCTTCGGAGGTCTTCGTCTTCTCTTGGTTCCCTGAGGTACCGAGTTTTCTCCCCTGCCTGGGTGTGTTGAGGTTTTGCAGAGGGAGGTTGTACCGGGTCTTAGACCGGTACATTTCGTTTTTTTTTCGTCGTTGTCTGCCGGGCTGCCTGAGATTCGCTTTTGCCCGGCGAGTTGCGTACTTTGGTGGCCGTTGGCCCAGATCGGTCGTTCCGTGTTCCGGCCTTTGTCTGTCAGGTTGGCCATCTTCTAGATTGTGCTAGTAGAGTTTTTCTCGGCCGAACCTCCTTACCATGCCAGGCTAGAGCTCCTAAAACTCCAGGGTCCTTGAGTGGGACGTTCAGCCCTCGGCCTGCCGTCCGGGGATTGTCTACCTTCTGCACTGCTAGCCTGGCCTGAGGACCATGTTGGAGCCTGGAGTCGCCCGTTACCCGCTCTACATCTCTGTGGTATAAGTCTTCTGTCCTCAGGTCAGTGTGTTGCAGCTTATTTTCCCGGCGGCTGAGCTGGGGGGGGGGGTTTAATTTAAAAAGAAAAAAAAAAGGTGCAAAATGAAAGAAGAAAAAAAAACATGTTTGTGGAACTTTTGTGGCCTAGGCCTAAACTTGAACAGTCATTTTATGCAAACAGCCATTGGGGACTTTATATTTTTTTTTTATTAAAGAAAGAAAAACTTGAAATACAAGAAGAACTTTTTGGGTGTTAATATTTATTTATATTTATATTTCTTGTTATTAATTAATTAGTTTTATTTGTTGTTATATCTTTTTAGATTTTATAGTTGTTAGGTCCCTATGGTTAAGTTATGTTATTTACTTATATGTTTAGGCCTAGTGATCGTTATTTATTTTTTGTTGTTGTTAATTGTATTATAGATGTCTTGAAGTGCATTTTTACTCGAACGGTACCGTGTTAGATTTTCTTTTTAATTGTTTAATTTTTAAACTTTCACCAAAAGGGGATTATTGTGCTTTGATTTAACGTCTAATTCGGAGCTGCCCAGGGATTCCGGCTTACTCCCTGGCCCGGTGGAATTATGGGATTTGGGCTAAATTGCCGGTTTAATTGTTGTTTGCCAGAAGTTTTCTAAATTTTCACCTTTATTTGGGGCTTAAAATTTATCTTACGTTTTGGGGGTCTCCGGCTAAACTGCAGATAGGCCATGTAGTGGTTTATTGGCAATTTTGGTATTTGTAGAGTTTGTGGTATTTATAGCTTTTGTTATTATTGTGTAGTATCTTGGTAATTTTAGTGTTTGTTGTTATTTATTTAATTGCAAATTTATATTGTGGCCTTCTGCCTTTTAGGTTGTGGCCTTTTGCCAGCCAGTTTTGGTTGTCTTGATAATAAATTAGTTTTGCTCAGCTGCCGAGTGTTATTTTGACCCTCCAACTGCCACCCGTGATCCCATCGCTTTACTCGTTTTGAGCCATCCCCCCCAGTTGGCACGCTTTCCAGCTTTGGTGGGGGGGGGGATGGGTCTCACGTTCTTACAATATATATTTGGTATGATTAGAGAAATATGTATCTTTTTTGTCTAATCATTAACAATAACATTTGTTGATGTTTATGTTCAGTTCTGTAATTTGACGGCTATTAGAATCATAAAGAATATTAGTTTTAACGAAACAAAGGTAGGATGAAATATACACATTAGAGACAATTACTAAAGTTTTCAGGCTTCAATTAAAGACTTTGTGATTGAGCAGTTAATTGATGTGAAGACGCGTAAACTGATCTTGATTGAAATTTTCAGATTTAAATTACTTTTAAATTACTATTTAAAAAATCGACCTAGTGTTATCCTTATAGAACAATCTTTTAGGGGTGGTTTCATCAAGATAAAAATAATTTAGTTTTTCTATTTAGCCTACAACAAACATTTGTATGAAATTTATCTGTGCAAACAAGGCCAAGGTCTGTAGGATTTTAGGAAGTGAGAAAATCAGTTATGAGTGAGTGAAACTTTCTCTATATAATATAAAGGAGAAACACTGATATGAGGGATGAGGGGATAAGTTGTGAGTAGAGGCCACGCTTGTAGATCGGCTCGTGCTTTCTTTGATTGTTTGAGTGGTTTTATTATTGCATATATTAGTGTGTGGTTTGCGATATAACTGAAGGTAGTTGTATTTTCAATAAACTGATAAATCTCATTTGCTATTTAGATTTCACCTGACGGTAAAAATTGCATTTTAGAAAGTACAATTTCATGTTTAATTCGCCACCGGCTGGTAGGATGAGAGGCAAGCTTGCTGATAAGCATAAATCCGAGCAACCGTTATCACATTTCTCAAGCGTCTCTGATAAGGACTGCCCAACAAAGCCACCTGCGATCGATCCTGTTTTCATTGAGAAGTGTTTGAAAAACATTCTTACCAAAGACGTTTTGACAACCTAGTTACTAAGTTGTCCAATAAAATTGAAGAGACGGTACGTAAAGCAGTCTCTGACGCCTCAAGACCACTTAACGAGGAAATTAATTCTTTGAAAGGACAAGTATCAAAGCTAGCTGAGATTGTGCAGAGTCTGGACAAACAACTGTTACAAAATATGGATGCCCTTCAGCAGTAATAACGTAGGAACTGTGTTCGGGTTTTTGGAGTCCCTGAGAAGTTAGGGGAGGACACAGATCAGCTCATGGTCGGCCTCTGCCAGGACCAGCTTGGAGTGCATCTTCCGGTAGCCGTCATCAGTCACTCCCTGTGCCGCAGCACCGCCCTTATAGCTCGAAACAACACCGGCCGATCATAGTACGCTTCGTTAGCTACAGAGATCGGCCAAGAGTGTTTGCCGATAAGAAGAAATTGAAAGTATCCGGGATGGTCATCAGGGAGGATCTTACGAAGCTGCATCTGGAGGTGTTCCGAAGGGCTTCAACCATCTTCGGAGTCCACAACACATGGACTGTAGACGGGGACGGCCGCCGGGGGAGTGCCACTTGAATGGAGGACCTGCCTGTCACCGCCGCCAAGACGTAAGACATTTAGTGAATCTTGTTCAAATTTGTATTAACTATCCAAAGGTTATCATTTAATGCCTTTTATACAGTATAATAATTCTATTCAAATACATAGACAAAAATATAAAATAATTATTTATTAAACTTACATTTCATGTGCTCAATTTTTAGTACTCATAATATGTTTTCTTTAAATATTAGTTACCAATATATTTTTACTGATTTATTATTATTAATTGGTTAAGAATTACTATTTTTACCATTATTATTTGGGTCGATTTAATTTAACAAAAGTAAATGTTGTCTTTCATTAAATAATAGTTGCACATTTTTATAATTGATTTATTATTATTGTTATTTTTGTACTTTTAAAAAGTTTTCTTTATTATTATTATTATTATTAATTGTGTATATTTAACGGCAAATTATTATCATCTTAATGTTCCACCTTCAACAGCATATTAGCACAATTATTATATTCACACTCAATCAGTATTTACACCACATGAAAGAAAGGAAAAAAATATTCATAACTGCTACCCATTATATAGTTAAAATTACTTTGTTAGTAGGTTAGCCTGCATTGTTGGTGTTAGGTTGTATTTGTGGTATGAATGTGTGTGTATATGGTTTAAAATAGAAAGTTAGTGATTTTTATTCTATTAAATGTTTATGCCAATTTAAGTATAATTAAAGAATATGAAACCCGTAATTCTGATTAATGTTGAGCATTTTTTACACTTTTTATTGTTATTTTAAAATTAAATCATAATCATATTAGTATATAGCTCTCTTACATTTATTTATTTTCATCTTGAACTCAAACCAACCTTAATTAACTATGTTTTTGTTGACTTAGAGCCGATCTAGGAAACGTAGGTCTATTTTATATCTATATCTGATATGTTTAAGTATTTTTTAGTTTTGTTATCATGGTGTGATTGTTGGTATGATTGTAGTATGAATAGTGTGAATGGTTCCTCCATACTGTTGTGCCGTCCGCTGCCGGTCGCATTGTGCCCGTGGTGTCTCACTCACCCGCCGTGATTCGTGCCGCTCCTCCCTCCATGCAGACACACTCGCACCCCCTGCCTCAACGTCTCTGCCAAACTCTCACCCTTTTTCAAATACTCTCAAGGCAGATCATGTCAATGCACAATCCCTCTTCTGTAATATTGACGAAATCATGACAATATTTTAATCATCTCTTTTTGACATCATATTAATTTCTGAGACTTTGCTTAAGCCTTCGCATAGTGACAAAAGTGTCGAACTATTTGGTTACAGTTTATTTAGAAATTACTGCCTTCACAAAGGAGGTGGTGGTGTAGCTATTTACGTCAAGTCTCACCTCCTTTGTAAAATTATATTTTCTTCAAACACTTCAATTCCAGGAAGACATGAGATTATATTTATTGACGTTAATCTAAATTATGTTTAGTTGGCGTTTGTTACCGGGCACCAAATATCGGGGATAATTAGCTGATTGTGAACATATTCTTCTCGACCTTATGGCTCGGTACAGGCATGTAGTTGTCATGGGAGACTTCAATATCGATTTGGTGAGTCAAACTACGTGCAACAAAACATTTTTGACAACGATGTTTGTCTGTGACATGCAAATACTACCACTTCATCCCACCCTCCACACTGTGACTGGTGATAACTGGTTGGATATTATTGCCGTTACCGATCTCACCCATGTCGCACACCAAGGACAACTCCCTGCTCCTGGCCTATCTAAGCATGATCTCATATTCTGTGCCTACCAACTTCAGCCTCCTAAATCACAACCCAAAATATATTCAACATATAAATTATAAAGCCATGGATTTTGAAGAATTAATTTTCAATTTGCATGTAACTCAGTAGGACGATATACTTGTTTCCCCTAGCGTTGATACCATGGTACAGGCATTCAATAACATCTTACTTACTTTGTATGACAAGCATGCTCCTTTGATTACGAAAAGAGTTACAAATAAGCCTACTCCTTGGCTTACTGATGATATTCGTCGCCTTCAAAAAGCAAGAGATCTATCGTTTACAAGAGTGAAAAGCTCAAAGTTTTCTGAGGATTGGCTATCATTTAAACGTATTAGAGATAGTACTCAACAACAAATATGTAATGCAAAAGCTAGGTACTACTTTAGATCCTTTAATGGTCTCCACAAGTCATCTAGAAAATTATGGTCTAATGTCAGAGAAATGGGACTTGGCAAACCCATGGTTGAGAAACCTATCAAAATTTATCTTAATACCATCAATGATCATTTCGTAAATATACCAGTGGATCAGTCAGGAGTTCACGCTTATATTGACCAACTTCATAGATTACCACTTCATAAATGCTCCTCTCCCCTGTCACTTCTGATTTCAGGCCTATTAACATCCTTCCAGTATTGTCCAAGTGCCTTGAGAGAGTGGCACATGAACAGATATCATCATTTGTAGAACATAACAATATTCAGTCCAATTTTCAATCTGGATTCAGACCACAACACAGTACCACATCTGCACTTTTAAAAATAACTGACGATATTCGTCGTGACATGGATAGTAGGCAATTGACACTCTTAACTTTATTTGAATTTTCTAAGACCTTTGACTACGTTGTTCACCCTCGACTCTTACTTAAATTGAAGAGGAGTGGGTTTTCTGATGGTTGTTTTGACTAGGTGAGGTCATACCTATCTGACCGTAGATAGTGTGTAAAAGCTGGTAATGGTGCATCCACACTGGAAATCTGTTACTATAGGTGTACCTGAGGGTACAGTGCTAGGGCCATTTTTCTTGTCTCTTTATATGAATGACATAATTAGTGTAATTTTAAACTCTAAATTCCACTTATACACAGATTACTTGCAGCTTTATCACCACTTTTAAATTACTAACTTGGTCAGATGTGTATTTCTTATGAATACCGACATACAAGCTCTTGGGCCATCCTCCATGGATTGAAACTGAATGAAAATAAAACCCGTCATAATAATTGGTTAAAGCAAACTTCTTAACAAACTTGACTTCAATGAAAACCCCAAACTTATTCTCAACAACCAGGCACTTGAATTAAGTGACAATGTACATAACCTTGGACTTACTATTACTAAGACCTTGGGATGGGCTGAACAGGTAACTGAAATTTGTAACAGAGTATTGCAGGCATACACAGTTTGAAACGGTTTGCACTTTACCTACCACTGAATTTCAAAGTGTTGCTAGTAAGGGCTCTAGTTCTCATTCACTTTAATTATTGTGACGTCATGATAAATGACATGTCTGCCGAGCTCTCTGAGAGACTTCAACGTGCACAAAATTATATATTTCATGTTTCATTTTTGTACCATATTTAAATTCCATCTTTTAAGAAGAGATCATGTAACCCAATTCTATGATCAACTTTGTTTACTAAAAACTAAGGGGCTCTATGAATTTCACACCATTTCTTTCGTACATAAGGTATTGCACACGAAGTCTCCTAAATATCTGTATGATAACTTCGGGTGTTTGTCTCATGTTAGTGCCCGGGAAACACGCAGGAGTGCTTCGCTTCTTTGTATTATTACACATAGAACTTCAATAATAAAAAAATCATTTATAGTACATTCTTGCAGTCTGTAGAATTCCCTTCCAGATGGTATGAGGAATATGTATAGTTATCATTGCTTCAGGTAAAAGCCTTTCTCCTGCGGGTCCGATGATGGCTGGTGGTGGTGTTTGGCGCACATCTGGAGGATACGTATGAATGTGGTTTGTAAGGGTTTTTTGTTTTATGATTTGCTATTAAGTTAATAAAAGTGTGAATAAGCGTATGGTCCAGTTGAAGAGAGCGTGTGTGATGATATGTGGAATTTCACTATGATTATTAATATTATTTATTTTAGGATAATTAATTATATTTTGTATTATATTAGTTATTGTTACTTTTATCCAGTTGTAATTACTATATTTAAAAAGAAAATTGTTATAATTGTAATTATTTTTGTATCAGGTTAAGTGGAAGAGGGGACTTTTTAGTCCCAATTTGGCCTGATTAAATAAAGAAGTTTTTCATTTCAGATATGTATTTATACTTTTTAATTGTATTTAGTCAATGGTTGACCAAAACAAGCTATTCTTATGGAGCCTTTTCTATTTTCCAATATTATGGTTTATATTGTTTATTTGAAACTGTAAAGTATGTTGGTTTTTGTAAATAAGGTATTAATTATTATTCAATAAATACTTTGAGTGTATAAATTGCTAAACAGAAGAGGGAATGTAAATAATAAACTTAATTTTAAATTATCATATTACAATAAATGTTATTGATAGTAAATGTTTGAACTATATTTTAACTAACAGTTTTAATGACAATTAACTACAACTCTAAGTGATAAAAGTAAATAACGATTTATGTTATAAAAACTGTACAAAGTTCCCTGGTTGGTATGAGGGTATTTTTGTTTATTTGGAGTGTACCATTGAAAAAAAAAAAAAAAAACACAAAGCTGCCATTGTTGTCCTTAATAACAGCTTCAAAAGGACGGGAATTGAATTACCTCCTGTTTCATTTTTACCTCTCGGTTGAAAGTCAATTCGGTAACAGCTGTTTGTAATCACATCAAATTAAATGTAAAATTAAACTAGATTTATTATTTTTTACAAAATTCTAAAAGGTTTTTCCAACAAAATAACTTATAGACAACTATAAAATGGGTGTATGATTTTTTACGTATAGCATAACTTTATATAAATTTGTATTAATTTTGGGTGCTACTCGTATTAATGTAAAAAAATTAAATTTAAAAACTAACAGATATTGGGAAAAAATGGAATACAAAAATTATTCTCAAATAACAATACTCATCTTTTACAATCCAAACGACTTAATTGTTTCATTTTGAAGCACAATACGCTTCTTGTATTATGTATTGGACAATTTTTCAGCTCTTGGCAACATAAAAAAAGCATTTAATGGTTGTACAGACCATTTTTAAAATCTAAAAACTTGTTTTATGGTCACTGATTGAGGAATATGTCTTTCCAGGAATATAGGCCAGCTGGTGTGGAATAAAAAACAACCCCTCTCGGACTAAAGATACCCGCCCGATCCTGTCACCGAGCTGGTTGGTGGCAAACAATGACTCACCTTGTAGGCACTGTTCAACAACATAGTAGCGTTTTATTAATAGTTAAAATTTAAAATTAACAGTACCCTTAAATTCTACGTAAATTTATATACAGAAATATTAGCTTGAATGAAAGGCTTCATATTTGATGGTTAAAATAAGAAATAACTGCAATGAATATAAGCTTAATACTTCTATATAATTCCTAAATACAAACAAAAATTATCAACATTTATACTCTTTCCTTGAACATTATATTACCAAGTTTCTCTTACATATTCAAATAACTAATGCGAATTTAACTTTAATGCCAAATAAGAAAAGTAGAAAAACGACGCTCTTCAAAATGTATGTAAAACCAAAAACATATTGTCTTGTTCTATACAAAATTAATTAATTACAGATCACATTTAGGCCTTGCTTTGGAAAACTAAGCACCCCTTTCATTTCTTTTAAATAATAAAACAAAAGTCATTACTTATTACGCACAATAATAAAGTAATAAAACTACAATTAAAAAAATATACCAGCAAACAGCTATATCACACAATATTGGTTATATACAACGGTACAACTTGTTTATAATGCATAACTTACAACTACCGACCTCTTGTTGTAGACCTCTGGTCTATGTTAATGATATTGGGTCATCACTACGTTACGGCAAACTTGTACAGTATGCTGATGACACAACGATTTGTTTCAACAATAAACTGAGAGTAAACCTGGAACATGAAACGTTTGTTGACACAACGTTACTTGAGTACGCCTCTGTAGTTTGGTCACCCACACACGTACAATGGTAATAACCCACCCACCCATACTCGTAAATGATACTAACCTACCCACACACATACAATAGTAATAAACCACCCGCCCACCCATACACGTACAATGGTATTGACTCACCCACCCACCCATACAGGTACAGTGATATTGACCCACCCGTCCGCCCATACACGTACAGTGATACTGACCCACCCGCCCGCCCATACACGTACAGTGATATTGACCCACCCGCCCGTCCATACACGTACAGTGATACTGACTATTTTGTCCAGCATTTTAACAGCCTCAATCTGAAAACAAACTCTTCAAAATCAAATGTCCTGACTTTCGCACTGCGATCAGGAAATCCCAATGACGAGCCAACCGTCATATAGGATGATACCCTGCTGGATGTCGTCAACTGTTCCAAATTCTTAGGTATATTCCTGGATAGGCGATTGACTTGGAATGTTCACATAGACCATGTCTGCTCAAAACCTTCCACAGGAATATATGTTTTGAGGTCCTTAGGCAAATACTGCCCAACTCAGGTGCTGATGACGGCGTATTACGGCTTAATTTACCCCCACCTTACCTACGGTTTGGTATTGTGGGGAGCCAGCTTAAATGGCCAGTTTCTCAGAGTGTTCAAATTGCAAAAGCAAGCGATTCGAATAATCGCTCTGTTGAAGTTCAGAGAATCTTGCAAGGAAGCATTCACGGAGTTGCAACTGTTGACCCTGCCATGTCTCTACATTTTAGAGACAACCTTATTCTGTGTGTCTAAATGTACTATGACCAGCGGTTGGGACCATTCACACATATGACACACGAGGCAGGAATACCTACCGAACTGGGAGACACAGGTCGGGGGTTTTTGAGCACCTGCCCTCACAAGCAGGGGTTCGTTTCATCAACAAGTTGTCCGATTCAATAAAGAGTGCCCCGACGCCCAAGACGTTAAAAAATCGTTTGGAACGCTTTTTAGCGTCCCAAGCATTTTACAGTGTTGACGAGTTCATGGCACACGACTGGGTGACCGCTTGATCAGAAGACTGACGTCCGGTGCTGGAAGTGGGTATTGGCAGTACAAATGTGGTGTGAGTGGAAATTCTGTGTGTTCGAATGGGGTTTTGATGTGGCGTGATTGTTAAAATTTTAGAACTAATCTGACGATTTCTATACATTGTTATGTTCTGGCCATAAAAGATTTGATTTGTTACACATAATCTAGTGAAATTGGAGTTTAGTGTCTTAGTAAGTAAAACTAGACTACTACATGTATAAAAACAATTTATACATGAAAATTATTCTATTATTGGTTTTGTTAAATCAAATCAAAAATCGGTTTATTCACAAAAAAAAAAAAGAAAAGTACAAAATTAACAATACAAATATAACTGAGAATGATCCTTTCATGGCCTAAAGCCTGTGTGAGAGGACCGAGTAGTTATCAACAAAACTGTTTCCTGGTGAATGGAAAACTTAAATTAAACAATACTTAATATCCATATTATGAAATACAAATAAAAAATAAACTCCTCATACCAGAGGCCGCAGGAGAAAAAACAAACAATAATGATGATAATATTACATCTAAGAGAAGAAGAATCATAAAAAAATGACGCACTCAAACAGAAAGGCACGCACTCGTGCGCGAACAGTCACTCACACACCCATGCACATATAGACGCATACACACATAGACGCGCATAGACACACACGCACTCACGAACGCATACGCACATACACTCATACACACACACACACACACACACACACACACACACACACACACACACACACACACACACACACACACACACACACACACACACACACACACACACACACACACACACACGTGCACACAACCGCACACACATGTATGCGCGCAACATCCTCTTATGCGCGTACAGACGCAACTCGCACAACCTCTCATGCACGCACAGATGCAAACGCACCCATGCCAGCATAGACACACACGCACTCACGGAAGATTCACAATCACGAGCATTTACTCACGCACACGAACAAGATACTAACAAACACTTGCAATGTTCATGCACAAACCCATATAATCAAGTACATTTAAGCTCTAAATTATGTATAAATGGAACTCATTAATTTGTCAATATCTAATCTTCCTAAATTACCTAACCAAATATTTATCAATTTTTTATAGGCATTTATCTTATAAGTTTCAAAATATTTTATGCAGGCCAGTAATTTAGTGAACAGAATATTTGAAACATAAAACGAGCTTGTTAAATTGGCTAATTTAGGCAGTCTTGGAACTCTAATACCTACATTTACATTAATTATAGTAGGATAATTATGACTGATAGTAGTGTTGTGTGTATACACTGTAATGAGAAGAGCTCATGCATACAAAGTGTAATAATAGAGAGTGAGCGCTAATTTTGTAGTTTCCCATAAAGACTAGACCTTTTAGTACATACATAAATTGTTACGTTTTAAGTGATAATAAAAAATACTGATAGCGTGGGAAAGTGTCTAGTAGGTTAATCACCGGCTAGGCCTGGTGGAATAATCGGAAAAACCAGTTCGGTTCCGAGAATCCTTGGCTCCTTTTTTCCATTATTTTCTATTGATCACTCATTTATCTACCAACTGTGATGTTAAAACATTGATAAGATTAATACATTAATACAGTTGGCAACGAGGCCCGTCCGGTCACGCTGCACGGTTTGCTCGTTCCCGTATTAATGTGCTGTTTATGGATAAATTAGACATTTGGTGTTTTGTTTTTAGTGTTTTGATGATTGTTTATATATGGTGCATGGTACCGGAGACTGTTGTATGTGTTCTGCATCGAGGGAGTGAGTAGATGACTATTACATTTGAACTTGCGTTTTGTAGGTTAAATTGCCTGTTCACTGCTAGTCTGACCACACTCACGCTGTCACTAACTGGGATTTGTATTCCACTTGTAATACTGCGGTGTGTTACTACCTTATCAGCTTGGTAGCGTTATCAGTAGTGTTCCCGCTTCTCAAGACCAACATTCACAGATCGATACCGGACGTGTGCCATTACTTTTTGCTATTCTTGGAATATATTTAACTTCAATTAAGATTTCAATTAAACATTAAAAAAAAATTTTTATCTTAAAAAAATAAAACAATGTCTTTTGTCTTGCAAGCTTCTAAAAATGGCAAAGATTTCATTGTGTATAAAAACTTTAAATATAGGGAATCTTACCCACTTAAGGATGGAGACATTGTATGGCGATGTCTGGGCAGGAGTTGCAAGGCTAGCATCAAAACAAACCAAGAGAAAACTGCTATATTTTCCTCGAATGAGAATCATACTGGGCAACATCCGGTTACAATGAGGGTCATGACCCCCACCCCTCCACCCAAAAAATGTGGTTCACTCATCACTACCCCTTTATCATCTGTGTCCGACCCACCTCTCGCTTCCACATCCACGAGTACGCCTATCTCCAGCCCAACCACAGATACCGATTATGAGGTGCAAGATCCCCAATCACAGACTGGAAAACTCCTTATAGAGAACAATGTTTTAAAAAAGGAATTAGCTGAGCTGCGTGCGGTACTTAAGGTCATCCTCGACCACTCAATTGAATCCGACCAGTGCCTCCTACAGTACACGGATAATGTCTTCGTGCCCCCACAATCCAAGACGTCACCCATTCCTAGATCTGCAAACAAGATACATACTGTAAGTAGTAAATCGATACAAACTGATGACTTGCAGCCAGATCTCCGTCATCCATGCCAAACATGCGTCATGAGGGAGGAGGCGCGCAACATGGTTGAAAGTATCAGATGTCTGGAAGCCGAAATCATCAGCTTAAAAAATATGGCCACGCCTCGTTCAAAGCAATCCTCCAGCCTTGAGTCTGGCCTAATAACTGAGCCACATAACAGCGTTGACGTGCTGACAGAAGAGGACTGTGGCGATACTGAACAAGGAGAAGAATTTGTTACTGTTAGAAGAAAGAGAAATAGAAGAAAAAATAATTGAAAACAGATCTAAGCACTAACAGCACCAGTTATAATTACAATAACAAAACTAACAAAACCCCCAATACAGAAATAAATAATGTATCATTCAAGAACGTTACTATTGTCGGGGATAGCCACGTTCGAGGCCTAGCTGGTCTCATTCAGGTCAGGGCAAATATAGGTCATGTAGTAAGCGGAGTCTGCAAGCCAGGGGCAGGTCTACTTGACATGATGCCATTACCTACGCCGGCTGGAGATCACTGCTTAATATTGATGGCGGGAACTAATGATGTGGATAAAAGAGAAGACTACGTGATTTACAAACACATGGAAAATCTGCTGAAATCTTGCAAAGAATTCACTAAAGTCCTAGTCGTACCACTCACACCTATGTACGACCTCCACCCCAGTAGTTCCATCCATCGCACCATCAGCCAAGTTAACAATTATATTTATGAACTTTGTAGCCACCACACTAATGTCGAGTTGTTAAATATATGCAGGATCACTAGACCCTATTATACCTCACATGGGCTACATCTCAGGCTTACGGGGAAGCGTCTTCTGGCTGGCCTTATTGTGGACAAACTAAAGACTAAGATAGTGCCAGCGCATCCTCACTGCAGTCGGGGACCATCTAAGACCATTCGGCCACCATTGCCAACCACGACCTATCACCAACATGTGACATATGCTGAGGCTTTAACAAGCAACACATCTGACAATCTCCAAAATTCGGAGGCTTTACATACTTCTATTGTACCTGAACTACATAAAAATAATGTTTTTTTAGGCAAGCATATTCCTCTCAAGAGCTAGGAAGTCACTTGGATACAGATTCGGAATCCTTTTATAAACCAAATTCATTTTGAAAAAATAGAAACTCGAAATTAAATAATTCTACATTTAAGCTGGTCCATCAGAACGCTCAGATGGCCACAAACAAAATGGATGAGATATCACTGTTATGTGATGAACTTAACCCTGACGTCTTAGTTGTCACGGAACATGGATTTAGGCCCGAAACAATCGACTTTTTCAAAATTAAAAATTATTCATTAGCTAGTAATTTCTGTCGTGAGCAATTCAAAGGGGGTGGTGTAACTATCTTTGTGAAACATTTTCTAAATTTTGATACTTTTAAAGTGTATGACAAACTAGAATTAGATTTTGAGGCAACAGCGGTTAATGTATTTCTAAGTCATGTTGGAAAAGTAACGGTAGTGGGATTGTATGGATCGCCAAGGGGCTGTTACAATTCCTTTTTTCAACAGTTGGAACATCTCATTGCTAAGTTATTTTCACGATCAAGTAAATTTATTTTGATGGGTGACATTAACATAAACGTGTTAGATTACACCAACCCCCATACCCAGCGGCTACGCGATATTTTAAGGTCATTTAATCTAAACTGGTCAGTAAACTCACCAACTAGAGTAACCAATTTAACTAGTACAGCCATCGACAATGTTATCACAAACATTCATAACACTTCGGTCTCTGTATTAAACACGGCTATCTCTGACCACTTCGCGTTAGAGGCGGTGATTCGTGGCTGCAACCCGATTAGTGATAAACCTACGGGAAAGTTCATCAGAAATCTTCATCCTCAAAACATCAACCTTCTAAATAGGTTACTCAAAGACGAAACCTGGACTTTCCTAAATAACAACAAAAATAATACAGAAAGCATGTATACAAGATACAAGATACAACAAGATACAAGATTCTCTTTATTTACATAATCTTCAAGATTAGTAATGGCGTCAATACATAAATGTTATCTATCATTTGAGTAAAACATAAAACATTAGTTAATGATACAGTAGTCTCATGTTTAAAAGTAAAGAAGAAAAAGATACAAGCTGTAGATTAAGTTAATTAACTTAATATTTCATGATGTGCAACAGTTACAATTTACAGAACTTGTAGTGTCTATACAAGAAGTGCAACTATAAAAAGTCCAAAATTGATAAAAAGAAAACGGTAATGTAAAATGAAGTTTGTAAAAAAAAAAAAAAAAAAAATCAAAAAAATCATACAAAGTGAAAGAGGTTGAGGGGTTAAGATGAACATGTTACAGTTATGTTATTGAGGTTTAAAACTGTATCAAATTGATAAAAGGATTTGATTGTCATATTAGTTGAGGTAAAAATTGTTTCCAGTTATAAAATTCTGCCAGGCTGTAGAAGGGACGTTCTTGAAGCCAGTTTTTCAGGCAGCGTGAAAACTTTTGTGCTTCTGTTTTCTTCAACTCTTCTGGTAGGGTATTCCACATTTTGGCGCCAGTGTATGTGGGTTTCTTCTCAGTACTACTGAGGTGGTGAACTGGAAGGCAGTAGTTGGTTGCGTGCCGGGTGTTGTAATGGTGAACCTGTGCCCCACGTATAACCACTTCTGGTGCCTTGATGTGGATAAAGGACACTACTTCCAGGATGTAGAGATTTATAACAGTGAGGATCTTCATGTTCTTAAAAGTTTCTCTGCATGATTCTCTTGGCTGGAGATCCCCTAGGATTCTGATGGCTCTTTTTTGTTTTATAAGGACTCGTTGCAGGTTGGCATCAGTTGTTCCACCCCATACAGCTATTCCATAACGTATGTGTGACTCAAAGAGAGCGTAGTATGCGGTCTTGGTGGTGTTGTTGTCACTTATACTTTTCATTCTTTTTAGTACATACAGTCCTGTACTGAGTTTACTGCAGAGTGTGTTGATATGTTGGGTCCATGTAAGATCTTCGTCAATTGTAACGCCAAGATACTTGGCAGAGCTGACTTCATCTACCCCTGGTATTCGTACCCCTGGCTACCCCTGGCGGCTACTTCTCTGTTCCTTCCCAGTACGAGTTGTTTTGTTTTCTTTTCATTAAGGACAAGTTCATTGTTATGACAATATTGAATGGCCATGTTGAAAGCTGTGTAGGAATCTATTTCGAGTTGTTCTGTGTTTTCTCTGCCAAGAAGTAATATTGTATCATCTGCATACATGAGATAGTTGCAATAGTGTTCAAGGAGTTTAGGGAAATCATTTGTAAAGAGTATGTATAGCACAGGGCCCAGAACCGATCCCTGAGGGACTCCTCTTATGATCTTCTTTGGATGTGATCTTACTTGTTCTACTTTTCCCTTATTGTTATATTTCATCTCTACCACCTGACTTCGATCTGTTAGATAGCTCCTAAACCAAGCTTTTGCAGTTCCTTGAATCCCGAGTGATGATAGTTTTTTGAGTAGTTGTTCGTGTTCAAGACAGTCGAACGCCTTACTATAATCTAGCAGAATAGCAGAGCATGTGTTTCCTTTTTCTTGTTGATCAATTACAAATTCTACTAGGTTAATCAGGGCAGAGGATGTAGATTTGCCGGGTATAAAGCCATGTTGGTATTGCGTTAAAAGTTGGTTGGTTGTCAGGTGTTTTAAGAGACGAGATAGGACTATTTTTTCAAATACTTTTGATATGGTTGGAATTAATGAGATCGGCCTATAATTTGATGGTTGGGTTGTGCATCCTTGTTTGTGCTTTGGATATACTTTTGAAAATTTTAGAGCTGATGGGAATATTCCAGTTGTAAATGATTTGTTAGCAATGTAGACCAGAGGCTCTATTAGTTCATCTTTACATAGTTTTAGCAGTTTAGATGAAATTTCATCATATCCTGAGGATGTTTTTTGTTTAAGCTCACTAATAACTTTGGAAATTTCTTCTCTATTAGTTGGGTTTAAGACCAAGTTGGGGGTATTTTCAAGGACAGTTGGTTTTGTTGGATGGTTAATATTTGGGTTATTATGTAAAATTGTTTCATTGGCTGCATTGATGAAGAAGTTATTTAAATATTCTACCATTTTTAGTGGTTCTGAAACTTTACATCCCTCTATGTTGAGTTGTGTTAGAGGCATGTCGCTTTCTTTTGGTTTCCTTTCTAAATTGATGATGTTCCATATAGATTTTGTTTTGTTGTCTGCCGTTGCAATGGTTGCTATTGTGTCCTGTTTCCTTAGAAGGCGTATATGCAGGTCGTATTCCTTTTTCAGGAGTGTAGCAGCTTGCTTATGCTCCTCGCTGCCTGTGGCATTGTAGGTGTTTTGAGCTTCAGTGAAGTTCCTCTTCAGCTGTTGGGCAGTAGTATCATTTAGAATAAAAATCTTTTTCCTTCTTCCCCGTCTTGATTTTCTTTTTGGGCATGCTTGGTTAAGAGCAGTGTGAAGGATATCGCTAAATGTATAGTATGCTTCATTAACGTCGTTGTTATTGTAGACCTCTGTCCAATTGTGCTGCCTTAGGAGTTCTTTCAGAAGCATAAGATTTTCATTGCTCATATTTCTTATTTCCATTACAGGGTTAGTGTGTTTCAGTGCGGAGGGTGAATTGTGGCATATGGTGCATAGTTGTCCTGTGTGGTCTGATATACCTGTTTCTATTACTTCTACATTTACAGTACCAAGTGGAATATTTCAGCATACACAGTCAATTGATGTCCTTGAAGTTGGTGTAATTCTAGTCGGTGGAAGGTCTAATCTATATATATTGTGGCTTGACAGGGTTTCAGTTAATAGTGTAGTGTCATGTTTCTTATTCAGGGAGTCGATGTTTATGTCCCCCATCAAAATGACTTGACGTTTGTGTGTTTGAATACTTTCCAAGACATTGTGCACTACTTCTAGACCAATCTCGAGATTGTTTTTTGTCCTATAAACACCTATAATTGTTGTAATACTCTTATCCATTTTGAGATTTATAGCAGCGACTTCACATATGAGTTCAATAGAGAAGTGCTGGATCATAAGAGCTTCACTGATATTTTTAAGGTCATCCCTAACGTATATTGCTACACCTCCCTTTAAGTGATTTTCTCTGCTATAGTGTGTCACCAAAAAGTAGCTAATTATTCTTGTATTAAGCATTGTTTCTTCCTTTTGGCCATGTTCAGTAAGAATTAGTACATCAGGATTAAGGGTTTGCAGGAGAGTGTTTATTCTGTCAATTTTATTAGCAACTCGGTCTGTGTTTTGATGTAGTATAGAGAGAGATTTTTTATTTATGTTGTGTTTTTGAGAGTGTGACTGATCCCTAAAAAAGAGTCTTGACTAGTTTTCAGTTCAGTTCTATATTGAATTCAGTAACTGCTTCAGTTACCATTTAAACATCGCATGCCCATTAAAAAAGTCTAAAATAAGCCATAAAACTAGTCGAAGCTCCTGGATAACTAAGGGAATTTTAAAATCCAGAGATAAGCTCAAGTTTTATTACTCAATATACATTAAAACTCAAAATAATGATTTTAAAATATTTTATAGGCGATATAGACAAACATACAAAAGAGTAATAAGAGCTGCCAAAGCTTATAACGTTAACAAATCTTTAAGTAAAAGTGATAATATATCTAAAACTGCCTGGAAAATTATCAATAATAATTCATCTAAGGGTACAAAATTAAATGCAGGATCTAAAATAAAACTCAAGGTCAACGATTGCCTAGTTGAAGATCCATTGCATGTTGCCAACGAGTTAAATTTATATTTTTCAACAATATCCTCCTCATTCTTATCAAATTCAGGTCGAATGAATAAGTCCCATGTTACAGAACAGGTCCAGTCCATGGCCCTACCTCCGGTCTGCGAGGAGGAGGTAGCCAGTGTGATACAGAGACTGAATTCAAAAAGATCATGTGATATTAATAATATGTCCGTATGGCTCCTTAAGCGCTGCTTTATTCACATCTTAACGCCTCTTACAAAATTAATCAACTCCTCTTTTGAATCAGGGACCTTTCCATCTGGTCTAAAAATGGCCAAGGTTATTCCTGTATTTAAAAAAGAAGATCCATTTCAAAAAAATAATTATCGCCCCATTTCAATCCTCCCAGTGTTCAGTAAAGTATTTGAGAGGGTATTTTATAATAGATTGGAGAATTATCTTGAGACATTCCAAATCCTCAGCTCTGAACAATTCGGTTTTAGGAAAAATAAATCTACAATTGATGCTGTGCAGAATCTTATCGAGGGCATTGTCGATGGATTAGAGAGGAGGGAACATGTGCTAAGCATATTTCTTGATCTCTCGAAAGCCTTTGACTGTGTGCATCATGGAACCCTTTTGCACCGGTTAGAGGCTAGTGGTGTTCGTGGTCTTCCACACAAATGGCTTACTTCATATCTTAAGGATAGGGAACAACGTGTGGAGGTAGCGAATGCTCTTTCAACGAAAGTAGCCGTTATTCAAGGTGTCCCCCAGGGATCCATTCTTGGGCCGTTACTTTTCTTAATCTATGTAAATGGACTCAACTCAGAAGTACAGAACGGCCACCTTATTCAATACGCTGATGACACGACTCTCTGTTTTAAAAGAAGTACCATAAATGAACTGGAAGTCTTATCTTCCACTGAATTAAATTCTTGTATTCAGTATTTTGAAGAATTAAATTTGGCAACAAACCAATCACAAACAAATATAATTAATTTCAATCTGAGACATCAAGATACTGCTGTACTACCAGCAGTTTCAATAGATGGTGTTTTCCTTGAAGAAACTGAGTCCACAAAATTCCTTGGAATGTACCTAGATCGTGGTCTGACTTGGAATAACCACATAGACAGTATTTGTGCAAAAGTCACCTCAGGTATCTTTGCTTTGCGGAAATTAGGACAATTTTGCAATAAAGATGTTATGAAAATGGCCTATTTTGGATTAGTATATCCGCATCTTGCGTATGGTATATGACTTTGGGGGGGCTGCTCTAAACAAAGATTTGAGAGAGTATTTAAATTCCAAAAAAAAGCAGTCCGCATTATTGGCAAACTAGGTTACAGAGAGTCGTGTAGAGCAACTTTCGGGGAGCTTGGTTTGTTGACCCTGCCCAGCCTCTACGTACTTGATGTAGTTCTGCACTGTAGATCGGGTGTAGATCTGACTCAGGGAAGAGGCGTTCACCAGTATGAGACGAGAGGCAGGTACAACTTTAGAATCCAACATCACAGACTAACAGTAACCGATCATCTACCCCAGGTGTTTGGCGTTGGGCTAATTAACAAGCTTCCCGAAAGCATTAAAAATATTAACTCTCCGAATATATTTAAAACTCGAGTGAAACTATTTTTGTTGTCAAAATCATTTTATTCAGTTGATGAGTTTATGACTGGCCGCTGGGCAAATTAAAAATTAATTGTAATAAAGTTCAAAACTGAGATTGTGGACTGTATCTGAGTGACTAATCACCATTAGACTAAGAATGTATGAAATATCTTTGTATGTTTGATTGCGACCTTGATGTGAATGAATGTTTTATTTGTCTATATGTTTTATTTGTCTATATTTATATATTTATTTACCACCTGACGATTGTGATACATTTATGTTAAATGTTTGTTTGCAATAAAAGAATAATTATTATTATTATTATTATTACATACACCTCCTCTGTGTTGACTAAAGGTACTTTACCTGAATAACATCGTTTATGGACCTATTTGAAATACATTGATAACTGGTGATGGAAAACTAAACATCCACACTCAAATCTAGCCATTTAATACATTAGCTGCAATCAGTACATTCTCCCAACAAAAAACTCCCAATTCTCTGGTTAAAAAAAAAATGTACATGATGTACACTACTTTAAGATATCTAAGGACAAAAGTATTTTTTAACTATACACAGATTTTTAATTACTGCTACGGAAATTTCTGTACATTGAAGTCGTTAAGTCAAAATTAAGCTTATAGTAGGATTGGTGATTGGCAGAGCAAAGTATAATTTGTGTAATATATTTTTAAATAGTAATTTTCTGATTATTCTTAATGAGTTTTCATTTTTATTAATGTGTAGTAGTATTTATTTAGTATTTATATGTAACGGCGCATACCCGTGATTTAGGTACACGTGTGTATTGCGGGAATCACCTCAGTCACGTGTAAGGGGTTGTACAGATGGTATACGGCCAGATGCTGCAATAGTAGGACAACCATGTCTTGGTATTGCTAAGGTCAACTCGGTGGTATTGCTAAGGTTTTGAACTATTGCATATAATAATGGAGGTTTTATATATTTTATCTGTATAATTTACACTCGTTTACAGTGATTACCAATTCTTGTTGAAAAATTTTTTTTGAATCATATTTTAATTTCTTATTCAATTGGAACTTAATTGTGTAAGGCAATTATTTGATTCACTCTGTGTTTCTGAGTGCCGTAGTGTAAACATTTTATGTATATGTGCATCAATAAAAATGTGTTTCTCAAATATAATTGTTATTGTGATGCCAAGTTGTTAAAGCCAATTGATAGTAGACTAGACTTTCCCATCACAGCCTTTTCCGAGTTGCTTTTAAATTGCTACTACGGATTTCAATGATTTTTTTTAAAAGAAACAAAATGTAGATTTTTTTAATGGTTCAAAGAAGTAGGAAAATATGGATACCATGGAAAATTTCAATTTAATAGTAAATATTTTATGAGAAATACTATGATGGGAAACTATGTATTTTCAAATATGGAACTAGTTATAAGTTTCAATTAGTAATAATAATACAAACTTTAAATTCAATATTACTATTTTTAATATTAATTTAATAGCCATTGGCTGGTAACATTTTTCTGTTAATATTTAGAACTCTTCTCCTAGCTCCTTTTTCATTTACTTTTCTTGCTTCACTACAGCGATTAGTACTTTTTCCCTCTGTGTCTTTCAAACCATGTATTTATTATTAGTAGGGGGATGGGACAATACCACCATACTTGTATGTACAGCATATTGGCACGCAAGCTTCCAGTTAATGAAATTTAATAGTGTTTTATTATAATAAGTTAAAAATTAAAAGTATTGTTATAAGTAATCAGCTATCAACTAGCCCACCGTTATAAACTGAAATGAGTTTTGAAAGTAATTTTCTGCAAGGATGGTTTCATAAAATTTGTTAAAAGTCCTTGTAACTTCTTGAACTACAATTCATCGATAGTTTCTCTGAAACATTTATCACGTTACAAGAGTGGCATGTCTTAAAACTTTTCTCTATAGACAGTATTAAAATCAAAGTATAAAATTTACTAGTCCAGTTGTTACGCAGTAATTTGAAATATTTGCAATTTGAAATTCAAATTCTTAAGTATTTCACGTTCATGTACAAAAAAATCTATTTTTTTTTTTTATATGATACCATATTTTTGAGATCTTAGATGTTTTAAAGAAACTTTATAAGTACAAAATTTTCTTCCTTGTGCTCTGAAAAATGCAATTTTCCCACTAATCTATACATGTACAGTAGTAGTGACCCTCCCAACCACCTGTACACGTACATAAGTTATTTACAAATGTATTAAAACATTTTATTTGTGAAATTATTGGTACATTCATTAGGCATTATATTTAATACGTTAAGAAAATATTTATCAGTTACTAAAAGAATTGGCCTACTGAAGTTGGTCTCGAACAAACACAACCAGCCTTAAACTTCCTTTGATTCTACTCTTCTTATATCTTCTTTTCTTAGAGTCCATGTTTCTGATTTCACACCGATCGGAAAGTCTCAATAGACTTAGGAACTAATGGAATTTTAGGATATTGGATTGTGCATCACCCAATACTGGCTCCCATTGGTTGTTCAACTAACCTTAAAAAGGAGTACATATGCAAAACCTAGTGTAAGTAGATATTCTTACACAGGTAAAATAAGGAAAAGAGTAGGGATAGCTTGTGCCAGTAGAATGCGCTGAGATTGGGAGGTACCCTATTCAACAAAGCAATAGAATAAATAATGATTGGCAGGGTTATACAAAGGTTAAAACTAATTATACAAAGAGGATTACTTTTTAGCTACGGTAACTGAACGCGGAACACTGATGTGTTTAATGAAACTCAGTGATCCCAGGGGACTTTGACAAGGTGGGTTTAATAGTAAGTGAATATTAAACGAAGTGGTTTGTCCCGAAATCCAGTGAAAGAGTAATTATTTGCTCTCAAATAAGTTTGAAAATTTCACGTCACAACTAATGTCAATAAATTATTACAACAAATATATATTATGTACATATTAAACCGTGCATACAAAATTTATTTCTCTTAAATTGTTTATATTAACTTTTTACTATTTTTTTTTTTATTCAGCCCAATTTTACTTTTTTTTTAATTATTCAAGTACAGCTATTGTTGATGTTTTCGATGGTTACAAATCATGTATTAGTACATGTTTTAAACGATTTATTTATTTGATAACCTGCGACCTACAATCTAATTTGGAAAACTTTACATTTGTTTAAAGTTATTTTCAGTTATTTTGATGTTCTTTTTTAGAGCCTATACGGATTTTTTCCGTTATACGTATACCACTATTTAATGTCGGATCTTTTCCGTTATGTGTCAGCAATCCCAAAATATTTCCATATACATCGCGCCGCGGCAGTTATGGTTAGGTTAGGTTAGCATAGCCTATTGTAGAATGTTTTTACAAATTACAGGTTCATTCTACAATATAATAACCTAACCTAACCATAACTGCCGCGGCGCGATGTATATGGGCGGCCTCGATGTATTGGGATTCTAAAGGTTGAAAATGAGGAAAACATGTTTTAAATCAATAAATTGAATACCGTGTTCCGTTATTTATACCAAACAATGGTTAAAATGTATTATTCAATATATTTAAATAGTGGTATACATATAACGGAAAAGATCCCAGTTTTCCCTTGAATATTGAGCAATCGTTGTTGAGGTGTTTATTTGTTGCACATGTCAGATCGTACCGTTCATTTACTATATATGCTTTCTTTTGTATATACAACTAGTAGGATACTTTGAAAAGCTCAGATACTATTCAGCTCCCTTCACAGGCTGGTGTTCATTTTCTAAACTGTTTGTCCCGTAAAATTAAATTTGCCAGGACGCCAAAGGCGTTCAAAACTCGCCTTAAACAACTTTTGTTAAGTCAGACATTGTAAAGTGAAGGCGAGTTCTTGGCACAAAACTGGGAGACCAATAATTGGCAAGAAACCGGTGCTGGATAGGCTTGCCTTCTAGAATGAATGTGAGATTGAATGAAATAATTGTATGTATGAATGTTGAATTTGTAGATTGAATGAACATATTTTTTTTCCTTGCGATACAATTCAATGTTAAAATTGTCTATGCAATAAACATTCTATTCTATTCCATTCTATTCTAACGTGTCTGAACAGATCTAGGGGTTGACATTGTTCCCGTCCACAACAGTCGTTAAGCTGTACGTGCCCCCTGGGTGGTTTTAAATGAACGATCTTTGGTAGCTCAAATGGGACTTATTTAATCTCGCAGCTTCCAACCTTTATCAGGGTTTAGTTGAGAATAAATTTATATTACTGCTAATTTAATCAATAAGTAGTCCTGCTCATAGGTTTTTATTTTATTTTAAATTTAAAATCCGTTTAACGTTAAAAGTAATTCCATAATTTCCATGCCTTTTATTTTTCTTACTAAAAATTATTGTAGTGGGATGTTTATGAGATATTTTTTTCTACATCCTATCTAGAGTAGATATATTACGCAAAGCTTACATTAGATTTATCTGACTTATACCTATCTATTTTACTATATATTATCTCAATGGTAAGTAAAATTATGTTGCTCAGTATTGAGTTCATTTCTAAACATTGCAAATTTAAATAAAAATGGTAGTCAACCTAAGTATTCCTGATGTTTTTTAATTAAGTTTCAAATTATTTTAGACTTAAATTCTTCAACAATGTAAAATAATAATATTGTAAAAATAGAATAGGCCTATGAACTGTATTAACTAACTGTAATTAACTTGATGGTACTCCGAACTTCAAGTTCAAGTCCTGGGATTTATTAGTAAACTTAGCTTGATGATTCTGGACTAATGTTCCACATCAACTAGTAAGAAGCACCACTTCCATTAGTTACAGACCAACAAAAATAGTGATTTCTTGTTCTAATTTTGACTTTACAAAATAAATCTCAAATAAATAATGTCTTCTCGGAAGACGAAAAATACTACCATTTTATTCAGGATTATAGATATACTCCCACATTACAACTTCATCAGGCTCTTTTT
Source organism: Stictocephala bisonia (assembly GCA_035578905.1). Classification (NCBI taxonomy): domain Eukaryota; kingdom Metazoa; phylum Arthropoda; class Insecta; order Hemiptera; family Membracidae; genus Stictocephala; species Stictocephala bisonia. The sequence goes on from JAQJVL010000047.1 coordinate 107,274, forward strand.
GTTCCTCGTCTGTAATTCCCAACAGATATAAAGCATAATTTAACGGTATTGCAGAACATATTTAATTTGCATAGGAGCTTTGACGTATTAGACAATCCTACAAACATTCTAATTGTGTATGTATAAAGCTGTAACAAATGAACTATTTTCTTTGCAACAAATCACTTTATTACGTTAGATTATTGATTATCTTTAGTAAAATGGGACACTACAGTAAGATTCATACCACCTCAATAATGACTTTACTATATACCATATCTCGTATCTGAAATCCCGCTTAAATCTTGTATTCGCCAAATAATTGAATGAGACTATTATTATAATAAGTCGACCAAATGTAATAATATATTGGCGTGGTAATACTTAATGCACCACACGTACATAAATTAATCAAGCATAAACTGAACGAATGGAACATAGAAACGATGTCAGTCTATAAGGTAGAATTACCATTTACATCAATCAGCAAGGAGTCGTGCCAGGACTTTGAAATTACCATCTGATTGACGTGGCTGACGTCAGTGTCTCGGAGAACGACCTCCGTCATAGATACCGGAAGATATAAGAAGGAAATAAAAATAATCAAGTATTAGAATAATTTATGTCTCTTCGTACTGTGGTTTATCAAAATGTTAAATGTTTTATCCACTTAAATTAAGCGTTTTACAGTTCCCTATAATTTATAATAGATGTTTTACCTCACTGAATTTCTTAGCCTTTGAGAAAATAAAAATTTTGTGAATATTTATAAATTATATTAACTTATATATACATAAAATATAAATCGTATATAATTTCGTGGAAACGTGTACACATTGAGATAAGGCGTGGCATTTAATCTCCTCACTGAAAAATACGTTTTTACAAACTAATGACATCCAAACAGAAGGGCTATCCCTATGGTTTAATAAATTAATTTAATTTATTGTATTATCTTAAGATTTTCTTTTATAGATACATGCATTGTACACTATGATTGTTTAATAATGTATATTCTATAATTTGTTTTAATTATAAGGAATAGAGCTGAAAGAATTAGTTTGCGGAAAAACGTTTTACCAGTTTGGATACCAGAAAAGGTACTTGATTGTTCTTAAAGCTTCTAACGCTATTTTAATATTTAAAATAGGTAAACCATTGTTAAAATGTTGTCTCCTAGTCCCCCTTCCATGTATCTGGCAAAGTGTGATCATTAATACGAGGTCTTTCAGGAAGCTCACCCAGGGGTGGAAGTGTATGGGACCAGATAAATGTCTGCAGAGTTCCTGAAAATAGTAGATAAAGATCAACTTTAACTTGTATATAATGATATCATGTGGGATGAAATCAGTACATATTAATATTAATATAATGATATTAATATAATGATATCATGTGGGATGAAATCAGTCTCGTATTAACTTTATTTCATGAGATGTTAGACCTGAAGAATGTTATATAAATTAAGCATGAGTGAAGAAGTGATTGCATTATGTGGTAATCTTACTTAATTCCACTCTTGCAGATCTTTGAACAGCTTTGTTGTTTGCATATACTTCCATTATCATTCAATCATTGTTTCATAGTGTTCAATTATTTAAATTTTGTCGTAATGATGTGTAATGATAATTATTTAAAATTTGTCGTAATTATCTTAGTAAATTTCTTTCCAACTTTGTAATACAATTAAAACTGACAATTTACGATTTTGTTTAAAATCTACTTTCCCCTTTATTTGGAAGAAAACATATTAATTAACAAATATGTTACACTCTTGAATGGATAGTAACACTTTATTACATAAACTAGGAGACCTATGTCCCTACTCAACTTGGTTATGTATACCAAATATGAAACCCGGATATATGTTATGTTATACTTAGAGGATAGTGATTTAAAACGAAATTAATCTCACTAATTATAATGTTGTTTACCCGTGAATTAACGATATAATATATTCTTATTTAAAATATAACTGCAGAGCTTTAGATATTGTGTTCATGAGCCCTTGATATTTGATATTGCTGATTCTGACAATGGATGAGAACTAGTAAACTATACAGCGTCGATAATGTTCCTAAAAGTTTTGTAGAAAGTATTCCCTTCATATGCTAATATTTCGACATTTCAGTATGCCATATAGTTTTTTGAGATATTCCAATTTCTACTTTGACAAGTTAAAGTTGATGTACTACTCAATAATTGAAGGCTTTGATACTTTCAAACTACATAATCTGTTTTTTAATAGTAGTTACGAAAATATTACAAATACCTGTAAAATTTTAAAACCACTGAATTTGGTATTAATAACAAAAAGAATATTACACAGTTGACCTCTCGTAGTACCAAATTTATTTACATGTTATTATAACAAACCCCAAAACATATTAAAACGACATATTAGACAGATTTAAAAATGTACTAGTTTTATTTTATAAACCTAATATCCCTTAAAGATATTTGATGAAGTGATCTATTTAAACTTAACACAAAAGCGTTAGGTATTATTTTGGACTATAATGTTTTCAATGGCAATCTTAGTACCTACTATGATCAAAAAATTAAATTTGGCATATTAAAATATTTTTACATGTGTGTGCGTGCGTGCGCGCGCGCGCGCGCGCGCGCGTGTGTGTGTGTGTGTGTGTGTGTGTGTGTGTGTGTGTGTGTGTGTGTGTGTGTGTGTGTGTGTGTGTGTGTGTGTGTGTGTGTGTGTGTGGGCGCGTGCGCGCGCGCATATTAGTAAAGATATTATATTTTATAAAAAAACAATATTAGCTATCGCTTTTGGTCTTTCTTAATTTAAACTATAGAAAATGAGTATTTTTAAATTACCAATCATAACTATCCTTCCGTTTTGCAGTATATATTTTCTCACTACGAATTAAAAGTCCTCATTAAATATATCCATACGACAAAAGGGGCCCAAACACATTTGTCGGTTTATGATGTTGACATCGGATGGATTAAAATATATATATTAGAGCACATTTATGTCTAAATTTGAACAGAACAAAAGTGAATATATTTTTATTTCGTGAGTAAAATAACACGTGAGGATATTTTATTGATATATTAACACTGTATTTTATGTAAAATATCTATCCCTTTTCTAAAATTAAGATACATATATTTATATTTAAAACTCTCCAAGTGCTAAAAAGCCCAATCGGGACGAAATAAAGATTGTTCCCAGTGCTAAAGTCCCGATCGGGACGAAATAAACATCGCTTCACATTTCGTAATATATCTCCGTTTTTAATTGTCGGATCAACGTATACTTTATATAGTATTACTTGGGAATAAATGTTCTATCGAAACAATACATTACAATCTAATCTAGTGATGAATATAATCGAACATGGTTAGTCGAAAAACAGCTGTTATTTTACTCTTGACAGTCATGACTAGTTTCACATAGTTGTTTATACTGTGCGTAGGGTGCTGTGTTTTATTTTGATTTCGTGTTGTTTATGTATATATTTTTGTATGAAAGTTAATTGTAATTAGTATTTAGAAGTAATTATGAGTGAATTAAGTAATTCCAGTGCAATTAGAAATGTTTTGAACGATGAAGATAGTGATTATAGATTTTAGATACGTTGTTTTTATTGTATATATTGAAAATAAATGTTCATATCATTGTAAATAAGGGCTATGTGTAACAAACAGTTGGAAACAACGGTAATATTGTGTGTTTCCTTGATTTTTGTATTTAAAATTGTGAAAAACTATGACTGTAACAATGTTTTTCAAAAAGTGCAATTTTTTCTCTTTTACAATAGTAAACATACAATTTAATAATACATTTTTCAAAAAAAAAAAAAAAAAACAATACATTTTTATAATTTTTTATGTACAATAAAGAGCAAGTTTGTAGTTTTTTTTTTTTTTCAGAATTGAATGGAGAACATTTTGTATATAATGGAATTACTTGTGGGTCTTTACTATATGCTAATAAATAGGCGCTAAGTGAAAAATTGAAAAAAATGCTGTTGAAATATTTACAAAAAGTGGTCTATAACTGAGACGCCATTAGAGGTAAGTGTTCAAACTTATTTTATTATTGTTTTACATGTTCTACTGAATAAAATGATATATAATAAGCCCTAGTTTTAATTAAAAAAATGGAGTTAAATAATGAAATTTAGCAGTATACGCGGGCAAGCAAAAATGGCCTAGCACTGAGGGGAAAAAAGTCAGCACTTGGAGAGTGTATAAATTATCAGTATTTTATATCTAAGAGTAAACTCAGCTATTTTAACTGTCTTTGACATTAAACATTATATGTTTAAAAAGTTACTTTCAATGTCATAAAACTTAAAAAGATAAATTGTATTAATGGTAATTAACTCTAATGAACTGTTTATGTAGAAAATAATTCTATATTTTACTTACAATTAGCTACAAAATATATCATTTCCTTCATTTTCGTAAAATGTTCAAAATTTTAACATTAATTTATAACTTTTATATGGTTATCATTATTATTTTTACATTTTCATATTATTTTCAAAGCTATTTTGTAGTGTTAATTTGTTTATAGTAATTTATTTAGTTTAAATACTATTTATGTGTTTGCCTTCAATTGTTTAATAAAACGTATTTTAATTTATTATTTCAGTTTTAATGCATAAATATTCATATTTATTAGGTTCCTTACGATTACTTAGTTGATTACATCATGGCTGGTTGGTTAATCGAGTTAATGAAGTATAATAATGTTTTCTGTACAATCATATTTTCAGTAATGTAACTGGGTGATATTTTAAATAATTTTTGTTACATCAAAATAATATGTTTCTTTTATTTGCTGAATTAATATATTATTATTTCCTTATATTGTTATAGTTAAAATCAGTATAAATTTCCTTGTCATTTTTTTACTATATGTTACTTATCAGTAATGTAACAGAAGGAATTATGTCAACATGCAAACACACGCAGCAGAATAAGGTTCATTACATTCCACAACAGCCTTGCGTTCACTTTACGATCACAGTTTGTCATCTGGGAACGAGGTAACTGTTTGCTGAGAGGAAAATTCTGTTGGAATAAGGTAAAATGAAATACAGCCTGCCGTTTTTGTGAGTAATTTATTTACAGGGTGTGCTTGTCAAGTTACGTTTGGCCCCATGTTTGAAGTCAGCTTGCCATGTTTGTAAACATTACTATAAAACGTAATACAGATAAAGTTTTAAACTAATACTTTATAAAAATACTTATTGATTTATTTCCTTTTTATACCAGAAACAAATATATTCAGTTATAAAACTTTTTATTAAAAATAAGAGTATTATTCTCCATTCCTGTGAAAATCGACTAAAATACTTAATACTAAAATGTATCAAAACAGATGGTTTTCTGAGATGAACAAAATGGTAAATTGTAGATATTTCACTACAAATAACGTTAGGAGAATCAAAGTAGCTAAAATTTTAGTAGTAAGATTAAGTCAAGTCAGTGGTAAAGGTTAAGAAGAAGGATCGGCCTCTCCTTAAAAAAGGTATGCACCTTGTTGTGGTAAATTTGAATTGCACTCTTTCATGAAGTTGTTAGAAAAGTATTTACATATGAATGTTTGTTTTTGAACGATCTTTTTCTTTAGGTAAGTCGAACATATATATCAAATATATAACTTTTACTTGAAACTGAATCATTCTTTTAAAAGATTTTTGATGATAATCATTCCTAAAATAATCTTTTGTCCGGGATATCAAAGAACCTTAATTTCTATTCATTGCGTATTTAACAAAATTCAGATGTTTACACTTGATCAATAATAGACACCGTATATAAACTATTCAATATTGACTAACTATCCTTAGAATATTTCTTGTAGGCTTATTTCAATATTACTATTATAAATATATTTAAATAATATTTTAATAATGAACTATTATTTAATTAAACTAAAAATAATATATAATTGATTATTATTTATTATATAATTAAATAATTATTTAAACACAATCTAAATAATTTTTGGGGAGGTTAAAGTAGACGTTAATGCAATAAATAAGAATTCAAACAAGTCAAATGTTTCCATTACTTTTATCATCCATCTATGAATTACTTGTAAGATGATGTTTGATCTTTATGTTCTAATTTTTTATACATGTATCCTTCCCCACTTTAAAATGGCGTCATTGCCAAGAGGGGTGTGTTGACAATGACAGAAATACTTACCTCTTTCTGTGAGCTATAATACTTTACACAGAGCGTCGCCTTTTCTCTTAGCCAAGATCGTTGTGTTGGGAATGAAAGATAGTCCAATGAAAAAACACACTCTCTATTGAGTTATGACACACTACACACAACAGCGTGATCTTATGACAATGCCTCCAGCCTTGTGTTGAGAATTAAATTTAATTGAGTTCAATTTTGGGACTTTTACGTATTTAAAACACTTTTTTATCTTTCATTGTTGGTAATCACCAAAGGTAATTTATAGCTGGTTATATTTTAAAAAATAAAACACTTATTATCATGTGTTATTCCGGAAGCTGTTTATTTAATTGTTATCTGTCAACCATTAGGCACTGAATTGTTTTCTCTAGGTCACCCAGACATAATTAATTATTAATAGTAGAAGAGTTTCTGACTGAACTTGACAGACTTCATCTTCCATCTTTGGTAAAGTGGTCCTTGTCACCGCTACGTTAGACGTCCGTCAATCACTTGTTTCATCCACGCTGTCTTTCGTTAAATAAGGTTCATAGTTTCATACAAAAACTTATGAAACTGCCATGGTTATAGTTTCATACAAAAACTGATGAAACTATCATGGTTATAGTTTCATACAAAAACTGATAAAACTGCCATTGTTATAGTTTCGTAAAAAAACTTATGAAACTGCCATGGTTATAGTTTCATACAACAACTTATGAAACTGCCATGGTTATAGTTTCATACAAAAACTTATGTAACTGCCATGGTTATAGTTTCATACAAAAACTTATAAAACTACCATGGTTATAGTTTCATACAAAAACTTATGTAACTGCCATGGTTATAGTTTCATACAACAACTTATGAAACTGCCATGGTTTCATACAAAAACTGATGAAACTGCCATGGTTATAGTTTCATACAAAAACTTATAAAACTGCCATGGTTATAGTTTCATACAAAAGCTTATGAAACTGCCATGGTTATAGTTTCATACAAAAACTTATGAAACTGCCATGGTTATAGTTTCATACAAAAACTTATAAAACTGTCATGGTTATATTTTCATACAAAAACTTATGAAACTGCCATGGTTATAGTTTCATACAAAAACTTATGAAACTGCCATGGTTATAGTTTCATACAAAAACGAAATAGTTGATATAATATACTAAGGCCAATATGTACAAATTGAAAATGATTCAAACAATATTTGTTTTATGTTTCAACTTAGTACTGATGGTTTACTTTGTTTTTTAAACAACTTTAAATTTGTATAAAAGTCATTTAACTTATTTAATTAAGCACTTTTGTAAAATTTGGACAGCTTTGCTTTTTGATGCAGTTTATAGGTAAAGTCTCCTACAAAACGCTTCCTTTTTAAGTTTTATAATATTTTACTTAATAACAAAATCTAAGATGAAAATTTGAAGCAGTTTTTCTACGACAAACCAACATTTGACATGCAAATCTCAACATATAATCCTGGTACATGACACTTGTACAACCACTTGGGTTGCATGACTCTAAATGATCTTAATAACCCACAGTAATTACAATAAAACCTACCTAAAAACACCCAATAACATGACCGTCAGAGTAACTCAACACCCAATAACATGACCGTCAGAGTAACTCAACACCCAATAACATGACCGTCAGAGTAACTCAACACCCAATAACATGACCGTCAGAGTAACTCAACACCCAATAACATGACCGTCAGAGTAACTCAACACCCAATAACATGACCGTCAGAGTAACTCAACACCCAATAACATGACCGTCAGAGTAACTCAACACCCAATAACATGACCGTCAGAGTAACTCAACACCCAATAACATGACCGTCAAAGTAACTCGATAATGTATGTAAGAAAGAAACTTGTCTAGCTGTCTCTTTATTATGTTTAGTTCAATTTGAAGGAATACACGAGGCTTTAGCTTATCTATAAAAAACATTGTCTAACATATAATCTAAAAAGACAATGTATTATATTGATTAATTGGCCCACCAATGAAGAAGAAGTGAGCAATGTCATTGAGTATTTAAAACCTAAAACATCAGCCATCTTCAATAAAATTTCATGAAAGATAGTGAAAGTTTAAGGAGAAGGGCTTACATCCCCCGTATCCAATATAATCAAATTGTACTCAAAGTTTAAAGGAGGAGAGACAAATAAACAAGAAAACTGTAGGCCCATATCAATTCTACCTATTATTTCAAAGCTCGTGAAAAAAAATTGCCGTCACAAGGGTTATGCATCACCTTACAACCAACAATCTACTACCAGCGTGGGTACAAACTTGGACGATCCACTACAACGGCAATAATAAATATTACAGTATAATACAATCCGTAGAACAATGAGAAACAGCAACATCTATCCTACCTATTTAGGATAGATTAACACCTTATTTAGAGTACTTATCCTTACGGTAGTCGGACTTTGATCCTGGAGGTAGTCCTATGCCAGCAAGCAAAACCTTATAAGAGGAGCTGACGTATGCAACAAGAGTAGCCAACAACTATGCTCCTATACATTGCCTCAACATCTATGAAAAGGAGCCATTCTAGGTCGGTGCAAAATATAGGAACATTCTCCTTTATGAAATAAAAGGCCACAATAACCAGCAATTAAGGAAGAGTGTCTGCAAATCTCTGCCGATTATTTTTCAATCACATAAGGGAGAATATGGTAAGATCTTGCTATTTCTGTCAGATGTCAGGACCATTTCGTATGAACAATCATAAAATATCCATAGATAATAAATTCGTTTCCAATAAATTAATCAAACTAGACAGGATAAAGTAAATTCTCAAAGTAATTATTTCCAGTAACACAATAAGTGACATCTGAACGGTAACTTTTTTTAGGCTTTTACTTTCTTGGAAAAAATTAATAGCTTTTTTACATGAAAATGTACTTACAGTTACTTAAACATCAACTAAACCTAGAATATTACATTTTTAATGAATACAATGCTAATGAACTATTTAGTCATGTGATGTCAATTTCTTTTTCTCAAATATTACTGGGGTAAAGATCAATGGATATAGGCTTGGGTATAATGAAAGCTTTTGAGCATGGTAATAAATTTTAGAACAAGTTGTAAGCTGCGTTTTTAAATTTTGAGTAATTTCAATAATTAACCCAAGGTGTCTGTATATTTCCCTGTGTGAGTTGCTGTTGCCTTTCTTAAATAATAAATCTACTAAAGTATAGAAGGAGTATAAGCACAGTCTAATAACATCCATTCACAACACTTTCGTTCCTCTGCTGTTGAGCTAGAGCGACACTAGTGTTCCATGTAGGCGGATCGTACAACTACACCTGGATCGTACCATTGTATTGCATTGTGTCTTGCAAAAAAGTGGAATATTAACAATAGAAAAAGTGCCATGACATATTAAATGCTGTAGTTATTTGACAGTTACTAATCAAACCTGAAGATGTAAATAGAGTATAAATACGAACCATTGTCTTCCCACCCCTAGGAGCTTGTTACCGATTTTTAACTGAATGTAGTAACTGCTTACAGTTTTATATAATAATCAATAAAATAAGAAAGAAAATAACTATTAATTATATCCTAAACCCGAATAGTAAGCCTAAAATAACTTTTACCTTATCGTATTGATAAAAAACATTAAGCATATTTGGAATTATTTATTAACAAACAAAATTCCTTCCAATTTTACTTACAACATAAAAATCTAATTAATGAGACAAATACAAATTATAAGTAACAAAATTGTACGATATAGGGACTCAACTAACTCAATTTTAAAAATAATGAACTGAAAATTCTATAAAAGATTAACAATTATGACACGAAAATAAAATGCCTTTAGAACTGTATCATGTTACGCAGAACTACATGACTTTAATTTGGGTGTTATTTGTATGTACATTACTTATATATCAGCATATTTAAAATTGACTGCGACAGTTATATACAATATGTTCTACAACCTTGTATGTTATGGGCTGTACTTGAAAAATATTATTTTTTGGTTTTAACCGAACAATCCACATTTATATAACAGTGGTTTAACTGAAAGAAGAAAACATATTCCACAAAGAAACGTAGAGATAACTATATGAAAGATGCAGTGTTTCTTTGTGTTTTTTACATTTTACATTACTTCATAAGTGACCTAGTATTCCAAGGAAGATTGAATTATAGTGTTTGTATGTTGTACATCTTATCTCACATATATTTCATATATAAGGGAAGCTACAAGATATTGTTTATTACAAAACTTATCATATTTTTGAAACTAAAAAATTTATTATTTTTTTATTTTACTAAGAAGGCAACATTTAAACTCAGATAAAAAGTTTAATATGTTTTTGTCCGAAGGTGTTCGATCAAATTCCTTATTCGATGTTAAGCTGTCGACATCTTTGACATGTGAGTTAAGCTCAACACATTGTCGGTTTCCCCTTCTTCAACGAAAAGCGCTCATCTACTCTATAAGTGTTATTCTTTATTGTTCTCACGAGCCCAACCCTGGATTTCAGTGCAAAGTCAAGCATTTGAAGGATTTTCTACTTTCTGGAAATATCAACAAACACTAAACAGATATTATTTTTCAGATTACTGCGATCTTCTATTTACATAAAGTTGTTCCAATTCGAGTGATAATGTACTCTTGTTTGCATAAGTTGCGTTGCATTCAAGTCAGTTTAAGTAACAAACTGTCTGTCTAAGATACATCAAATAACAGAGCGAAATTCGTAAACGGCAAAACCGAACATGACAGAAGTTTTGTCCCTTTCTACAAGATCAAACTTTCATAAGACAAGAAACTTGTCCTTTACGCTATTTTACACTCGGCTAAGTTTGCAGTAAAAAGTGTCCCTGTCAGAGTTAGACAACATCTAATAAAAGTTTAACTCCAGAAATGACAAATTACATAAAGTTTGACAAGTATTATAAACAAATAATAACTGTATGTGTGGTAAATAAAGTAGTGATTAATTTATGTAAATTTATTTAACGACGATATCCAATTAATTATTCAGTTATAAATAAATCATACTTATTTATTTGTAGTTACTAAGATAATTATACTGTCAACATATTTAATAAAAAAACAACTAAACTTGTCCCAGCAAAAAAGGTTTTATTTTTTATTTTGTTTGAAAATTTAGTTGTTTTATTATATGTTATTTGCTGTTAAAATTTTTAAGTTTACTTGATTATGTTATATATTGTTGCAGTCCAAAAGGGCCACTTTTTGACACTAATTGTTACTTTTATTTATAAGTTCTAAAACACGTAATTACACACTATGAAATATTTAAAAACTTAAATTATTACTTACAAACAAAAGATAATCAATAATATTTACAACAATTTATATTACTGGTTACACTGTCCACCTAGTGTCCGACACTGCTTGGTATACTGTCGCAAGACTGTCACTGTCACATCCACTGGGGCTGACTCACTGACTCTTCACTCTGAACCTTGACTGACTCTTCACTCTAAATCTTGACTGACTGTTAGGTTGGCCGAAGGGTGTCCTTATATAACCCAGAGGGGGAAGCCCAGAAGATTCTGGAACTGGCGATGGTGATCTTTGAGAACAATCTAGAACCTCTCGATTCACCCACAGGCCTTTCTGGAAGACCTGGATTGGTCCTACGGGAAGTTACCCGTGCAGGATCCTAGGCGATGCTGATGGCGAATGCCATCCATAACAATAAATATTGTTTTAATCTGGGCATTAAAGATGTTTATTGTTATTTGATTTAAATGACATACTGTATTATGAGCTTGTAACATTTTAGAAGTAGTAAATGTAAGTAGATAGCTCAATACTGTATTAAATTGTCTAGCACAGTATTAATAGTAATTTCAATAAGTTATTTTATTTTATAAAGACTGTGATGTATTATTGAATTTCTATTTTATTTAAATTTCATTAGTTATAATTGTGAATATATTTCATAAATAAATATTTAATTGGCAAATATTTAAGCATTGATGAAGCCTAAGTTACGTGCTTGGAAATCCTGAGAAGCTACAGTTGCATATAAATCATTACTTATTCTAGTATATTATGTAGGCCTAAGGAACCTGTTTTGTTACATTTGTAGTCTCAACCACTGTACATGCAAAGATATACCAACACAAAAGAGGCATTGATTACCCTTTATCGAATCAGCCCTACTTTATAAGAATAATGTGTGTTAATACTAAAACTTTTAAGTAAGATTACACTTTCACCGTAAGAGACGTACATAAATATTGTACTATACACGAGCACCGTAAAGAGGCGTGCATAGATATTGTACTATACACGACACCGTTAAGAGACGTGCATAGGTATTGTACTATACACGAGCACCGTAAAGAGACGTGCATAGGTATTGTACTATATACGAGCACCGTAAAGAGACGTGCATAGGTATTGTACTATACAAGAGCACCGTAAAGAGACGTGCATAGGTATTGTACTATACAAGAGCACCGTAAAGAGACGTGCATAGGTATTGTACTATACACGAGCACCGTAAAGAGACGTGCATAGGTATTGTACTATACACGAGCACCGTAAAGAGACGTGCATAGATATTGTACTATACACGAGCACCGTAAAGAGACGTGCATAGGTATTGTACTATACACGAGCACCGTAAAGAGACGTGCTTAGGTATTGTACTATACACGAGCACCGTAAAGAGACGTGCATAGGTATTGTACTATACACGAGCACCGTAAAGAGACGTGCATAGGTATTGTACTATACTAGAGCACCGTAAAGAGACGTGCATAGGTATTGTACTATACACGAGCACCGTAAAGAGACGTGCATAGGTATTGTACTATACACGAGCACCGTAAAGAGACGTGCATAGGTATTGTACTATACACGAGCACCGTAAAGAGACGTGCATAGGTATTGTACTATACACGAGCACCGTAAAGAGACGCGCATAGATATTGTACTATACACGAGCACCGTAAAGAGACGTGCATAGATATTGTACTATACACGAGCACCGTAAAGAGACGTGCATAGGTATTGTACTATACACGAGCACCGTAAAGAGACGTGCATAGGTATTGTACTATACACGAGCACCGTAAAGAGACGTGCATAGGTATTGTACTATACACGAGCACCGTAAAGAGACGCGCATAGATATTGTACTATACACGAGCACCGTAAAGAGACGTGCATAGATATTGTACTATACACGAGCACCGTAAGGAGACGTGCATAGGTATTGTACTATACACGAGCACCGTAAAGAGACGTATATAGGTATTGTACTATACACGAGCACCGTAAAGAGACGTGCATAGGTATTGTACTATACACGAGCACCGTAAAGAGACGTGCATAGGTATTGTACTATACACGAGCACCGTAAAGAGGCGTGCATAGGTATTGTACTATACACGAGCACCGTAAAGAGACGTGCATAGGTATTGTACTATACACGAGCACCGTAAAGAGACGTGCATAGGTATTGTACTATACACGAGCACCGTAAAGAGACGTGCATAGGTATTGTACTATACACGAGCACCGTAAAGAGACGTGCATAGGTATTGTACTATACACGAGCACCGTAAAGAGACGTGCATAGGTATTGTACTATACACGAGCACCGTAAAGAGACGTGCATAGGTATTGTACTATACACGAGCACCGTAAAGAGACGTGCATAGGTATTGTACTATACACGAGCACCGTAAAGAGACGTGCTTAGGTATTGTACTATACACGAGCACCGTAAAGAGACGTGCATAGATATTGTACTATACACGAGCACCGTAAAGAGACGTGCATAGATATTGTACTATACACGAGCACCGTAAAGAGACGTGCATAGATATTGTACTATACACGAGCACCGTAAAGAGACGTGCATAGATATTGTACTATACACGAGCACCGTAAAGAGACGTGCATAGGTATTGTACTATACACGAGCACCGTAAACAGACGTGCATAGGTATTGTACTATACACGAGCACCGTAAAGAGACGTGCATAGGTATTGTACTATACACGAGCACCGTAAAGAGACGTGCATAGGTATTGTACTATAAAAGAGCACCGTAAAGAGACGTGCATAGGTATTGTACTATACACGAGCACCGTAAAGAGGCATGCATAGATATTGTACTATACACGAGCACCGTAAAGAGGCATGCATAGGTATTGTACTATACACGAGCACCTTAAAGAGGCGTGCATAGGTATTGTACTATACACGAGCACCGTAAAGAGGCGTGCATAGGTATTGTACTATACACGCGCACCGTAAAGAGGCGTGCATAGGTATTGTACTATACACGAGCACCGTAAAGAGACGTGCATAGGTATTGTACTATACACGCGCACCGTAAAGAGGCGTGCATAGGTATTCTACTATACACCCGCACCGTAAAGAGACGTGCATAGGTATTGTACTATACACGAGCACCGTAAAGAGACGTGCATAGGTATTGTACTATACACGAGCACCGTAAAGAGACGTGCATAGGTATTGTACTATACACGAGCACCGTAAAGAGACGTGCATAGGTATTGTACTATACACGAGCACCGTAAAGAGACGTGCATAGGTATTGTACTATACACGAGCACCGTAAAGAGACGTGCATAGGTATTGTACTATACACGCGCACCGTAAAGAGACGTGCATAGGTATTGTACTATACACGAGCACCGTAAAGAGACGTGCATATGTATTGTACTATACACGAGCACCGTAAAGAGACGTGCATAGGTATTGTACTATACACGCGCACCGTAAAGAGACGTGCATAGGTATTGTACTATACACGAGCACCGTAAAGAGACGTGCATAGGTATTGTACTATACACGCGCACCGTATAGAGACGTGCATAGGTATTGTAATATACACGAGCACCGTAAAGAGACGTACATAGGTATTGTACTATACACGAGCACCGTAAAGAGACGTGCATAGTTATTGTACTATACACGCGCACCGTAAAGAGACGTGCATAGGTATTGTACTATACACGAGCACCGTAAAGAGACGTGCATAGGTATTGTACTATACACGCGCACCGTAAAGAGACGTGCATAGGTATTGTACTATACACGAGCACCGTAAAGAGACGTGCATAGGTATTGTACTATACACGAGCACCGTAAAGAGACGTGCATAGGTATTGTACTATACACGAGCACCGTAAAGAGACGTGCATAGGTATTGTACTATACACGAGCACCGTAAAGAGACGTGCATAGGTATTGTACTATACACGCGCACTGTAAAGAGATGTGCATAGGTATTGTACTATACACGCGCACTGTAAAGAGGCGTGCATAGGTATTGTACTATACATGCGCACCGTAAAGAGACGTGCATAGATATTGTACTATACACCCGCACCGTAAAGAGGCGTGCATAGGTATTGTACTATACACGCGCACTGTAAAGAGGCGTGCATAGGTATTGTACTATACATGCGCACCGTAAAGAGACGTGCATAGGTATTGTACTATACACGCGCACCGTATAGAGACGTGCATAGGTATTGTAATATACACGAGCACCGTAAAGAGACGTACATAGGTATTGTACTATACACGAGCACCGTAAAGAGACGTGCATAGTTATTGTACTATACACGCGCACCGTAAAGAGACGTGCATAGGTATTGTACTATACACGAGCACCGTAAAGAGACGTGCATAGGTATTGTACTATACACGCGCACCGTAAAGAGACGTGCATAGGTATTGTACTATACACGAGCACCGTAAAGAGACGTGCATAGGTATTGTACTATACACGAGCACCGTAAAGAGACGTGCATAGGTATTGTACTATACACGAGCACCGTAAAGAGACGTGCATAGGTATTGTACTATACACGAGCACCGTAAAGAGACGTGCATAGGTATTGTACTATACACGCGCACCGTAAAGAGACGTGCATAGGTATTGTACTATACACGAGCACCGTAAAGAGACGTGCATATGTATTGTACTATACACGAGCACCGTAAAGAGACGTGCATAGGTATTGTACTATACACGCGCACCGTAAAGAGACGTGCATAGGTATTGTACTATACACGAGCACCGTAAAGAGACGTGCATAGGTATTGTACTATACACGCGCACCGTATAGAGACGTGCATAGGTATTGTAATATACACGAGCACCGTAAAGAGACGTACATAGGTATTGTACTATACACGAGCACCGTAAAGAGACGTGCATAGTTATTGTACTATACACGCGCACCGTAAAGAGACGTGCATAGGTATTGTACTATACACGAGCACCGTAAAGAGACGTGCATAGGTATTGTACTATACACGCGCACCGTAAAGAGACGTGCATAGGTATTGTACTATACACGAGCACCGTAAAGAGACGTGCATAGGTATTGTACTATACACGAGCACCGTAAAGAGACGTGCATAGGTATTGTACTATACACGAGCACCGTAAAGAGACGTGCATAGGTATTGTACTATACACGAGCACCGTAAAGAGACGTGCATAGGTATTGTACTATACACGCGCACTGTAAAGAGATGTGCATAGGTATTGTACTATACACGCGCACTGTAAAGAGGCGTGCATAGGTATTGTACTATACATGCGCACCGTAAAGAGACGTGCATAGATATTGTACTATACACCCGCACCGTAAAGAGGCGTGCATAGGTATTGTACTATACACGCGCACTGTAAAGAGGCGTGCATAGGTATTGTACTATACATGCGCACCGTAAAGAGACGTGCATAGATATTGTACTATACACCCGCACCGTAAAGAGGCGAGCATAGGTTTTGTACTATACACGCGCACCGTAAAGAGGCGTGCATAGGTATTGTACTATACACGCGCACCGTAAACAGACGTGCATAGATATTGTACTATACACCCGCACCGTAAAGAGGCGTGCATAGGTATTTTACTATACACGCGCACCGTAAACAAGCGTGCATAGGTACTGTACTATACACGCGCACCGTAAAGAGACGTGCATAGGTATTGTACTATACACGCGCACCGTAAAGAGACGTGCATAGGTACTGTACTATACACGCGCACCGTAAAGAGACGTGCATAGGTACTGTACTATACACGCGCACCTTAAAGAGACGTGCATAGGTATTGTACTATGCACGTCTCCGCTCATATATGCCAAATATACTATGCCAAATACTACTCACTGACTGACTTACTCACTGATCGCTCTACAGCCCAAATGGTAATACCTAGGAAGCTGAAATGTTTACACAATATTCCTTGCATACTGAATGCGTGCAGTAAGAAAGGATTTTGGGAAATTCTAACTCTAAGGGGGGTTTTGGGGGTGCCAAAAAGCCCAAAAAGCGTAGTGTAGTCCATCCAGTTTTTTGGCTTTACTGGCTTAACCGTTCATCAAATTTAAAATTTGACAAATGTTTGTCGTCTGCAATTAAATTATCTACAACTTTGGTCTCTTGCCTTTTTCTCATATCTCTCACCGTTTGGCTTTAAAAGGCACAAACTTGACAATGTTTGATCAAAAAGTGGAGAAATCACGCTGTTTTTGGCAAATATTTCTCTAATAATTAGTTAGTTTAACTTTTTTTTATCTATATTAAATTTACAATTTAATTTAAATAAAAAGTTTAAATTTATCTATATTAAATTTTTATATAACGACTTTTGTAGTCACTTTAGTAGCTACTGATCTAAATTTAACGAAGGTTGTTTAGTTAGCTGTTTTTTACTTATATAAAACTAACAGTTAAAGAGGGTGTGATGCATAAAATTGATGTCAGACTCGGTCATGAATTTCTGGGTTTAGTCTAAAGGTCAATACTGATAACACACCTCCCTCCCTCAGAGAACAGACATTCTTGCACACAGTGTGGTTTGTTCAGTTCAGTTGCTGTTCTGTTACAGACCGCTTGCGTGATTTCCTATACTACTACTCCTGTTGGATTCAGTTTAAAATTTTATTTTAAATTTCTTATTAATTCTTACCTTTCTTTTATTTTCAATTAACTTACCGCTAAGTAATGAAGTAAATAACCGTAGCAAGGCACGGGTACTCGGCTAGTTGTACTATAAATTAATAGTTTTAAATGTAACATGTGCTTGACCTACGAAGTATACAAGGGTAATAGCTCTCACAAGTTACTGAAACACCAGAGGACAGCGGGATAAAGAAATAAAGTATCACATTAACCCAACCACATAACACTAAAACTGCCGTGTAGTCTTAATTTAGGACTTTATTAGAGATTTAAGGAGTTCTTCTAACTTCTTCTAACTGGATTTTACTGGTAATAGACCCACTGTACTGATAAATATAAATGGGAGAGGGAAATAAAGTAGATAACATGACAATATGTTAGTTACCTGGTGATGTGTGGTTTTGTAATGAGCTTTTATCTCTAATAATGTGTACGAAAAAATATAAATTTAACATTTTAGTTTAAAACCGTTTTGATTTACAATTCATTAATTACAAATTAGAAGTAATATCATTATGATTGAAATAACTTCATTAGTTCTAAATATATCAAATATTTTATTTAAATTTTAACATGTATTATTTATAAAGTTGAACATCTTAGAACTAAGGCTTAAGCGGCCGGTGTCATAACTAGAATCTATATTGTCCGAAAACAACCGCGTCAAGGTGCTATGTACATTATTTACAAAGTAACCAGACGTTTCGCCCATATTGTGATGTGGCATCCTCAGTGGTATCTCAGAGTCTCAGAGATACCACTGAGGATACCACGGTGGTTGTCACCGGAAAATATAGATTCTAGTTATAAAGTTGTACATATTGCTTTTTGAAAGTGGGGATATGGTATGTTGGATTTTGTTTAGATGTTCTATTACAATAATACTAATATGTATTTTAACATTTAAACATCATACTAAAGTTGTTTGATGTACTAAACACATAGGAACAGGACATCAGTTGAAACATACAATACAAAATCTACTTCTCCTCTAACATGTATCAATAGAGTAATGTTTCAAACCGGCCAAATTAACTCATCCTTTAAACTTAAAATATAAGACTACCGGGCATTCATATAGATGAAAAGAAATTATATATTTTTCGAATTCAAGAATAAAAACTTACAAAATAAAAACTCCAATAACAAGGAATAATGTACCTCTAATATATAAAGTTAGTTATAAAACAAGAAAAATAATTAATTTTGACATTTATGAAATTTAAAATAAAGCTACAAGAGTCCGCTTAAAACTCTGTACAGGAATTAATATATCAAAGGAACTTAAAAGGGCAAAGATTACCACAATGCCAATTTACGACCCATTAAACTCTAACATCACCAACCGTACCAGTAAAGTGACCTGCGTGGTGTTTTACAGCAGACATGTAACGTCGTAGTAGCAATGTTTACAGAAAGCCAACTTACGACCCTTTAAACTCTAACATCACCAACCGTACCAGTAAAGTGACCTGCGTGGTGTTTTACAGCAGACATGTAACGTCGTAGTAGCAATGTTTACAGAAAGCCAACTTACGACCCTTTAAACTCTAACATCACTAACCGTAAACAGTAAAGTGTCCTGCGTGGTGTTCTACAGCAGACACGTAACGTCGTAGTAGCAATGTTTACAGAAAGCCAACTTACGACCCTTTAAACTCTAACATCACCAACCGTACCAGTAAAGTGACCTGCGTGGTGTTTTACAGCAGACATGTAACGTCGTAGTAGCAATGTTTACAGAAAGCCAACTTACGACCCATTAAACTCTAACATCACTAACCGTACCAATAAAGTGACCTGCGTGGTGTTTTACAGCAGACATGTAACGTCGTAGTAGCAATGTTTACTAGAATGCCAACTTACGACCCTTTAAAGTCTAACAGCAATAACCACATCAGTAAATTGGCCCCAACAACTCTTTTACTGTCCGGCGAGGTGTTATACAACAGTTACGCGTTAGTAGCAAAGTCGTATCACAATGCCAACCTAACGCAACAGCAATGAACGGACCAGTAAAGTTGCTCAAACAGCATTTTATGGACCCGAGTGGTGTTTTACAAGTTACACCTAACGTATTTATTTGATAGTGCCAATGGTTACATCAATGAAAACGTATGGCCCATTTAAGTCCAACAGCAATGGACGTACCTGTAAAGTGGCCCTAAGCAGCATTTTACTGACCCGAGTGGTGTTTTACAGCAGACGCTGATTTTGGTTTTAAAAAAAAATCATTTTTACACCAATCGTATGTTTTTGATAGTAACTATTTTTATATCAATGAAAACCTATGGCCCATTAAAGTCCAACTGCAATGGACGTACCTGTAAAGTGGCCCCAAACATCATTTTACTATCCTGAGTGATATTTCTTAATAGTTTCAAGTTGTAGTAGCATATGTTTACCACAGCAACAACCACCAATAACTAAAGTACCATAAGTAAAACATATGGTACTTTAGTTATTATCATATGTTTTATGACCTTAAGAAAGAATTACCTATTACTCTCTTGAGCTGGATTTTAGAACAGTCACACGTACTTTATGGTAGTCTTACTTACCACAATCCCAACTTACGAACCCATTAAAGTCAACAGCGTTGAACCACGCCACTTAAGTGGCCCAAATAACGTTTTACTGCTGTGTGTGGAGTTTCCCTACGACCCATTACTCAGCGTGTGTAGTTTAGTAATAATAATGCTCACTAAATACTAACTTATGACCTATAAAGTCTATTAGCAATATCCATACCATTTAAGCATCCAATTAACCCTTTATGGCTCTGAGGACTGTTTAGAACAATTAAACGTTATCTGTGCTGTTTAACATTAAATCCAATTTAAATAAGCCTTTAATTAGCAGGATAAATTATCTCCCTTAAAGATTGCCTATCCACAGTTTTTTATTTGTAACTTTAGAATGACACTCTTATTACATTTAATTTCGTCTTAAAATGCGCAAAATGATGTTCGGTGTCTCATATGTAAGTGTTTTACAATAAACTGTTCAAGGTCATTTTAATAATAAAAATGTCGAAAGCTACGTGTCTGTCAGCTATAAAAGCAATAAATTTGTCTCAATATTTGTTGTTCCCTATTTAAAAAATTGTTTCATTTATTAAACATATAAGAGAGAAAATTGGTGATGACTGATACAACAAGATTGAGCCAGGAAATAATTCAACCTTGCTGTTGGGATAAACATTTTGTTTACATATGAAAAAGTAAAAATTGTAAACTGATGTATTACTCGAAAACAAAAATTGAGGGTAACATATTCTCTTTAAACTATGGCAACCTAAATAAATTGTGGTAATTTATTCTTCTTGTATTCGAAAAGCTGTGTTACTTACTTATTTTAATTGTTGAAATCAAGTTATGACATTATGTGTGGTAAGACATTACAAATATATTGTAGCGTGTGGTCATTTTTATTTTGTATTCTAATAGAAATGTTATTTTATTCAATAGTGACATCAAGAAAATATAAATAATTAAGCAAAAAATAATATCACACAATGTAATGATAGCAAAAGAAATTTCCAAAAAGAGAAGGAGATACTTAATAAACATCAATATTGGAACTGTCAAACCAAGATGGCAATTCATGGCACAGGTATTTGTTAACTTGAAGAACAGTGGCCGAGAGGGAAAAGCTCCCAGACCTAGTTGGACAGAACAGAACTGTGAAATTGACTCCGTTGGGGAGTTAATTAATTTGTTGGGGGATTAACATTTCTTAAACAAAACCAAAGTGTTGACTATATGATTATACACGTTGGAAAAAAATCTAAATAAATCCTAAAATAATTGTGTTAAATGTATTAAGACACAGTGTAATGTTTACTGTACGAGTTAGTTGTGTACTCATCAAACCTATTATACCCGTATATGCACCCAAAAAAAAACAGAAAAACATATTATTATTGTAAACGTTCTGCCCAAATTATAATGTTACCCAATTACAAGTTATGTGGTAAAAAAGTAACATTTACATAATCTCTGTTTCCTTTAACGGTTCATAAACTATTATTTTTATTGTCAACATAACTTAAATGTGTCGTTTACGAATTGCACAGACTTGATAAGTTTTATTTTATTTAGGCTATAATGATTAATTAATTACGAAAAACCTTAATATATTTACTGCTTTAAATATTATCAAAATTATCATAAATCTATTATTAACAATAATTATTATGTACCAAATATAATATTGTACAACTAAAAGCGTGTTTATTGTAAAATATACGAGACAAGAGAAAGTAGTAAAAGGGAAGCATTCATCAGTATGCAAAGGCAGGCGTTCAGTTAGTAAACAAATTACCAGCCTATAATAAACATTATAAACCACGTAAGGTTGTAAAAGATAGTTTGAAATTCCTTTTAGAGACTGGACTATTTACCATTTTCAATGAACGGGTATTTGGCATTTTATTGAGAGACCATTCTACTGTACTTTTAAACCTGATTCCAGCTCTGCAGATTATTGTAAACTAAAAGAAAACTTTAATACTTAAAACATTTTAAATTACCCACACCAACAGCAATATAATAATATTCAAAGTAGTTTTGTGATTATAAAACGAAATATTGAAAAATAAAACACTTCAAGTCAAAGAAAACTTTGTTGATATCATATATCCATCTACTTTATTAATGTCCTTTAGTAATGTACAAGGATGTTTTTTTTGTTTTTTTTTTTTTTATATATATCAATATTTTTGTACTATAAGCCAATAACTAATATGAAAACATTAGCTAACGTTAGTTGTTAGGAAAGAGGGACTAAGGTAATGTACAAGTAATGCATATTGTCTTAGAATAAATATCCAAACAAGATTATAAGCTCGCCCCTTGTTATCAACACAGTAAGATTAGAGGGGGTTGGCCAGTTAGGTTGTAGATAGAGGGTGGTAGGGGAGTTGTGGCACTACACGTCACTCTTATCTGGAGTCACACTATGTCACTGTTATCTCTTATCGAGAGTATTTGTGTACCTAACATATTTCCCTTGTGTAAACATATTGCTTGTGATGCAACTGATCGATTATAATACATCATAAAATGCCATCCGAATACTAAGTCATAGTTTATTTATTTTAGTTTTTGTTTTAAGTTACCTGCATTATGCAATTAATTGTTGTATACAAACAAACAAATGTTTCTCAAATGTACTTTAATTTTGGCAATATTATAATAGAAAATTTTAAAGTTGATAACAAAGATGTTCATTATACAGTTTCGAGTTTTCCATAAAGAATGTAAATAATTCATCCAAAATAATGTTATACATGCGTCCGCGTAACAATGACAGCTCTAGGTGGACTATACAATGGTTTGATGTGCGTAAAATGATTGTATAGTTTAATCTTGTACAGATTAATCTTGACAGACAGATTAATACCCATACTCATACAGTAATATCAAATCAAATCTTTTATTGCCAGAACGTAACAATGTATAGCAATCGTCAGATTAGTTCTAAAATTTTACAATCACGCCACATCAAAACCTCATTCGAACATACAGAATTTCCACTCACACCACATTTGTACTGCTAATGTACCCACTTCCACCCACGTCCAGTCGTGTGCCATGAACTCGTCAACACTGTAAAATACTTGGGACGCTAAAAAGCGTTTCAAACGAGTTTTTAACGCCTTGGGCGTCGGGGCACTCTTTATTGAATTGGGCAACTTGTTGATGAAACGAATCCCTGCTTGTGAGGGAAGGTGCTTATAAACCCCCGTCCTGTGTCTCCCAGTTTGGTAGGTATAATAACATAACAGAATCTGT
Organism: Stictocephala bisonia; assembly: GCA_035578905.1. Classification (NCBI taxonomy): domain Eukaryota; kingdom Metazoa; phylum Arthropoda; class Insecta; order Hemiptera; family Membracidae; genus Stictocephala; species Stictocephala bisonia. Next base: position 131,218 of record JAQJVL010000047.1, read on the forward strand.
AAAAAATATATCATTTCTTACACAAGTTAACTTTCTAATTGGTCGGTAGCGTAGTTGGGATTGACCCAGCTTCATAAGCTAAAGGTTCTCAGTTCGATCCCAAGCAGAGTCATAACACATTTTGAGAAGGATCAGCTGATAACCACCGGCAGTTCATTTGTCATTGGGATATTAATTAATGACACTTTCTAAGGTATAGTCGGCCTTGGTTTGTAACAATGACTACATTCGCTCATCTACACTCATTCGAAAACCATATTCGCCCATATCTTGACGATCGGCGTCTTATGAATGAATAAATAAATAAAAATAAATAAATTATAGTTTAGTAATTGAACCTAATATATAATTAGTTTATGTACGTCAAATGGCTTTAGTCTAATACAAATATATCATACAGTTATATCATATCAACTGTGAAAAATAAAATCTTTTACACAAATTAACTTTTTAGTTTAGTTTTGAACTTATTACACTTGTAAAATAACAAACAACCTCCCTTAACTTGTAAAAACAAAACATATAAACACTCATGGTTTTTGTTCGCTCCTTGCTACGCCAAGTATCGGATAAAACACAATGCTTACAATCACCAAGTTCCATTTAGTAGCCTAGCATATCTAATAGCTGGAACTTGAAGATTATACTTTGTTCTTTATCATATAGCTTATACTTATATTAATTATAAATAGTTAATTATATAATTTATATTAATTATAAGAATATAATGAATAACTTATACTAATTATATCCTTTTGAGGTGAATTTCTGCACTTTAAAAGATTAAACACTTAATATTATTAACTGTAAGATAAGTAAATGCGTATCTTACATTTAATAATATTAAGTGTAACAATAAATGCGTACATATTTAACATAAAACATGCGTATTAAAACAAATAAACCATATTATTAAAAAAGAGGAATTGTTTTTTCATGAATGTTCGAGTCAATAGTTTTATACGTAGTAAAATGTTATATCTACAGTTCATTAGGGTAGATACAATCAGCCAGTATTCTGTGTTGTACTGACAGTAACGTTCTATTGGCCTGTATTTAACTTCAATACGCTAGTAAAATGTTATATCTACAGTTCATTAGGGTAGATACAATCAGCCAGTATTCTGTTTTGTGCAGACAGTAACCGTTCTATTGGCCTGTATTTAACTTCAATACGCTAGTAAAATGTTACATCCACAGTTCATTAGAGTAGATACAATCAGCCAGTATTCTGTGTTGTACAAACAGTAACCGTTCTATTGGTCTGTAGTTAACTTCAATACGCTAGTAAAATGTTATATATACAGTTCATTAGGCTAGATACAATCAGCCAGTATTCTGTGTTGTACGGACAGTAACCGTTCTATTGGCCTGTATTTAACTTCAATACGCTAGTAAAATATTATATCTACAGTTCATTAGGGTAGATACAATCAGCCAGTATTCTGTGTTGTACAGACAGTAACCGTTCTATTGGCCTGTATTTAACTTCAATACGCTATTAAATTTTTATATCTACAGTTCATTAGAGTAGATACAATCAGCCAGTATTCTGTGTTGTACAGACAGTAACCGTTCTATTGGCCTGTATTTAACTTCAATACGCTAGTAAAATGTTATATCTACAGTTCATTAGGGTAGATACAATCAGCCAGTATTCTGTGTTGTACAGAAAGTAACCGTTCTATTGGCCTGTATTTAACTTCAATACGCTATTAAATTTTTATATCTACAGTTCATTAGAGTAGATACAATCAGCCAGTATTCTGTGTTGTACAGACAGTAACCGTTCTATTGGCCTGTATTTAACTTCAATACGCTAGTAAAATGTTATATCTGCAGTTCACTAGGGTAGATACAATCAGCCAATATTCTATGTTGTAAAGAAAGTAAACGTTCTATTTTTTAGTTAACTTCAATACGTTAGTAAAATGTTATATCTATAGTTTATTAGAGTAGATACAATCAGCCAGTATTCTGTGTTGTACAGACAGTAAACGTTCTATTGGAATTTAGTTAACTTCAATACGTAGTAAAATGTTATATCTATAGTTCATTAGAGTAGATACAATCAGCCAGTATTCTGTGTTGTACGGAGAGTAAACGTACTATTGGAATTTAGTTAACTTCAATACGTAGTAAAATGATAAATCTATAGTTCATTAGAGTAGATAAAATCAGCCAGTATTCTGTGTTGTACGGACAGTAAACGTTTTATTGGAATTTAGTTAACTTCAATACGTAGTAAAATGTTATATCTACAGTTCATTAGGGTAGAGACAATCAGCCAGTATTCTGTGTTGTACGGACAGTAACCGTTCTATTGGAATTTAGTTAACTTCAATACGTAAAAAAATGTTATATCTATAGTTCATTAGAGTAGATACAATCAGCCAGTATTCTGTGTTGTACGGACAGTAACCGTTCTATTGGTCTGCAGTTAACTTCAATACGTAGTAAAATGTTACATCTACAGTGCACTAGGGTAGATACAATCAGCCAGTATTCTGTGTTGTACAGACAGTAACCGTTCTATTGGCCTGTTGTTAGCTTCAATACGTAGTAAAATGTTACATCTACAGTTCATTAGAGTAGATACAATCAGCCAGTATTCTGTGTTGTACGGACAGTAACCGTTCTATTGGCCTGTATTTAACTTCAATACGCTAGTAAAATATTATATCTACAGTTCATTAGGGTAGATACAATCAGCCAGTATTCTGTGTTGTACAGACAGTAACCGTTCTATTGGCCTGTATTTAACTTCAATACGCTATTAAATTTTTATATCTACAGTTCATTAGAGTAGATACAATCAGCCAGTATTCTGTGTTGTACAGACAGTAACCGTTCTATTGGCCTGTATTTAACTTCAATACGCTAGTAAAATGTTATATCTACAGTTCATTAGGGTAGATACAATCAGCCAGTATTCTGTGTTGTACAGACAGTAACCGTTCTATTGGCCTGTATTTAACTTCAATACGCTAGTAAATTTTTATATCTACAGTTCATTAGAGTAGATACAATCAGCCAGTATTCTGTGTTGTACAGACAGTAACCGTTCTATTGGCCTGTATTTAACTTCAATACGCTAGTAAAATGTTATATCTACAGTTCATTAGGGTAGATACAATCAGCCAGTATTCTGTGTTGTACAGACAGTAACCGTTCTATTGGAATTTAGTTAACTTCAATACGTAGTAAAATGTTATATCTATAGTTTATTAGAGTAGATACAATCAGCCAGTATTCTGTGTTGTACAGACAGTAAACGTTCTATTGGAATTTAGTTAACTTCAATACGTAGTAAAATGTTATATCTATAGTTCATTAGAGTAGATACAATCAGCCAGTATTCTGTGTTGTACGGAGAGTAAACGTACTATTGGAATTTAGTTAACTTCAATACGTAGTAAAATGATAAATCTATAGTTCATTAGAGTAGATAAAATCAGCCAGTATTCTGTGTTGTACGGACAGTAAACGTTTTATTGGAATTTAGTTAACTTCAATACGTAGTAAAATGTTATATCTACAGTTCATTAGGGTAGAGACAATCAGCCAGTATTCTGTGTTGTACGGACAGTAACCGTTCTATTGGAATTTAGTTAACTTCAATACGTAAAAAAATGTTATATCTATAGTTCATTAGAGTAGATACAATCAGCCAGTATTCTGTGTTGTACGGACAGTAACCGTTCTATTGGTCTGCAGTTAACTTCAATACGCTAGTAAAATGTTATATATACAGTTCATTAGGGTAGATACAATCAGCCAGTATTCTGTGTTGTACAGACAGTAACCGTTCTATTGGCCTGTATTTAACTTCAATACGCTAGTAAAATGTTACATCTACAGTTCATTAGAGTAGATACAATCAGCCAGTATTCTGTGTTGTACAAACAGTAACCGTTCTATTGGTCTGTAGTTAACTTCAATACGCTAGTAAAATGTTATATCTACAGTTCATTAGGGTAGATACAATCAGCCAGTATTCTGTGTTGTACAGACAGTAACCGTTCTATTGGCCTGTATTTAACTTCAATACGCTAGTAAAATGTTATATCTACAGTTCATTAGGGTAGATACAATCAGCCAGTATTCTGTGTTGTACGGACAGTAACCGTTCTATTGACCTGTATTTAACTTCAATACGCTAGTAAAATGTTATATCTACAGTTCATTAGGGTAGATACAATCAGCCAATATTCTGTGTTGTACGTACAGTAACCGTTCTATTGGCCTGTATTTAACTTCAATACGCTAGTAAATTTTTATATCTACAGTTCATTAGAGTAGATACAATCAGCCAGTATTCTGTGTTGTACAGACAGTAACCGTTCTATTGGCCTGTATTTAACTTCAATACGCTAGTAAAATGTTATATCTACAGTTCATTAGGGTAGATACAATCAGCCAGTATTCTGTGTTGTACAGACAGTAACCGTTCTATTGGCCTGTAGTTAACTTCAATACGCTAGTAAAATGTTATATCTACAGTGCACTAGGGTAGATACAATCAGCCAGTATTCTGTGTTGTACAGACAGTAACCGTTCTATTGGCCTGTAGTTAACTTCAATACGCTAGTAAAATGTTATATCTACAGTTCATTAGGGTAGATACAATCAGCCAGTATTCTGTGTTGTACAGACAGTAACCGTTCTATTGGTCTATAGTTAACTTCAATACGCTAGTAAAATGTTATATCTACAGTTCATTAGGGTAGATACAATCAGCCAGTATTCTGTGTTGTACAGACAGTAACGTTCTATTGGAGTTTAGTTAACTTCAATACGTAGTAAAATGTTATATCTATAGTTCATTAGAGTAGATACAATCAGCCAGTATTCTGTGTTGTATGGACAGTAAACGTTCTATTGGAATATAGTTAACTTCAATACGTAGTAAAATGTTATATCTACAGTTCATTAGGGTAGAGACAATCAGCCAGTATTCTGTGTTGTACGGACAGTAAATGTTCTATTGGAATTTAGTTAACTTCAATACGTAGTAAAATGTTATATCTACAGTTCATTAGAGTAGATACAATCAGCCAGTATTCTGTGTTGTACGGACAGTAACCGTTCTATTGGAATTTAGTTAACTTCAATACGTAGTAAAATGTTATATCTATAGTTCATTAGAGTAGATACAATCAGCCAGTATTCTGTGTTGTACGGACAGTAAACGTTCTATTGGAATTTAGTTAACTTCAATACGTAGTAAAATGTTATATCTACAGTTCATTAGGGTAGAGACAATCAGCCAGTATTCTGTGTTGTACGGACAGTAACCGTTCTATTGGAATTTAGTTAACTTCAATACGTAGTAAAATGTTATATCTATAGTTCATTAGAGTAGATACAATCAGCCAGTATTCTGTGTTGTACAGACAGTAACCGTTCTATTGGCCTATAGTTAACTTCAATACGCTAGTAAAATGTTATATCTACAGTTCATTAGGGTAGATACAATCAGCCAGTATTCTGTGTTGTACGGACAGTAACCGTTCTATTGGAATTTAGTTAACTTCAATACGTAGTAAAATGTTATATCTATAGTTCATTAGGGTAGATACAATCAGCCAGTATTCTGTGTTGTACGGACAGTAACTGTTCTATTGGAATTTAGTTAACTTCAATACGTAGTAAAATGTTATATCTACAGTTCATTAGAGTAGATACAATCAGCCAGTATTCTGTGTTGTACAGACAGTAACCGTTCTATTGGCCTATAGTTAATTAGAATACGCAGTAAAATGTTATATCTACAGTTCATTAGGGTAGATACAATCAGCCAGTATTCTGTGTTGTACAGACAGTAACCGTTCTATTGGCCTATAGTTAATTTCAATACGCTAGTAAAATGTTATATCTACAGTTCATTAGGGTAGATACAATCAGCCAGTATTCTGTGTTGTACAGACAGTAACCGTTCTATTGGCCTATAGTTAATTTCAATACGCTAGTAAAATGTTATATCTACAGTTCATTAGGGTAGATAAAATTAGCCAGTATTCTGTGTTGTACAGACAGTAACCGTTGTATTGGCCTATAGTTAATTTCAATACGCTAGTAAAATGTTATATCTACAGTTCATTAGGGTAGATACAATCAGCCAGTATTCTGTGTTGTACAGACAGTAACCGTTCTATTGGCCTATAGTTAATTTCAATACGCTAGTAAAATGTTATATCTACAGTTCATTAGGGTAGATACAATCAGCCAGTATGCTGTGTTGTACAGACAGTAACCGTTCTATTTGCCTATAGTTAATTAGAATACGCAGTAAAATGTTATATCTACAGTTCATTAGGGTAGATACAATCAGCCAGTATTCTGTGTTGTACAGACAGTAACCGTTCTATTGGCCTATAGTTAATTTCAATACGCTAGTAAAATGTTATATCTACAGTTTATTAGAGTAGATACAATCAGCCAGTATTCTGTGTTGTACAGACAGTAACCGTTCTATTGGAATTTAGTTAACTTCAATAAGTAGTAAAATGTTATATCTACAGTTCATTAGGGTAGATACAATCAGCCAGTATTCTGTGTTGTACAGACAGTAACCGTTCTATTGGAATTTAGTTAACTTCAATACGTAGTAAAATGTTATATCTATAGTTCATTAGAGTAGATACAATCAGCCAGTATTCTGTGTTGTACAGACAGTAACCGTTCTATTGGCCTATAGTTAATTTCAATACGCTAGTAAAATGTTATATCTACAGTTCATTAGAGTAGATACAATCAGCCAGTATTCTGTGTTGTACAGACAGTAACCGTTGTATTGGCCTATAGTTAATTTCAATACGCTAGTAAAATGTTATATCTACAGTTCATTAGGGTAGATACAATCAGCCAGTATTCTGTGTTGTACAGACAGTAACCGTTCTATTGGCCTGTATTTAATTTCAATACGCTAGTAAAATGTTATATCTACAGTTCATTAGGGTAGATACAATCAGCCAGTATTCTGTGTTGTAGAGATTGTAATAATCCTATTGGTCTGTAGTTAACAGTGATACACTAGTACAGCTCGCATTAAAACAACCCTGTGTTTGGTGGGGCTGTATTATTGTTCTACAGTTCAGGTTAATGTTTATTCATTTTATTATAGGACTTTAAGGAGCCCTGTGTTTGGAAAAAAAGGAAAAACAATCTAGGCAGATCGATTATATGCTTCCGTGTTTAAACATTATTGAAGTAAATTTCTATACTTAACAATATTTGGATGTACAGTACAATATAGGGACTCTTTTGGATTAATATCTAAAATTTTAAATTGAACTTAATTATTGTTTAGTTCCAGAGAGGCTTTAAAATAAAGAATATCATGTGTATAAATGAGTTTATTGGATAACTATTCTATTCTTAAATAAATTAAAATTAAGTAAATGAAAACTAATGAAACTATAGTTCTCTATTTTTAACTAAATATTTATTACTTTTTTCTGAAAAACATCTTGCAAAAAACTTATTTTTATTGATAAAATAGATATGCATATTCTTTTCATATTTTCTCTATATTTTAATATTTGAACACTATCACATTCAGAATGGATTAATAATACAAAAAAAGTGTTTAATAATTTGTATATATTTCTGTCATAATTTTGTATAGCCCTTTACTTTATTCCCATGCACCATTTAATGTTAATTTGCACTGTGGTATGCTTCGTAGCTTTTTTATTAATTAAAAAATATGTTTCAGGATAATGTAATGATAATACCAGTTTAACCTGGTTGTTATGTTCAAATGTTCATACGTGATTGATATTATGTAAAGAAACGTTATACGGTCCAAGTGTTATTCTAAGATAGACGTTGATGTATTAAGAAACTTTGCAGGTGTCTTTTCGCAACATGGAACTTCTTTATTGCATCATATAACTTCAAAATTAACTTCCAAGATTGATTTCACAAAATAAATGTATATTTATAAACATGTTGTTAAATTCGTTTCAAAGTACACAAGAAATTGTTAATTTAAACACCATACTTACATAATAAACCTTATATTTCTTTTAACTACTTAATATTCAATAGAGTATTTTTCCAATATCAAGACTTTACCTTACTTTATACAGATTGTGTTTATTATTGTTGATTAATCTTGTGTAGACTGTTCAGTGTTCATTAATTTCATTTATTTGCTTGGTAATATTTCACCTACCCTACGCACACATTTGATTACTCGTGGTAAGGTTAATAAATTTTGAGGTAACGTTATAACTATTGACTTAAGGTTAATACATTTTGGAAAGACATGCAATGGAACGTGGTTTTCATAACAAACGTAATTATTCACAAAATCAATATTAATTAAAAAAAAGCTCTCAGTTATAATAGAATACTTTTCTTTTTGCAATATTGAAAATTAAATTTAATAACAGTATATTCACCTTTTTAGAACAGTAAATATTACACATTCTTCAATACATGTACAAAGATTGTATGTTAAAGGATATGAAATTGTCGTTTATCGCATGTTTTGATTGCTTGCTGACAGCGAGACAATACTCCAGAACATCATTCAACCTTAAACAGCCATTGTTTACATGCCTCATTCCGAGAAGGATAATTATTGTCTTACGTCAAACTGTCTGTGGCCAATTTTACTTTAAACATTTATTTTATTTTGTGTATCTTGCAACTGGTTAGAATTGTATTGAATGGAACTGGTGTATTGAATGGTAAGAAATCAAACCATATAAGATATACCAGTTTTGTGTCCCTTCTTGTGTGGAAAACTTTCATGTTAAAGTTCTTGTGTAGATAAATTATGTTAAAGAGTACCATACTAAGAACTATATTGCTTTATGAAGTGTTTATCATATTAAAATACTACATAATACTGTCCAATAAGGACGCTACACACAACAGCGTTGCCTTGTGTATGTGCCGAATGTCTTGTGTATAGGATGAAGCAGTGTCCAATAAGGACCCATTCCATTGAGTTATGATACGCCACACACAACAGTGTTGCCTTGGTGACCATGCAAGATATTCAAACCGAACAAACAAACGTTTTACAGGTGATGGTAGTAATAATTTTTGTGTACATAACATTACTTTTTATGTAAACTATACTGTTTTTAATTGTTAGTACTTAAGTGTGTCAAAATAATACTGTTCGTATCTTTTTTATGTATTTATTATAGCCCTAAAGGTGAAAACATATTTGTGACTCATGTATTCCTCTATAGTGTAATTAAGTATTTGTCGGCACTGGTGGCGCAGTGCTGTAACTCAGCTACTTAAGGACAAAGTGTTTGGGAGATTGTAGGCGATAGGTTCCATGCTCGTTTCTCTTAATACCGGCACGGCGTCTGCTCAATGGTTGTCATCAATATAGACACTACTAGAGAAGTCTGGAGTGTCCGTGTTGAATGGTAGTCAAGATTCGGGTGTTGTGTGGGGAAGAGAACTAAGTGTCAAACTTGTCAGTTAGCTGAAAATTAGACCAACACTATGTGGTTCGGATTCCACGTAAAGCTGTAGGTCCGATAGTTGCCCTGGCTATAAGTCGAACTCAGATAGTAACAATGTACAACAACAACTGCACTCGTTCATCTACACTCATCACACTCATTCACGCCTCATATTCGCCAATATCTCTACGATCGGCGTCTTAGAGATGAATAATGAAAATGATATTTAATTGAGTTCAGGAACTCATAAGTGTTTAGGTAAATGTATAGCATTTAAATTTCGGCCATTAAATGTTTCAATTGTAGCTGGCTATATTTCATAAAAATACAAACCAAATCCAAGTTATAACCTGCAATTCCGGAAAAATGTATTTCAATTTGGCCAGAAAGTCATTTTACGTTTTCTCTTTTAGGTCATTAATACATCAACAATTATGAGTGGTACATGATATGCTGACTGAACCTGGCAGAGTTTCTCTTCTCTCTCTCCTATGGTGGTCGTTGTCACCGCTATGCTGAATGGATGTCAATAAGTTGTTTTATCCATGTATAACTCTTCCTCGGTTGTAGTTTAGTTTTGGACAAAACAGTAACAATCATTATTGTAATCTATTAAAGCCAGTATGTTGAAATAGAAAACAATGCAAACAACATTTGTTAAATGTTTCAACTTGGTATTGATAGTTCCCCTGTTTTATAAGGTCCTTAAAAATGTACATGTAATAGTTATAAAATCATATTAATAAAATAATAATGTATATAATAAAACACTTTCCCTAAAATACGGACAGCTTTAGATTTTTTGGAGTTTGTAAGAATAGCCTCTTAGAAAACGCTTGGATTTTAATTTGCAATAATAAATGTCGGATGAGAGATCAGATTGAATGCTAATACACTATTAATTATGGTTTAATTTTATAAATAAGAAAGCTGTTCAACATTTAGAGTAGTAGCATAGTCAAATGAATTTTATATTTTATTTAATATCATTACAAAAACAAGATGAGTATAAGATTTTCTACAAAAAAAAACAACAATATTTGGCTTTTTTAATCTCAACATATATCACTAATTTATGACGATTGTGTAATCACTTCGGTTTCAATAAACTAAATTAACTTATCAACGCACATTTTTACCTGTTAGATTAAAAATAAATCATAAACGTTTTAAAATGAAACAACATTGTTTTTTTAGGATCGTTCAATAACTTAATATTGAAATAATTTAATTAAACTTAATATTACATTGGTTATACCTAAGTTGATGATTTTGTAAGGATGCAGTCTTGCTACTTTTGTCAGCTCTTAGAACTATTTCGTTTGAACAATTCCAATAACACTAGAAAGGAAATACCTCCAAGAGAAATTAAACTAGACAGGATGAAAGATATTCTCAAAGTCAATGTTTCCAATATCACAACAAGTGACATCTGAACGGTTAAGTTTTTCCATTAAACTTTTAGGGGCTTCTACTTTCTTCGAAAAAACGCGGACACTTTTGTGTTACCCTCATTATGAAGGTGTACTTACAGTCACTTTAATTTCCATAAAAGCAGAAATGTTATTCTAAGAGTCCTTACACAGTTTTAATAGAATTCAAGCCTAACAATTTATCAGTTGATGGTTTTGTTCACTTCCTGTTCTGTAATATCATTGGGAAAATATCTATAAATCTATTCTTGGGTATTGAATAGTTTTTATTCCCGGTAATAAACTATAAAGCAAGTTATAAACTGTGTAATAAGCCCTATAAATAACCTCAATAGCTAACACAAAGTGCCTTTTCCCTATGTGATCAATAGTACTATGTTTATACATGGTGTTCAGTAAAATGTTTCAATAATTTGGGATGTTATTGTACACATAAAAATGAGCAAAAAACTTCATATGAAAGTATGTCCTAAAACCTTTAGTTTTCCGTCTATCTGTCTTCTTGCGGTTTTTACATAAAAATTCATAACTTTGCATCCATGGAAGGTACAATTCTGAATCTTCATGATTGTACTACTCTATGAGTTCTATTTTTACAAACAATTAAAAAAAATTAATTTTCACTTGTTTAAAATGGCGAACGTTTAATTTTTTCTAACTGAAATATCTAAAAACTTGACTAATTTTACCAAACAAATGCAAGAATAATGTTTTTTAGTAAATCTTACTATAATATTTACAGTGTTTCAATAAAAATGGAAAAACAACTGAGTTATGTTGCAAAACGTAAAAAAATGTTTTACAGCACTAACCAAAAGCTAGAGCGGTTCTAAAATTAATATGTGTGTACTTAGAACAGCTGATTTCATATGAATAGCTGTTTATTTATGCTATTAATATCATGTTTGATTTCCATTTCCACTCTAATTGAGTTCTTACTGAAACCGGTCGGCCTGAGTTACCTAATGATTAAAGCTTCCTGTCTCTACAAGTCGTTGATGAACCTTTGTAAAAGTAGTATGACACGGTATAACACGATCTGTAAAACGTTCCTGATACAATCTTCTCGCTTGAGTACTACTACAATAAGCCATGCCATACATCAAATGCATGTCTGCCATTTCTGAGTTGGTAAAGATGTACACTACATTATATGCCATAAGTTGTTAATAAAAGGAAACTATGAAAATAATAAAAAAGAACTATGTCATAAGAAAATAAATTACAAACACTCACTAATTAAAACTAGCAATACAATAAAAACGTACTTTACAGAAAAACTCACAAAAAAGTGTACATGACAGTTTTCTTTTTGTTACTAATTAATAATGCCAACAAAGGAAACCAAACCTAATATTAATAACATAAATAAACAGCTGTTCATATGAAATAGCAGATTGACATGAAATCAGCTGTTTAAAGTACATACATATTTATAACCAAACTAGCCTTTGGTTAATGCTGTAAACATTGTTTTACGTTTTGCAGCATAACTCAGCTGTTTTTTATCCGTTTTTGTAGAAACAAACACTGTGAATATCATAGTAAGGTTTACTAAAAAAAAATCATTAACCTTGCATTTTGTTTGTAAAATTAGTGAATGTTTAGATATTTCAGTTAGAAAAATTTAATCGTCCTCCATTTTCAAACGGGTGAAGATTTAGTTTTGTATTTTTTAAAATCTAAATTATATAGGGTAGGACAATCATGACGTTTCAGATTTGTACCTTCAGTGGATGCAAAGTTATGAATTTTTATGTAAAAATGCATAAAGACAGATAGACGGAAAACTAAAGGTTTTAGGACATACCTTCATATGAAGTTGTTTGCTCATTTTTATGTGTACAATAACATCCCAACTTATTGAAACAGTTTTACTGAACACCTTGTATATTGATCATAAGCTCCTCACCTTTCTAAAAGAATAAATATACTAGAATTATAGAGTGAGTTTAACTACTTATAGTTTTATATATTCATCGATATAAGTAGTGAGAACATAAATATTCAATATATCCTTTAACTGAATGATAAACCTAAAATAACTTTGATTATATAATATTGATACAAAGATTAAGAATAAAATAGATTTATTTGTTAGCGTAAAGTTGTCCTTTTAATTTTACCAAAAACACAATAATAAAGTCAATGAGATAAATACAAATCATAAAATTAAAAAAAGATTAACATACTTAGGACGATATTAAAATGCCTTTCTCATTCTGGAGTGAACTATATCATGATACTCAGAAGCGTGTAAATTCAAATACACTTTAACTTTTATGTTGTTAGCTTCATTTTTCAGCATTTTTAAAATTGACTATTGCAGTTATGGAAGTAGCATTAGCTGCTACAACATTCTTTGTTACGACGTTACGTTTTGAGAGATGTGCTATATGAAAATATCAGTTTAAACTTTGATTTTGACGCAACAATCCATATTAATATATCAAAAGTGGTGTAACTGATAAAAATAAACATATTTGACAAAGTAAAATAGAGACAAACTTATGAAATATGTGTTCTTTGTATCTCATACATTACTTCTGAAGTGACCTAGTACTCCAAAGAAGAATAAATGGTCTTGTTTCTATATGATATGTATCATTCTTTATTCTGTATCTCTTATCTAACATTCGAGTAAAATATTGCATGAATTTGAGGATTAAATACTGAAACTTATAAATAAGATGAATTACATTAAATATGAATATCATATTATAGAAACTAAAAAAACTTTTATGTATTAGTATTTGATCTTGTTACATTTACCTATTGGCTACATTTAATTTTTTTTTTCATGCAACCTAAATAACTATCTAATGTAAAAGATTATATACATACCTAAGTGCATATATTACTCAAAATACATGAAGGTACATAATGTATGATTTCTTTTACATATAACTATCTCTTAGTCAGGAGCACAAAGTCCTGATGGCTTAGACCATTAGGCATCTGGATCTCGTGTATCAATGTTTAATACTTAAATGTACATCTATATTTTATTACATCATACTGTATAGTGTTCAAAGTACAATTTTGATTACTTCAAAAAGGTAAATCAATCCTTTGCCCATACACTTCTTAATAACCCTGTCATATGTTAGTTTGTTGTAGAAAAACTGTGTACTACTACGATAATACTGTTTATAATTATTTAAATAACATTATTAAATAAGAGATTTTTTATTTAATAAAATACAAAACTCCTTGAGCTATGCTATTGTTAAATACTGTACAAATTTATTATCAGTTAAATTAAACCATAACTAATTGTTTAAATACATATAATCTGAACTTTCATCCTTTATTTTATTGTTGTTAATATAGAACCCTAGTTGCAATACTTACACACTCCATCAAAAAGCAAAACTGTTCATATTTTAGCAAAAATGTTTTTTTTATTTTTTTTGTTTTTTTTTAAATAAATTGTTATTTAATCTTTCTAACATTGTATTTACTACACATAAATTTTCAAATACGTTTCTTATGAAAAAAAAAACTATCAATACTAAATTAAAACAATAAACGATATTATTTTAATTTTTTCAATATGAACGTGTTGGCTTTAATATATGACAATAATTATTACGTTTTTGTATGAAACTAGAACCATGGCAGGGGTATGCCTTATTTAATGAAAGACAGTGTGGATAAAACGACTGATTGACAGACATCTAACCCAGCAGTGACAAGGACCACTAAATAAGTCTATCACATGCCCTATATCAGAGCTGATGGAGATCCGAAGATTTTTCGATAAAATTCCTTATCCGGTGGTAAGCTATCGACATCTTTGACATATGAGTTCAGTTCATTTCATTATCGGTTTCCCCTTCCTCAACGCAAAGCACTCATCGACACTATGAGTGATAGTCTTTCTTGTTCTCACGAGCCCAACCCTGGATCTCAGTGTACAATCAAACATGTAGACAGTTTTTCTGCGTTTTTAAACAACAAACGTAACTAACGTACCTCAACAAACATTAAACATATATTATTTTTTCTCAAATTACTGCGATCTGCTATTTACATAAAGTCAATCGACTTCAATAAACAATGTACACTTGTTTGGACGAGTTGTTGAACGTCAGTTCAACTAACAAACTGTCTGTCTGAGTAACATCAATGAAACAGTGTGAAATTCGTAAGCGGCAAAACCGAACATGACAGATGTTTTCTCCCTTTCTACTTGATTGAACTTTCATAAGACAAGAAATTCCCTTTGTGCTATTTTACAATAAAGTAAGTTTGCAATAAAAATGTCCCAGGCAGAGTTAGACAACATCTAAAAAAGTTTAACTCTAGAAATGACATATAACATAAATTTTACAAGTAGTAAACAAAAAATAACAGTATATATTATAAATCTGGCATTGATTATCAAGTACAGTACTTTTAGTGAAAATATGCAGTGGTAACCCTTTGTGGTATTATTTTATCATTGTTGTGATTTTCAAATGAATTTTTAAACAAGCTACTCTATATCTCCGATGTTTTGATTTGTAAAATGTATTTTAAACGATTGTGTGGACAACAAAGTTTATTGTATTTTACGTAAATTCATTTAACTTATGATATCTAACTAATTATTCAGTAATAAATATACTTACTTATTGGCAATGACGAAGATGATTATGCTATCAATAATTTTCGTACAAAAATTATAAAACATATCCAAGTAAAAAAAGGTTTTATTTATTTAGTTTGAATATTTAGTTATTTTATCCCAATCGTTTGTTGTTGCTCAACATTTTCAGTGTACTTGACTGTGCATTATAGCTTTTTTTACCTGGGAAACAAATACTTTTATTTTTATTGGATTTAAATAACATATTATGAACTTGATGTGACGTTTAAGAAATAATAAACATAAATATACAAATCAAAATAGAAACAAAAAATTTATAAAATACCAAAACAAATATCATAAAATTCAATTTTTTATTATAAAACACCCTGAATACCTAAATATACCCATTATAGCTATTAATTGCATACAAATTTTCCCATAGTAAGAAATAAATGTTAATATATTAACAATAATTAAGAAATAAAAGCAAATATTTGTGGTAGATGGTATAGAGGAAGTATATTAAAAAATGTTTGACATTTTGAAACTACAATTAAAACTAAGCTGCATAGTCTGCATAGTCTAGAATTGTCTAGAAATTTATTAATAGTAATTTAAGCTGTTATGTTTTATAAAGAGCGTGATGTTATGACTGATTTGTTTTTATTTCCATTTTATTAGTTTTGAAAGACTGAATAAATGTCATACCTAAATATACATTCGGCAAACAGTTAGTTTTCATGTAGCCTAAGGTACTTGCTTGGAGTTGCATACACCTCATTACTTATTCTAGTACATTACATACTTTGTAAGCCTCCTATGTTTTCACAGTTTTACATTGCATCATCGTTCGTGCAAAGATATACCAACACAAAGGGACATTGATTTCCCTTTAACGAACGGGTACATCACGGCAGCTCTCCGTAATGGGAGGATAAGCACCCGTAAATCAGACACTGAGCGGTTGTGGAGCTCGATAATGGATGGCAAGAGTGCCGGGATTTGTAGGTTAATATGTTGAGAAATTCTTTAAAATCTCACAGATCCATTTTAATTTTCAATTCAATTTGACATTAGTAAATAATGTTATTACTAATTGTATATTTATTCACATGCTTTTGTAGCACTCTGAACATATAAATGTCACGTTGTAAGTAGTATTCTAACCTCAATTATTGTAGAGATATCAAACTTATATTTATTGTTAACACCCAGGGCATTGTTTAAATAAATAATCCTGATGAAAGTCTTTCCACTGTTATAGTGAATTGTCTCAGGATGCCACTTGATGACGTCATGGTGGGATTAGCTGTAGAGATGATGTAATGTACATTAAGTATTGCAATCCATAGCTAAGTTAATTACATCCTATAATACGATGTTTTTACTAAATTATTAAAGTAATATTTATTCTTGTTACTTAATTATTATGGCACTACTTTATTATGTTCAATCCTTAATCATTGAATATCTATCTATATTATGTTTAATTCTAGTTGAGATTTCTGGAATTTTTAATAATACTGATGGAAATTGAACAACGTTTAGCCTTTATATACAAATACCACTGAACGTGTTTGGGTGGGCGGGTGGGTCAATATCACTGTGCGTGTATGGATGGGCTGGTGGGTCGATACCACTGAACGTGTTTGGGTGGGCGGGTGGGTCAATATCACTGTGCGTGTATGGATGGGCTGGTGAGTCGATATCACTGTGCGTGTATGGATGGGCTGGTGGGTCGATATCACTGTGCGTGTATGGATGGGCTGGTGGGTCGATACCACTGAACGTGTTTCGGTGGGTGGGTGGGTCAATATCACTGTGCGTGTATGGGTGGGCGGGTGGGTCAATACCACTGAACGTGTTTGGGTTGGCGGCTGGGTCAATACCAGTGTGCGTGTATGGATGGGTGGGTGGGTCAATACCACTGAACGTGTTTGGGTGGGCTGGTGGGTCGATACCACTGAACGTGTTTGGGTGGGCGTGTGGGTCAATATCACTGTGCGTGTTTGGTGGGCGTGTGGGTCAATATCACTGTGCGTGTATGGTGGGCGGGTGGGTCAATACCAGAGTGTGTGTATGGATGGGTGAGTGGGTCAATACCACTGTGCGTGTATTTTTAACAAAACCACTATAACTACATAATGCGATTTTGACTATAATCTTGTATGGTGTCTAAAGTGTTTTGAAAGAGAACACTCATCAGTTATGACAATGCTGAGTCCTGATAAAGTGTTGAGATAAAACTCTCCGCTCGATTAATATGGTAAATATAAGTTAAATTTTGTGTCCGTTTATCCTATTGCAGCTAAAGATTATATATAGTAAACATTGACATATTTTATAAAAAGAATGTGTGTAAATAATAATTATTTTAAGAATATTAAACTTTCACTACATACTGACAACGCATACATATTGAACTAAAAGTTAATCATGTGTTTAGCCTACCTAGTATACAGTGGTAATAGCCCTAACATGTTACTTAAACACTACTGGACAACGTAAAAAGGAAACAAAGTATCACATTTATCCAACCACATAACACTAAAACTGCCGTGAAGTCTGAATTTAGGACTTAAGTGGAGATGAAAGTGAGATAAACTCCTTCTAACTGGGGCATACTGGCATTGCAATCATAAATAACACAGGGAGGCGTAAATAACTACATTACATGACAATACATTTGGCTATTTGGTAATAAATAATGTGTACGAAAAAATATCATACTATAATATGAATATAATTAACTATAACATTTACTAAACAATCTATTTTTGTTTTCAAACATTGGTCTGACTAAAGGAAATGTTTAAACCTGATAAAATTAAATGTTATAAGAGCTTTAAAGTTAAATGTAAAATGTAAATTTCTTTGGCATTCCTCTATATTAGTTCTAAGGGTATATATATTTATAAATTTGATAAATTCTCAATCCGAAAAACGATCAATTAAAAATTCCAAACAAATTTTAATAATATAATCTCAATAATTAAACATTAAAAAATCAAGAAAGATTGCTAAGTGTAGTTCTTTATATATATATACAATAATTAAAGCCAATTAATGATTAAGAAAAAATATTATACTTACTACTTTTTCATTTAAATAATATGTAGATAGTAAGATATAATTAAAGTATTAATTAAAATGTTACTTAATAAAAAATGAAAAAAGTATACAATGAAGCTTGAAAATAATAAACTTCAGGTCAAAATAAACACAACAATTTTCTAATTTCTGTTTAGTTTGAAGCAACTATTAATTAATGTCAAAATATGCTTATTATTATTTAATTGACTGCAAATGAGATTGAAAGTAGTATTGCCTCACAACTTATTTGAACTAAAGGCTATTAGATTTGCTAAATTAAAAAGAATACAAAATTATTTAGTCATTATTACAAAATAAAACAACTATTTTGAGAGAAACAAGTAACCAACAATGAAAATTAAGTCTTTACCTAGTACCTTGAGTTCCCTCCCCTGGCTTTGATAACAGATTATTATCTTCTTTGCATCTCATTAATAAGATATTAGATACCTTCTTGGGGTATGTTCTGCCGTTCCTGACTCACGATCGGTGAAAATGTCTGGGGGATGATCTCGGGCTTTAACCTACACATGTTCAATGGGGTTGAGGACAGGGCTCCTTGCTGGCCAGTCCATTGCAGTCACTCTGTGGTCTCGTAGATACGCTGTAACCAGTGCAGCGGAGTGAGTCCATGCATTGCCATGCATCAGGATGAAGTCCTCTCCAACATCAACAGCAAATGGAACCACATATTGTTCAAGGGTGTCGACCACGTACATTTATTATATCCGGACATTTCTAACTTGCCTGAACATATACTGAAGCTGGTTATTAGTGGTATTCCTTCTCCTAAACACGTTGACTCTCAAAAATAGGTCATCTCTTTCATTTATAATTCTTCATCGACCTCCTCTCCATCTTCGCCTGTTTCTAAAAACGGCCTTACAGTTCTTCCAATAGTCATATGGTTTACACCAAACAATATGGCTATCTCTCTGGTAATACCCGTCGTGTCGTGCACTAGATTCCTCATGTAAACACGCCCTGTTTGAGCTAAATTTCAGGGCACACTGAGAATCAAACAACAAACACAATGATTATCACCTATTAAAACACATAAAACTGCAGAAAATTAATAATACTGCTCAAACGAAATGTCTTTGCAGTATTAATAATATTGTTCATTCTTGTCAAAACAATTATTTGTTGAGGATATGCAGGAATATAATGCAAGTAAAAGCCATATGACAGAGACTTAGACACTGATAAAATAAGACATATCTTATAGTAATAAATACTTTAAATAGTATTATTTTATTACAATCAAGAAAAGTTGAGGTGGTGTGTTTATTATGATACGAGTAATAAGCGTATAATCTTGACAACTATACACTTCAGTTCTGTTCAGCTAGCACGCTGTATGTGGCATAATAATCTAAGATGATCTAAGAAGATAATAATCTAAGAAAAATAAATAAAACCACAGAGCTTTATTACGTACAAGTATTGTATTCATCAAAGAAGCTGACAAGGGCACGTAACGTATTTTGTTTGATATTAGGAATGTTTACAACAATGCCAACGTATGACCCAACAAAGCCTAACAGTAATGAACTTACCAGTAAAGTTGCCCAAACAACATTTTACTGACCCAAGTGGTGTTTTACAGCAGGTACACGTATTGTATGTTGTTTTATGGTGGGAATGTTTAAAACAATGTCAACGTATGGCCCAACAAAGCCTAACAGTAATGAACTTACCAGTAAAGTTGCCCAAACAACATTTTACTGACCCAAGTGGTGTTTTACAGCAGGTACACGTATTGTATGTTGTTTTATGGTGGGAATGTTTAAAACAATGTCAACGTATGGCCCAACAAAGCCTAACAGTAATGAACTTACCAGTAAAGTTGCCCAAACAACATTTTACTGACCCAAGTGGTGTTTTACAGCAGGTACACGTATTGTATGTTGTTTTATGGTGGGAATGTTTAAAACAATGTCAACGTATGGCCCAACAAAGCCTAACAGTAATGAACTTACCAGTAAAGTTGCCCAAACAACATTTTACTGACCCAAGTGGTGTTTTACAGCAGGTACACGTATTGTATGTTGTTTTATGGTGGGAATGTTTAAAACAATGTCAACGTATGGCCCAACAAAGCCTAACAGTAATGAACTTACCAGTAAAGTTGCCCAAACAACATTTTACTGACCCAAGTGGTGTTTTACAGCAGGTACACGTATTGTATGTTGTTTAATGGTGTGTTTACAACAATGCCAACGTATGGCCCAACAAAGCCTAACAGTAATGAACGTAGCAGTAAAGTTGCCCAAACAACATTTTACTGACCCAAGTGGTGTTTTACAGCAGGTACACGTATTGTATGTTGTTTTATGGTGTGTTTACAACAATGCCAACGTATGGCCCAACAAAGCCTAACAGTAATGAACGTAGCAGTAAAGTTGCCCAAACAACATTTTACTGACCCAAGTGGTGTTTTACAGCAGGTACACGTATTGTATGTTGTTTTATGGTGGGAATGTTAAAACAATGCCAACGTATGGCCCAACAAAGCCTAACAGTAATGAACGTAGCAGTAAAGTTGCCCAAACAACATTTTACTGACCCAAGTGGTGTTTTACAGCAGGTACACGTATTGTATGTTGTTTTATGGTGGGAATGTTAAAACAATGCCAACGTATGGCCCAACAAAGCCTAACAGTAATGAACGTAGCAGTAAAGTTGCCCAAACTACATTTTACTGACCCAAGTGGTGTTTTACAGCAGGTACACGTATTGTATGTTGTTTTATGGTCGGAATGTTAAAACAATGTCAACGTATGGCCCAACAAAGCCTAACAGTAATGAACTTACCAGTAAAGTTGCCCAAACAACATTTTACTGACCCAAGTGGTGTTTTACAGCAGGTACACGTATTGTATGTTGTTTTATGGTGTGTTTAAAACAATGTCAACGTATGGCCCAACAAAGCCTAACAGTAATGAACTTACCAGTAAAGTTGCCCAAACAACATTTTACTGACCCAAGTGGTGTTTTACAGCAGGTACACGTATTGTATGTTGTTTTATGGTGGGAATGTTTAAAACAATG
Organism: Stictocephala bisonia; assembly: GCA_035578905.1. Lineage (NCBI taxonomy): Eukaryota > Metazoa > Arthropoda > Insecta > Hemiptera > Membracidae > Stictocephala > Stictocephala bisonia. Next base: position 152,814 of record JAQJVL010000047.1, read on the forward strand.
TCAACGTATGGCCCAACAAAGCCTAACAGTAATGAACTTACCAGTAAAGTTGCCCAAACTACATTTTACTGACCCAAGTGGTGTTTTACAGCAGGTACACGTATTGTATGTTGTTTTATGGTGGGAATGTTAAAACAATGCCAACGTATGGCCCAACAAAGCCTAACAGTAATGAACGTAGCAGTAAAGTTGCCCAAACAACATTTTACTGACCCAAGTGGTGTTTTACAGCAGGTACACGTATTGTATGTTGTTTTATGGTGGGAATGTTTAAAACAATGTCAACGTATGGCCCAACAAAGCCTAACAGTAATGAACTTACCAGTAAAGTTGCCCAAACAACATTTTACTGACCCAAGTGGTGTTTTACAGCAGGTACACGTATTGTATGTTGTTTTATGGTGGGAATGTTTAAAACAATGTCAACGTATGGCCCAACAAAGCCTAACAGTAATGAACTTACCAGTAAAGTTGTCCAAACAACATTTTACTGACCCAAGTGGTGTTTTACAGCAGGTACACGTATTGTATGTTGTTTTATGGTGGGAATGTTTAAAACAATGTCAACGTATGGCCCAACAAAGCCTAACAGTAATGAACTTACCAGTAAAGTTGCCCAAACAACATTTTACTGACCCAAGTGGTGTTTTACAGCAGGTACACGTATTGTATGTTGTTTTATGGTGGGAATGTTTAAAACAATGTCAACGTATGGCCCAACAAAGCCTAACAGTAATGAACTTACCAGTAAAGTTGCCCAAACAACATTTTACTGACCCAAGTGGTGTTTTACAGCAGGTACACGTATTGTATGTTGTTTTATGGTGTGTTTACAACAATGCCAACGTATGGCCCAACAAAGCCTAACAGTAATGAACGTAGCAGTAAAGTTGCCCAAACAACATTTTACTGACCCAAGTGGTGTTTTACAGCAGGTACACGTATTGTATGTTGTTTTATGGTGTGTTTACAACAATGCCAACGTATGGCCCAACAAAGCCTAACAGTAATGAACGTAGCAGTAAAGTTGCCCAAACAACATTTTACTGACCCAAGTGGTGTTTTACAGCAGGTACACGTATTGTATGTTGTTTTATGGTGGGAATGTTAAAACAATGCCAACGTATGGCCCAACAAAGCCTAACAGTAATGAACGTAGCAGTAAAGTTGCCCAAACAACATTTTACTGACCCAAGTGGTGTTTTACAGCAGGTACACGTATTGTATGTTGTTTTATGGTGGGAATGTTAAAACAATGCCAACGTATGGCCCAACAAAGCCTAACAGTAATGAACGTAGCAGTAAAGTTGCCCAAACTACATTTTACTGACCCAAGTGGTGTTTTACAGCAGGTACACGTATTGTATGTTGTTTTATGGTCGGAATGTTAAAACAATGTCAACGTATGGCCCAACAAAGCCTAACAGTAATGAACTTACCAGTAAAGTTGCCCAAACAACATTTTACTGACCCAAGTGGTGTTTTACAGCAGGTACACGTATTGTATGTTGTTTTATGGTGTGTTTAAAACAATGTCAACGTATGGCCCAACAAAGCCTAACAGTAATGAACTTACCAGTAAAGTTGCCCAAACAACATTTTACTGACCCAAGTGGTGTTTTACAGCAGGTACACGTATTGTATGTTGTTTTATGGTGGGAATGTTTAAAACAATGTCAACGTATGGCCCAACAAAGCCTAACAGTAATGAACTTACCAGTAAAGTTGCCCAAACTACATTTTACTGACCCAAGTGGTGTTTTACAGCAGGTACACGTATTGTATGTTGTTTTATGGTGGGAATGTTAAAACAATGCCAACGTATGGCCCAACAAAGCCTAACAGTAATGAACGTAGCAGTAAAGTTGCCCAAACAACATTTTACTGACCCAAGTGGTGTTTTACAGCAGGTACACGTATTGTATGTTGTTTTATGGTGGGAATGTTTAAAACAATGTCAACGTATGGCCCAACAAAGCCTAACAGTAATGAACTTACCAGTAAAGTTGCCCAAACAACATTTTACTGACCCAAGTGGTGTTTTACAGCAGGTACACGTATTGTATGTTGTTTTATGGTGGGAATGTTTAAAACAATGTCAACGTATGGCCCAACAAAGCCTAACAGTAATGAACTTACCAGTAAAGTTGCCCAAACAACATTTTACTGACCCAAGTGGTGTTTTACAGCACGTACACGTATTGTATGTTGTTTTATGGTGTGTTTACAACAATGCCAACGTATGGCCCAACAAAGCCTAACAGTAATGAACGTAGCAGTAAAGTTGCCCAAACAACATTTTACTGACCCAAGTGGTGTTTTACAGCAGGTACACGTATTGTATGTTGTTTTATGGTGGGAATGTTTAAAACAATGTCAACGTATGGCCCAACAAAGCCTAACAGTAATGAACGTAGCAGTAAAGTTGCCCAAACTACATTTTACTGACTCAAGTGGTGTTTTACAGCAGGTACACGTATTGTATGTTGTTTTATGGTCGGAATGTTTAAAACAATGTCAACGTATGGCCCAACAAAGCCTAACAGTAATGAACTTACCAGTAAAGTTGCCCAACAACCTTTTACTGACCCGAGTGGTATTTTACAACAGGTACACGTAACGTATGTTGTTTGATGAGGGAATGTTTACAACAATGCCTGCTTATAGCCCATTAAAGTCTAACAGCAATGAACGTAGCAGTAAAGTTGCCCAAACAACATTTTACTGACCCAAGTGGTGTTTTACAGCAGGTACACGTATTGTATGTTGTTTTATGGTGGGAATGTTTAAAACAATGTCAACGTATGGCCCAACAAAGCCTAACAGTAATGAACGTAGCAGTAAAGTTGCCCAAACAACATTTTACTGACCCAAGTGGTGTTTTACAGCAGGTACACGTATTGTATGTTGTTTTATGGTGGGAATGTTTAAAACAATGTCAACGTATGGCCCAACAAAGCCTAACAGTAATGAACTTACCAGTAAAGTTGCCCAAACAACATTTTACTGACCCAAGTGGTGTTTTACAGCAGGTACACGTATTGTATGTTGTTTTATGGTGGGAATGTTTAAAACAATGTCAACGTATGGCCCAACAAAGCCTAACAGTAATGAACTTACCAGTAAAGTTGCCCAAACAACATTTTACTGACCCAAGTGGTGTTTTACAGCAGGTACACGTATTGTATGTTGTTTTATGGTGGGAATGTTTAAAACAATGTCAACGTATGGCCCAACAAAGCCTAACAGTAATGAACTTACCAGTAAAGTTGCCCAAACAACATTTTACTGACCCAAGTGGTGTTTTACAGCAGGTACACGTATTGTATGTTGTTTTATGGTGGGAATGTTTAAAACAATGTCAACGTATGGCCCAACACAGCCTAACAGTAATGAACGTAGCAGTAAAGTTGCCCAAACAACATTTTACTGACCCAAGTGGTGTTTTACAGCAGGTACACGTATTGTATGTTGTTTTATGGTGGTAATGTTTAAAACAATGTCAACGTATGGCCCAACAAAGCCTAACAGTAATGAACTTACCAGTAAAGTTGCCCAAACAACATTTTACTGACCCAAGTGGTGTTTTACAGCAGGTACACGTATTGTATGTTGTTTTATGGTGGGAATGTTTAAAACAATGTCAACGTATGGCCCAACAAAGCCTAACAGTAATGAACTTACCAGTAAAGTTGCCCAAACAACATTTTACTGACCCAAGTGGTGTTTTACAGCAGGTACACGTATTGTATGTTGTTTTATGGTGGGAATGTTTAAAACAATGTCAACGTATGGCCCAACAAAGCCTAACAGTAATGAACGTAGCAGTAAAGTTGCCCAAACAACATTTTACTGACCCAAGTGGTGTTTTACAGCAGGTACATGTATTGTATGTTGTTTTATGGTGGGAATGTTTAAAACAATGCCAACGTATGGCCCAACACAGCCTAACAGTAATGAACTTACCAGTAAAGTTGCCCAAACAACATTTTACTGACCCAAGTGGTGTTTTACAGCAGGTACACGTATTGTATGTTGTTTTATGGTGGGAATGTTTAAAACAATGTCAACGTATGGCCCAACAAAGCCTAACAGTAATGAACTTACCAGTAAAGTTGCCCAAACTACATTTTACTGACCCAAGTGGTGTTTTACAACAGGTACACGTATTGTATGTTGTTTTATGGTGGGAATGTTTAAAACAATGTCAACGTATGGCCCAACAAAGCCTAACAGTAATGAACTTACCAGTAAAGTTGCCCAAACAACATTTTACTGACCCAAGTGGTGTTTTACAGCAGGTACACGTATTGTATGTTGTTTTATGGTGGGAATGTTTAAAACAATGTCAACGTATGGTCCAACAAAGCCTAACAGTAATGAACTTACCAGTAAAGTTGCCCAAACAACATTTTACTGACCCAAGTGGTGTTTTACAGCAGGTACACGTATTGTATGTTGTTTTATGGTGTGTTTACAACAATGCCAACGTATGGCCCAACAAAGCCTAACAGTAATGAACGTAGCAGTAAAGTTGCCCAAACAACATTTTACTGACCCAAGTGGTGTTTTACAGCAGGTACACGTATTGTATGTTGTTTTATGGTGGGAATGTTTAAAACAATGTCAACGTATGGCCCAACAAAGCCTAACAGTAATGAACGTAGCAGTAAAGTTGCCCAAACTACATTTTACTGACTCAAGTGGTGTTTTACAGCAGGTACACGTATTGTATGTTGTTTTATGGTCGGAATGTTTAAAACAATGTCAACGTATGGCCCAACAAAGCCTAACAGTAATGAACTTACCAGTAAAGTTGCCCAACAACCTTTTACTGACCCGAGTGGTATTTTACAACAGGTACACGTAACGTATGTTGTTTGATGAGGGAATGTTTACAACAATGCCTGCTTATAGCCCATTAAAGTCTAACAGCAATGAACGTAGCAGTAAAGTTGCCCAAACAACATTTTACTGACCCAAGTGGTGTTTTACAGCAGGTACACGTATTGTATGTTGTTTTATGGTGGGAATGTTTAAAACAATGTCAACGTATGGCCCAACAAAGCCTAACAGTAATGAACGTAGCAGTAAAGTTGCCCAAACAACATTTTACTGACCCAAGTGGTGTTTTACAGCAGGTACACGTATTGTATGTTGTTTTATGGTGGGAATGTTTAAAACAATGTCAACGTATGGCCCAACAAAGCCTAACAGTAATGAACTTACCAGTAAAGTTGCCCAAACAACATTTTACTGACCCAAGTGGTGTTTTACAGCAGGTACACGTATTGTATGTTGTTTTATGGTGGGAATGTTAAAACAATGCCAACGTATGGCCCAACAAAGCCTAACAGTAATGAACGTAGCAGTAAAGTTGCCCAAACAACATTTTACTGACCCAAGTGGTGTTTTACAGCAGGTACACGTATTGTATGTTGTTTTATGGTGGGAATGTTTAAAACAATGTCAACGTATGGCCCAACAAAGCCTAACAGTAATGAACGTAGCAGTAAAGTTGCCCAAACAACATTTTACTGACCCAAGTGGTGTTTTACAGCAGGTACACGTATTGTATGTTGTTTTATGGTGGGAATGTTTAAAACAATGTCAACGTATGGCCCAACACAGCCTAACAGTAATGAACGTAGCAGTAAAGTTGCCCAAACAACATTTTACTGACCCAAGTGGTGTTTTACAGCAGGTACACGTATTGTATGTTGTTTTATGGTGGGAATGTTTAAAACAATGCCAACGTATGGCCCAACAAAGCCTAACAGTAATGAACGTAGCAGTAAAGTTGCCCAAACAACATTTTACTGAGCCAAGTGGTGTTTTACAGCAGGTACACGTATTGTATGTTGTTTTATGGTGGGAATGTTTAAAACAATGTCAACGTATGGCCCAACAAAGCCTAACAGTAATGAACTTACCAGTAAAGTTGCCCAAACAACATTTTACTGACCCAAGTGGTGTTTTACAGCAGGTACACGTATTGTATGTTGTTTTATGGTGGGAATGTTTAAAACAATGTCAACGTATGGCCCAACAAAGCCTAACAGTAATGAACTTACCAGTAAAGTTGCCCAAACAACATTTTACTGACCCAAGTGGTGTTTTACAGCAGGTACACGTATTGTATGTTGTTTTATGGTGTGTTTACAACAATGCCAACGTATGGCCCAACAAAGCCTAACAGTAATGAACGTAGCAGTAAAGTTGCCCAAACAACATTTTACTGACCCAAGTGGTGTTTTACAGCAGGTACACGTATTGTATGTTGTTTTATGGTGGGAATGTTTAAAACAATGTCAACGTATGGCCCAACAAAGCCTAACAGTAATGAACGTAGCAGTAAAGTTGCCCAAACAACATTTTACTGACCCAAGTGGTGTTTTACAGCAGGTACACGTATTGTATGTTGTTTTATGGTCGGAATGTTTAAAACAATGTCAACGTATGGCCCAACAAAGCCTAACAGTAATGAACTTACCAGTAAAGTTGCCCAACAACCTTTTACTGACCCGAGTGGTATTTTACAACAGGTACACGTAACGTATTTTGTTTGATGAGGGAATGTTTACAACAATGCCTGCTTATAGCCCATTAAAGTCTAACAGCAATGAACGTAGCAGTAGAGTGGCCCAAACAACTTTTTACTGACCCAAGTGGTGTTTTACAGCAGGTACACGTATTGTATGTTGTTTTATGGTCGGAATGTTTAAAACAATGTCAACGTATGGCCCAACAAAGCCTAACAGTAATGAACTTACCAGTAAAGTTGCCCAAACAACATTTTACTGACCCAAGTGGTGTTTTACAGCAGGTACACGTATTGTATGTTGTTTTATGGTGGGAATGTTTAAAACAATGTCAACGTATGGCCCAACAAAGCCTAACAGTAATGAACGTACCAGTAAAGTTGCCCAAACAACCTTTTACTGGCCCGAGTGGTATTTTACAACAGGTACACGTAACGTATGTTGTTTGATGAGGGAATGTTTACAACAATGCCTGCTTATAGCCCATTAAAGTCTAACAGCAATGAACGTAGCAGTAAAGTGGCCCAAACAACTTTTTACTCGGCTGAGTAATGTTTTATAACAGTTTGAAGTAACGTCGTAATACCAATTTTTACCACTACACCAACCACCAATTATTCAAGTACCACATAATTAAAACATACCACTTAAGAATAGCCCATTATTCTATTCAGTAGGACTGTACAACCATTATACGTAATTTATGTTGTTTTATGGCAGTTTTGTTTACCACCATGCCAATTTACGAAACCATTTAAGTTAATAGCGTTGAACCGTGCACCATCTAAGTGGCCCAACTCTCGTTTTACTCCTCTGTGTGGAGTTTCCCTACGACCCATAACTTGTCGTGTGTAGTTAAGATTAGTAATGTTCACTAAATGCTAACTTATGACCTATAAATCCTATTAGTAATAACTGTGCCAATTAAGTATCTAATTAACCCTTTATGGCCCTGAGGACTGTTTTAGAATAATTAATTATTATTTGTGTGTGTTTAGTATTAGCTCCATTTAAAATAAGACTTTAAGTTTCAGTACAATATCTTCCAGAGACATTGACTTTCAAAAGTTTTTTTTTTTTTTTGCAACTTCACTCGCTAGTTGACTTAGGCCTACGGGCCTGTGCGTCAACTTTATTCAACGAGTGAAGTACCGACCGTTGGCTCAGTGGGGATTCGAACCTTGGACCTCGCCCTCCGCATTCCGAAGCCTTAGCCACTGAGCCACCACGCTGGCAAATAATAAATGGGACTCTATAGTTTTTAGTTCCCTATGCTGAAAATAATTTTACTTTTATTGAAAATATAGGATAAAAGACTGGCAATGACCTGATGCAACGAGATTGAGCTACGTAATGATTCAACCATGCTGTAGGGTTGATCATTTTTTCATATAAAAAAGTAAAAATTGTAAACTGATATCGTATCCAGAAAACATAAATTGAAAATACTTTATCTGTTTTATTCATAGCCTAAAAATACATTTTAGTAATTTATTACTCGTATAGTCAATGAAACAATGTTCGTTAGTCATCATATTATGGCATTATATATGGTAAGACATGTAGTTGAGAAATATATCGAAGCATGTGAATTTTTTTATTCTAATAAAAATTTCATATTTAATAATTATGCAGCCAAGAAAGTATTATATATGTAAAAAAATGCCTGGTAATTTAACGATGGCTTAGAAAAACATAAGAGAAGCAAATACCTAACAATTTTTTTAGGCTGGAAATGATCTCGCCAAGAAATTCAACAACCACTGGAACAACAAACCAAGTCTTATAAATCATGGCACAGGGATTTGTTAAGCTGTAGAGAAGTGACTGAGAGGGAAAGCTCCCAAACCTAGTCAGCCATAGAAATTCACTTTGGCTAGGATTAATATTTGTTTAGAGTAAAATAAACAGTGGTCAAGAACCTCGTAGCCACTTATTATACATTGAAATCTAAATGAACCAAAAATATATGGTTAAATGTCAAAGGGTACATTGTAATGTTTACTAAGGGTAGATGGTATATTCAAAAAATCTATTATTAATGCATTGCGTAGTTAAGAACTCAGCAAATCGTAGGCTTATAGTAAATTTCTACCCCAATAATACTTTACCTAATATAGTGAAGTGGTATAAATGGTAGTATTAAAATAGTTCCAGTTTCTTTTATCGATTCATAAACTGCTGTTTTTGTTGGCAAAATAAATAAAAAGTACGTTGTAATAAGTACTCATCCATTTGATAAGTATTATTTTATTTAGACTGTATTAGTAACTATACATTTTTATGTATTCATAGATGTAAATATTAATAAAATCATGTTTCCTATCATAAAGTTACATAAATAATAGCTATTACTCACCACACATAATGATTTTACAACATTAAGTGCTTGTATAATGAAGGCGACAGAAAAAATTAGTAAAAAAGCAACTCTGTATTTACAACACAACGTTTTCTGTATTCAACACAAATAAACCCTAGCATAACCCTCCTGGCTACTATATATATACTAACTACACCAAGTTTATTTCAAAAGTAATAACACTGTGTATAACTGTTAACTTTATTAGACATACTTATTATTAACTTTTGTATGTTTACTTTTTTATCAACTAATAAATAAATATAATCACAAATATAGTTGCCGAGCCTAAGAATTTTAGAAACAACTTTGTTATCTGTGTAAAAATTTACTTTCGCCATAGAATTTTTGGTGAAACTTACATAAGGGGCAAGGGTAAGAAATATATATATATCCAAGTAATAGGGAAAGCTGTGTACATTTTCCCGCACAGGCAGGCGTTCGGGTAATTAACAGATTGCCAACCTCAATTAAGCATTATAAACGACCTAAGGTAGTAAAAACTATTCCCAAATGCCCCTTGGTATTTGGGACTAATTTTTACTGGAGTATTTACCATCTTCAAAAAATTTGTATTCGGCATTTAATTGGAAGGCAATTGTTCTTCAATTTCAATACTAATATCAACTTTTCAGTTTAAATTTAAACTAAAAGATAATTGTAATCCTTAAAGGTTTATTAAAGTTAATTGTAATATTTATCTAGGTCATTACAGGTATGAGTTTAGTTTATATACATTTAGTTTATATATTTAGTTTATGTAGTACATAAACTACATATTATAGTTTATGTACTACCTAAACTATAATATAATAATATCTCTAGAAAATTTGTGATTTTGAACATCACTAAATACAAATGATGTTTTGTTCATACAACAGTCTCATGGACTTTAAGAAATTCCTATAGCAATTAACAGGAATGTATTTTATTTGAAATATACATCAATTGTGTTGTACTATAAACCACTAACTAATATGAAACCCTTAGCTGACGTTAGTTGTAAGCAAAGTGGGTCTTAGGTAATGTACATGTATATTGTCTCACAGTATATATCCACACACTTGAAATTATTAACTCACCCCTTGTTATCAACACAATAAGATTGAAGGGGGTTGACCAGTTAGGTTGTAGATAGTGGGAGTGTTAGGGGAGTCGTGGCACCACAAGTCACTCGGACAGCCAGTATTCAATGCCACTGTAGTGTATGGGTGGGCGGGTGGGTCAATGCCACTGTACGTGTATGGGCGGGCGGGTGGGTCAATATCACTATATGTGTATGGGCGGGCGGGTGGGTCAATATCACTGTACGTGTATGGGCGGGCAGGAGGGTCAATAACACTGTAACGTGTATGGGCGGACGGGTGGGTCAGAGCTATGAAAACTGATAAGAGGCAATTGGATACCAGTACTAATATCACCTGTGTACATATAGCTAGAGAGCTACTTAAGAAAATGTCCTGTAATACCATAGACATGAAGCTTTTGAAGAAGTAGGTCGCGATTAAGTTTATCAAATGCTTTGGAAAATCACCTACAGTGGTAGATAACAACACTGAGACTGCATCAGTGATGCATGGGTTCAAGTCACGTCTAGCTGCTGGCGAGTTATTGTACGTTCACTCACAGCCAGTATTCTGTGTTGTACAGACAGTAACCGTTCTATTGGCCTGTAGTTAACTTCAATACGTTAGTAAAATGTTGTATCTACAGCTCATTAGGGTAGATACAATCAGACAGTATTCTGTGTTGTGCAGACAGTAAACGTTCAATTGGTCTGTAGTTAACTTCAATACGCTAGTAAAATGTTATATCTACAGTTCATTAGGGTAGATACAATCAGCCGGTATTCTGTGTTGTACAGACAGTAACCATCCTATTAGCCTGTAGTTAACTTCAATACGCTAGTAAAATGTTATATCTACAGTTCATTAGGGTAGATACAATCAGCCGGTATTCTGTGTTGTACAGACAGTAATCATCCTATTGGCCTGTAGTTAACTTCAATACGCTAGTAAAATGTTATATCTACAGTTCATTAGGGTAGATACAATCAGCCAATATTCTGTGTTGTCCAGACAGTAACCATTCTATTGGTCTGTAGTTAACTTCAATACGTTAGTAAAATGTTATATCTACAGTTCATTAGGGTAGATACAATCAGCCAGTATTCTGTGTTGTCCAGACAGTAACCGTTCTATTGGTCTGTAGTTAACTTCAATACGTTAGTAAAATGTTATATCTACAGTTCATTAGGGTAGATACAATCAGCCAGTATTCTGTGTTGTACAGACAGTAACCGTTCTATTGGCCTGTAGTTAACTTCAATACGTAGTAAAATGTTACATCTACAGTTCATTAGGGTAGATACAATCAGCCAGTATTCTGTGTTGTACGGACAGTAACTATCCTATTGGTCTGTAGTTAACTTCAATATGCTAGTAAAATGTTATATCTACAGTTCATTAGGGTAGATACAATCAGCCGGTATTCTGTGTTGTACAGACAGTAATCATCCTATTGGCCTGTAGTTAACTCCAATACGCTAGTAAAATGTTATATCTACAGTTCATTAGGGTAGATACAATCAGCCAATTCTCTGTGTTGTACAGACAGTAACCATCCTATTGACCTGTAGTTAACTTCAATACGCTAGTAAAATGTTACATCTACAGTTCATTAGGGTAGATACAATCAGCCAGTATTCTGTGTTGTACAGACAGTAACCATTCTATTGGCCTGTATTTAACTTCAAATCGCTAGTAAAGGTCACAATAACACTACCCTTCTGTTCGGAATAGCTGTATTAATATTGTACTCCAGCACCTTATTCATGTTTATTCATTTTATTACAAGTCTTTAAGGAGTCCTGTGTTTGGAAACAAATATTGATAGATCCATTCTGCGCTTCCATGTTTGAGCATGCTTGAAGTAAATTCGTATATAATCAGAAAATATTAGCTTATCAACATTTGGATGTGTAATATTTGGATCAGTAACTAAAATTTAAATATTGTTAACTCAGTAAGATTTACGAGCTTAATGTACTACTAAAATCTTTAAATATTGTTGACGAGAGTTTAATTCCAGTGAGAATTTATTAAACAAAGAAATAATATCATTTACCGATATGTAATGAGTTTGTAGTATAAAGTTTCTATTTCTAACTACATTAAAATTAAGTAATCAGAACTAATGAAACTCTAGTTTCATTTTTAACTATTTTACTTGTGATCAAATGTGTTCAATACGTTGGATATATATTGTTGTCATAAACTTTGAAACCGCTTGACGTTTTTACCATGTACCACTTCACTGTGGTTTGCTTCGTAGCTTTTATTAATTACTAGGGGTAACCTCTGCACACTTCACGTGCTAAGTCCGTCACTCACTACGCTCGTGAAGGAAGTTCAGCCTTCGGCCTCGCCTGGAGACTCTGTTTTTTGCCCCTTTGTAGAACTCGGCCTACGGCCTCTCCGGGGTGCCCTGTTAATGGCCCCTTTGTGGAACCCAGCTAACAGCCTCGAGGTAGAAAGTTCGGCCTACGGCCTCACCAAGGCACTCTGATACAATCCCATTTTTGGGTCTCGGCAAACCAGTTTGACTATGAATTTTGGTTTTAGGGCCAGTGGAGCCCATAAAAATAGTATTTTCTATAATCTGATGGTATATTAGTAATCAACTGAAGAATACTTTTAATTTGTTACTACACTTAGGTATATTAGTTTAAAATTACCTAGTTTTGGGTTTTGGAGCATATTTTTTATTTGGGGGCAAAGGCCTTAAAAGTTGTTTCTTCATACGTCTTTTACGATTGTCATGTATCGTGATGTCAGTGTAAAACCTGAAAATATAACCAGTTTATACGTGATTGATATTATGTAAAGAAACGGTATAGGATCCAAGTGTTATTCTAAGAAAGACGTTGATGTATTAAGAAACTTTGCAGGTGTCTTTTCGCATCATAGAACTTCAAAATTAACTTTCATGATTGATTTCACAAAATAAATGTATATTTATAAAAATGCTGTTTAATTTGTTTGAAAGTACATACAAAATTATTATTTTTAACTCCACACTCGCTTAATACATCGAAATCGATCCAGATGTGTGTAAAAAAATATCACACTATGCAGAGAAATGAATGAAATCTATAAGGGTAAATAAAGAAGTTGTCAAGCTGTCTACCTAATATATTTCATTTGCAATAACACCTTGTCCCTATAAAAACATCAATAACTCGACTAATTGTTCCATATTACATCAATAATATTTATTTATTGGTGGGTCAATAGCAACCAAATTACGAAGTATCTATTGTTACTCAAGGCAGTTCGGTCGGCTTTAGGGACAAATATATTTCGCTTGTAGCGCTGACTGTACGTCTGACCACGATCTACTCATACACAGACACTCGAACCCTCCCCCTCCCCTGGGATGGGTGGGGTATAATTGCAAGAAGTCGTTTAGGCGCGATCCTGCGGGTGCGAGTGCTGTATATCGCTGTATGTGTGCGTAGTGATTGTATTGTAACATAGCATGCAGGTAAAAGTACAACCAAAAGTTGAGTATATAAAGTTTGTCAATTTTGTAAATTGTGTGATATTAAAAAGCATAATATGCCAAACATGACATTGTATTTCTCGTCGTAATAAAATAAAAGCAAACATATAACATTAATTATTTAAAATCTAATTTACAAATTTGCAATAAAATTACGTAATTTAAACTAACTAATGATAAAGACCAGTCCTGTGAAGATCTGTTTTTTAAATTATGGTATAGTCGGGAAAATAGTTTCTTAATTCTGCATGTACCGAAAAAGCCCAAATTCGTATCTTTGAGGTGATGTATTTAAAACTATAAACATAATTTTGGTGAAAAAAGTATTTCGGAGGTGTTTAATAGCTTATATAAAGTTATTGTAATTGAAAAAATTGAAAATTTGTTTTGAATAAACAGCCTTAAGCTCCTTACAAATCACACTGTTGATCCTTCTTCCCATTGTTTAAATCGATTTCGTTGTAACACTCAATGATGACGCATATCCATTAGAGATTCTCTATGCTCACACAACCAATGAATTGCCAAATCGAATCTTTGTTTTCATTATCGACGCCACAATGTAACACGCAATGGAATTACAAATCATCCAACTCACCGGTTTAAGTAGGCTTTCTATTTACCAATTATTTATGGTTTATGGCGGTTTTTGTGTGAACCAATCAAAATATTCGTTACTTGTATTGAACTCGGTGAACTTTTTCATGAGCTATTTATAACCATGCCTAAAAACACATTTTACAATGTAATCCATATACATGCTTTCTAAATGTAAACATTGTCATTGAAAGCAAATAATTTGTTTTAATAACTAGAATGTCTACATTATTGTACAGGAAACTAAGCTATTAAAGTTAATCACGATTTATAACTAACATCCTGTGTGAAAGTCTAATCAAAATTGGATCACTAGATTGTAATATTTACCTAATTATAGATTATTTATTTAGTTAAAATGTAATCAAGTAGCAATATTAGTCGTTGTTGCATTAAAATTAATTATAATGCTTATTGGTAAATTATACTGTAAGAGGTGTCATTAATTAAAAGAGATAACATATTATTGTAATATTCTTTCCACTTAATTTTGAACACTCCAAGTAAAAGCAAACTAAGTATAAGTCCTCAATTAACTTGAATACATGAGTATTAATACATTGATAGCAAGAATAATTAGTATGTTTATGCCAGTGGTATTTGTGGTCCAACAAACTATTAGC
>JAQJVL010000047.1:177500-471987 GCA_035578905.1 Stictocephala bisonia
TTGAGAGAAAAGTTGCGGCTCAGCCTATCTTTTTTTCTACAGACTCGTTATGGACTATAAATCTTAAGTTTAGGTTAGTTTTCACGATAAGGTTTGGTTATGTGGAAAAAAATATGCTATTATTTTAAAATGTGGTCAATATTGTATTAGGTAAAATTTTGACTTTTTTAGTGTATTTTTGCTATTGAATTCTCGAAATACTAATTCATAACAATTAAACAACATGAATAAAAGTATAAAAAATAATTCGATAATATACTAAATGATATTGTGAAATAGTTTATTTTATCAATTCAGATAAACTGATCCTTGGAATTTTAATTCATAAATATTATATATTTAATTCGATATGCTATTCAAATTAAAATAAATAACACATATTTAAATTAAACACGCTACACAAGGAAATGCTTCGATGTTGAAAATTGCATTGTAAAATGTTTAGTGCGTCAGTAATTAATTATATGATTACTGACATTTATCAATAAACATTCAGTAAGTCAATTATTATTAAACTTTATTTAATTATGGAGCGCAATACACGAGTTTATTGTTGCTTTTACTTTAAAATTAGAACGGAATAGATCAAGTGACAACTAGAATATATTATTATTCATTAATAGATTTCACTCAGAAAATATATCTAATTTGTTTTTACTATTTAGAATTTTGACATCCTTAAATTGAAATTCTGACTTTTATCCACCGATATCATCATAATTCAATCCAGTGATTTTAAATTAGTTTGAATAAAATTTAAAATTATCACTTCATTTACTTACACAAATTTAAGTGATGTATCGTAATTATATAAGAATTACAAAGTCACCAATTAATTAATTTTACGACACTTAGAAGTTAATAAAACGTTTTTTCAAGAAACTGATCAGATTTGTTTTCTTGAAAACTTAAAATTCTGAAATGTATAAAACTTGTTTTTTATTAAACAACTTTCAAACTCGAGTGCAACTTTCAAATTTTGAAGGCGGCAGTATGTCTCCAAGTTCTATTTAACACATTCCAAGGAAAGCAAAAAGTAAACTCTGTGTTTAATATTCAAACAAAACTGTTTTGTATAGTTTTCATTTATAAAATATCCTTTGTTTGTAAACCGTATTTACAACATTTTTCAATTTCATATTTATTTGAATTCAAGTTATTTAGAGGTTTTACCCCTTAATTGCATAATATTGAGATGAAAATACCCATAATATGCATAAGTATAACTTAATTTCCAGCAAGTAAAATAAAGGCATTTAAATATTACAATTATATGTATTATTACATATATCAAATATATGACAAATCTTAAATAATCCTTACAAGGTAAAAGTTAAACATTATTTATTTCCATTGTATTAAAAATGTTCCTAAAATGGGGTATCAAACGAGATGTTGTGGTGGTAATGTTTAGTCCCCGATTTCCACGTGGAGATCTAATTATATACCAGAGTTTGGTTAGATAAATGATGGTTACTATTAGTTAGACATTCACAAAATAGTTACTTATTTTCGTAAAGTAAGAACAGATAAAATATAATAAGTAATGCACAAAAACTTTAACTGAAATATATTCTCAGAAGAAATCCTGTAAAATATGTGGTATTTATATGTTCGGTACCACGTAAAAATACCACATATTTTACAGGATTTGTTCTGAGAATATATTTCAGTTCAAGTTTTTGTGTAATACTTATTATATTTTATTTGTTCTCACATTACGAAAGTAAGTAACTATTTTGTGAATATGACTAACTAATTACAGAGCAATTAAAAATAATTTAAAATGTACAAAGTAATCATTAACTGCAACAAAGTATCTACTGAGGCAGGACTATTCCTTGGCACCAAAATGAAGCGGTTGTTTGCTTAAGTTTAAATTACTTTAAACTTTGTTTAATTGTTTCTTGTGGTATTCAGTTTGTTCCTTAGCAACTAACAGTTCTCAGATCATGAAATAGTTACTTTTTATCAAACAGTTCATATATTTTGTATTACTTTGTCAACTTAAATTGTATCTAATTAAAAATACTCTATCAGACCTACAGTGTTCAAAACTGATAAATACTTTTTTAACTAAAATACTTAAATATGCTACTAATTACTTTCACAAAAGATTACTTGATATCATAAATCAATTAAAAATTTTATTGAATCAGAATGCAACCCTATATAATAGTGTCAACATAAAACTGTCAAAGGTATCTAAAATAGTTCATCACGTTTGTTATACTTAAGTGTCGGGGTTTTTAAATTTGAATCACAAAACTGCGTCAAGTAATGTCTGCCAAAAAATAATCAAATTATTTCATATAAAAGTGAGTAAGAAGGATGTTACTAACATAGACAACATTTCTTTAACAAATAGTTATAAAACTCCTATCAGCCAAAAAAAATAACTATTCAGTCACTTAAATGAAGTAATTTAACAGTGCTGGTGTATGTGTTAACTTTTTTAGCCATCATGTTTATCTCTATTTTTTTAATATTGAAGGAGTGTTGAGTGGAAACCATTAAATCTGCTTGAAGTTGTAAGAAGTTATTAAGATTATTTTGTAGTTTGAGGAGTGTTGAGAGAAAATTACATATGATTGCATTAGTAAGTCTTGAGGTGTTTAAGTGTTGGTTTATAGTTGGAATAGTAATGAGTGCAAACTACATCTGATTGCATTGATAAGAGTCTTTAAGTGTTTAGAGTGCTTGGTTTATAGTTGGAGTAGTAATGACAGCAAACTACATCTGATTGCAGTGATAAGAGTCTTTAAGTGTTTTAGAGTGCTTGGTTTATAGTTGGAGTAATGAGAGCAAACTACATCTGATTGCATTGATAAGAGTCTTTAAGTGTTTAGAGTGCTTGGTTTATAGTTGGAGTAGTAATGACAGCAAACTACATCTGATTGCAGTGATAAGAGTCTTGAAGTGTTTTAGAGTGCTTGGTTTATAGTTGGAGTAATGAGAGCAAACTACATCTGATTGCATTGATAAGAGTCTTTAAGTGTTTAGAGTGCTTGGTTTATAGTTGGAGTAGTAATGACAGCAAACTACATCTGATTGCAGTGATAAGAGTCTTGAAGTGTTTTAGAGTGCTTGGTTTATAGTTGGAGTAATGAGAGCAAACTACATCTGATTGCATTGATAAGAGTCTTTAAGTGTTTAGAGTGCTTGGTTTATAGTTGGAGTAGTAATGACAGCAAACTACATCTGATTGCAGTGATAAGAGTCTTGAAGTGTTTAGAGTGCTTGGTTTGTAGTTGGAAGAGTAATGAGAGCAAACTACATCTGATTGCAGTGATAAGAGTCTTTAAGTGTTTAGAGTGCTTGGTTTGTAGTTGGAAGAGTAATGAGAGCAAACTACATCTGATTGCGGTGATAAGAGTCTTGAAGTGTATTAGAGTGCTTGGTTTATAGTTGGAGGAGTAATGAGAGCAAACTACATCTGATTGCAGTGATAAGAGTCTTGAAGTGTTTAGAGTGCTTGGTTTGTAGTTGGAAGAGTAATGAGAGCAAACTACATCTGATTGCAGTGATAAGAGTCTTGAAGTGTTTAGAGTGCTTGGTTTGAATTATGGAGGAGTAATGAGAGCAAACTACATCTGATTGCAGTGATAAGAGTCTTGAAGTGTTTAGAGTGCTTGGTTTATAGTTGGAGGAGTAATGAGAGCAAACTACATCTGATTGCAGTGATAAGAGTCTTGAAGTGTTTAGAGTGTTTGGTTTATAGTTGGAGGAGTAATGAGAGCAAACTACATCTGATTGCAGTGATAAGAGTCTTGAAGTGTTTAGAGTGCTTGGTTTGAATTATGGAGGAGTAATGAGAGCAAACTACATCTGATTGCAGTGATAAGAGTCTTGAAGTGTTTAGAGTGCTTGGTTTGTAGTTGGAAGAGTAATGAGAGCAAACTACATCTGATTGCGGTGATAAGAGTCTTGAAGTGTATTAGAGTGCTTGGTTTATAGTTGGAGGAGTAATGAGAGCAAACTACATCTGATTGCAGTGATAAGAGTCTTGAAGTGTATTAGAGTGCTTGGTTTATAGTTGGAGGAGTAATGAGAGCAAACTACATCTGATTGCAGTGATAAGAGTCTTGAAGTGTTTAGAGTGCTTGGTTTATAGTTGGAGTAATGAGAGCAAACTACATCTGATTGCAGTGATAAGAGTCTTGAAGTGTTTTAGAGTGCTTGGTTTATAGTTGGAGTAATGAGAGCAAACTACATCTGATTGCAGTGATAAGATTCTAGAAGTGTTTAGAGTGCTTGGTTTATAGTTGGAGTAATGAGAGCAAACTACATCTGATTGCAGTGATAACAGTCTTGAAGTGTTTAGAGTGCTTGGTTTATAGTTGGAGGAGTAATGAGAGCAAACTACATCTGATTGCAGTGATAAGAGTCTTGAAGTGTTTAGAGTGCTTGGTTTATAGTTGGAGGAGTAATGAGAGCAAACTACATCTGATTGCAGTGATAAGAGTCTTGAAGTGTTTAGAGTGCTTGGTTTATAGTTGGAGTAATGAGAGCAAACTACATCTGATTGCAGTGATAAGAGTCTTGAAGTGTTTAGAGTGCTTGGTTTATAGTTGGAGGAGTAATGAGAGCAAACTACATCTGATTGCAGTGATAAGAGTCTTGAAGTGTTTAGAGTGTTTGGTTTATAGTTGGAGGAGTAATGAGAGCAAACTACATCTGATTGCAGTGATAAGAGTCTTGAAGTGTTTAGAGTGCTTGGTTTGAATTATGGAGGAGTAATGAGAGCAAACTACATCTGATTGCAGTGGTAAGAGTCTTGAAGTGTTTAGAGTGCTTGGTTTGTAGTTGGTGGAGTAATGAAAGCAAACTACATCTAATTGCAGTGGTAAGAGTCTTAAAGTGTTTAGAGTACTTACTCGTATTTTGTATTTGGGGTTGTATTGAGAGCTAACTATTTCATCCGATGGAAATTTTAAGAGTATTGAGGTGTTAAGTGAGATCGAAAATTACATCATGTGTGATAAAATTGCCAGTGGGTTGATTTTCCTTTGCTGTTTTTTAATTTCTGTAGAATACTTCCACAGTTTAATATTTACTGTCTTGAAACAACTAGAATAATTAATACCTTTGGTTCGATAAACGTTATGACGTCTTTTACTCTAGGCTTGTAACTTAATAACCGTTTAACAACTATTAAATCTAATTAAAGTTGTATAGCCGGAATTTTTTTCTCTGTTTTGGTATTTTTTATCTTTCTACGGGTAACACTTAATAAAACACTTTTACATATTAAGACACTTATAATTCAATATTTTTTCTATATAATGGTAAACCCCAATATTTTCTTTAAAATTGGATCCATACAAGCCTATTGTTGAGAAAAACGTATTAGTAATAGTTACTGTACGTAACACGGCACAGTTATTAATATAATTTAAGAGTTTTTAAATGATGTTTAATTTTATTCACAAAGGATAATACCCTTACCCTCATTAGACTTTGTAAAGATACAAATAAAACTAAATATGTTTCTTTACAACTATTTAAAATATGAGACTAAAAACATATTTTAAAATGTGTTCTTCACTGAACATGCATACCAAAGAAATTATTATAACTTTCACTTATTACTTACTGTACATCAATTTTTGCCTATGATTTCAAAATACAGGTAATACAATGCTTCTGAAACTGTAATATTTTTACTCATTATCTATTTGGTGTAGAAAATGTTCTACGTCTTGCTGATTCAATAATGGCCAGATTGTTTATTTGGTAATTATATAAGTCAGATGAATGGAATGTTCCTAATTAATAACTTAACCAACCCATTTTCAGTCCATTTTAAATGTAGAATTCACTTTATTCCCTAAAAATAATTAAATATCATTCAATCAGTTCTCGTTGATATTATGAATTACGAAGCTCCAGTACCACCTACCAATACCTCACCAATCACATTGGTATGCCTTAACGAAATACCAAGATACTGTAACGTGATAGTAATCATTGTGGGGTCTTTGATCTCAGATGTCAAGCGATCAAGCAATCAGGCCCTGCTGATCAAGGTGCTGATTGGCTGTTTGTTGCCGGCCATCCGCAAATGATCATCAGAGCAGACGCAATGGAGAAGATGGAGAGAACACAAATTTAAGTTGCAAAACAATTTCCGTAACTAATATGATGTTTTATACATTATTGAGCTTAGAGAAATTAGTTGATTTAATTGGTTAAATATGGGTTGAAACTAAGAAATGCTAGGTACTATTTTGTAATGGAATGAAATAGGTTTTAACAAAGATATTTACCGGAATACACTTTTTGTCTATTACCAGTATACATAATAGAGTTTTGTATATTTTAAATAGAAGCTTAAACTATTCATCATTTTTATAGTATAAAACTATAGAACAAACTTATTTAATTATGATCAAGTTTTTAAATACCCTATTTTTAAATAGTAGGACTACTCCGAAATTGATTATTTTCATTATATTAAACTAAAATTAATTTATTTCAATGTTGTTGTAAAATTTCGGTTTGAAATGTTTTCTATCCCATAAATATTTATTATATGAATTTGAAGGTCTAGATGGCCTTATTGTCTTTGCAATGTTAAATATTTTAATGTTAAACTGACAAAATTTAGGAAAATAACTATCCTTTTCAGTATCCTCTAACTTGGTTACATATATTTAGTAAGCTAAATATTTCATCGTAGATGTATTGACAATTTCAATATCATTCCTAGTTAAACTTAACTATAACCATGTCCTTACCACAGGCACAGTAAACATAGCAGCTCACCCACCACACTTCCGAATGTTTAATTCAATCAACTTGGTAAGTCACTTTAATTACGTCTATCACTAGTACCATAGTAACTCTATCACTAATTTTGCAATGCCCGTAATCACTGAAATTCGCCAAAGTTATACCTGTATCTTAGAAAGAGTATCACTAGTACCATAGTAGCTCTATCACTAACTTCGGATATATATATATATATTTATACTTCCTGTCTTAACTAAGATTGTTGTTATTCGTATGATTTCTTTTCCTAGAAAGCTACCGCCTTCTCTCAGATTTTTAACTGCGTTTCTCAATCTCTCCAAGGCTGTAGATAACATGATTTCAAAGAAACTTGGACTGTATGACGTAAAAGGCGTGCCACTTAAGTGGCTCATCTCATCTACATGGAAGGTTCGAATCAGTCCAAGTCTCTAATAAAATATCAAAATATAAGAATTTGAGAGAATGTTTTTTCATGATCTATCTATAAATTGACTAAATTCCAAGAATCTTTATATTTACTTTATTATACTTTAAGCTTAATCAAACCTCATATTGCATAGTATGTGCTACTCTTATAACAAGATTAAACTTATAATAGTCTTTTCTTTAAATAATGATAACTGTATGTAAAAATAATACATGTGAAGTATTCAACTTATAACTGTTTAATTCTAATAATTTAGGTTACCACGTAATTTTTATAGTATCGCAATTGCTGAATTCCATCACAATATATTTACTATTTTAAAAGACACATGTACCTTACATTAGTTTCATTACATTTATATAATTTTATTTATTTTACATGCTATTATTGTGTATATACACGTATCGAAGTATAGTTTTAGTCTTTCACCGTACAATCCATGGAGGTAAGCGGCTTGTCGCTTCATTTGTGGGCGGCGAGAGATTTGCATCGATTACCATCCTATCGACAAAAAGCTCACCTAATTCTCTCTACCACCAACTGCTTAGGTAATTGTAAGCCCAAATAATTTACTAGCCAACAAAATTGGTCGTACTATAATTTAATGAGAAAGGCTTAGATAAATAATTATTATGATTTAATAATATCTGGTGAAATATCCAGATAAATATCACTAATGTCCTGCGACAAGGAGTCCAAGTTCAAACCATGCATCACATAATTGATGAATATCCGTTGTTATATATTGTAACAATGGCTGATATCCAGTTGCACCGGCGGTCAAAGGAATTTCCACGGGTCAAAACATTCCTCCGTCCGAAAAGTGTCCAGATGCACCGGTGGTCAAAATCTACCCACCTCACTTATCCCCGCTGCAAATTCCTTCGACCGCCGGAGCCGGTGCAATTGGAAGGCCCCTTCCTTCCCCACCCCACTACATTTCTTCAAACATAGTTTATAAGTGTTTAACAATTTGTCTAACCTAACAATGTCTAACCTAACCTAACCTAACCTAACCTAACCTAACCTAACCTAACCTAACCTAACCTAAGGGTGTGGAATTTGGCACGGTCAGCTTGGGGTTACTGTACTAGGAATCCGGCCTGGTTGGACTTTCCCGGCTCATGTCATAAACAAGGGCCTCTGGTGCAATTGGAACACCCCCCAAAAGGGGCTCCGGTGCATCTGGACACATCAGTTTGGGGCCGATCCCTGACCCCGGTGCAATTGGAAATCTCCCGTAACAATAATGAAAATCAAAATGTTTGAACTAAATGTCTTTGGCTGCCTAAAAGGCTTAATGGCCCTAAGTGACACACTTGTTGGAATAATTTTGCCTCGAAATTCTGAAAACGTAGGCCTACTTAGTTTAACGTTAAAAGTTACCAATGAACCACTTTAGTGATTTACAGTTAATTGTTTTATTGTTCTTCTATTTTATCTTTCTCCTAACTCCTTCATCACTTCAGATATTTCTTTTCTTGTTTGATCCAAAAACACCCGTAAACGTACTTATCTTTTTTTGTCTTTTGTTGAATCTTGTATGTTTAGTATTGTTTAGTTCTTTTTTATCTGTTTTAAGTATTAGATCTTCTTTTATTGGCTATATTCTTGCATATCCTATTTTATTATTTTATCAAGTTGGCTGTTGTTTTTTTTTTGTTGAAACATCTTGTTACTATCTTTTCTTTTTTTCTATCCTTTGGCATCTTTAGAATTTTCCCGAAGTATGATATTCTTTTTTGATGTATGTAGTCTGTTATTGCTTCTTTGTAAACTACAGTGTTAATTTGTAGTCTCTAATCTTCTAAGGAGTGATATGTTTGATAATTCCTCTCTCAATTTTTGTAATTTTGTCCATTTTATTCTGACAAAACAAAGGTTAATCTTTTCTTTGTACTAACAAATCGTTAAAAAGTAAAAAGATGATTACTTGGCGTTGGCCACCCAAGTTTGTAATACAAGGAAGTAATATTTACTTGCCATAATATGTATGTTTATGTCTAGTGAAATATGACCAGAAATGGTCACTCACATTTCGTTCATCACCTAAGAATGTTTACTGTTAAAAAAGCAGTTTTCACTGTGTTGATACTTTACACATATTTACATTTTAAACAGATTTGTGTTATATTTATTCTAAAAGTTTATTAACAATCTTAATAAGTAATTCAATGACTTATACTGTTTAATGAATGTTGAGTAAATATATACTTTATATAATAAATATGATCAATGATAGTTTAATAATATGCTTAGTAGAGCTAAGTACGTTAGCAATTCTGTTGTACATATTCTAGTAATTTTTATTAGTTACTTTGCAGGTACGTAATTAATTTTGTTTATATTACCATTACCGATAACTTATAAGTTACTGTCTACCCTATTTTTAAAGTAGAGCAAACAGTAGATTTTGTTAGTTAAATATATCAGCACCAAATGTGAAATTGAGACAGTTGAGTGATATGAGTCAAGTACAAGAATGAAGAATATCGCATAACGTGTGACATTACTTCACACCATGATATGTGACATGTAATGAGTAACGAGTGATGAAAGATGCAAGTGTGATAGTGACATTAGGGTATTTGTACATAGTATACTGCGCAGTTTGATTTTCATCACAATTAATTTATATCTACCATGAAAGGCCATCTGTTAGCTTTACATTGGATATTTTTAGTTTAATCTGAAGAAATATTACCTTTTATTCTATTTCATTAAATTTTATCGAATCAGTTTGCAGTTATTCTTTTTATTGAGATATACATGTACTTAAAATCAAAATCCAGAGAAGTCACTGAGATACTCAAAATATAGCTATATAAATATGTACATTTCATCGTTTCATAAAGGTAACTGAACCATATTCGTAGTTCCTCAAGGAATATCAATTAAAACACTACTAATTTAAAGGTTGTTATAAATTAGTATTATTTTAATACCTTGTCATTGCCTTTTTATTAGCTTTCTTATTACAAGACAATAAATAAACAAATCAATTCTGTACAGTAATAGCACTTATTGGCCCTCACAAAAGTAACTACTAATGACGAAATAAAGTAATTTACTTCTTTAAAATGTTTGCCCTTCTTCCAATATACAGCATAAGATAGGGCCATGCCAATGCACTTATTGACCCTTCTTTAATAGTGATATATCTTCTTTAATTGCGTGTGCTTCCTTCGAGATAGAGATGGGTTAGGATCACGCTATTTCTTGAACAAACATTACAAATGTAACTACCACAAGCAAGGTGGCGTGATCCATCTTCTTTAATACCATGTGCTTCCTTCAAAATATAGTCCGAGTTAGGATCATGCTGCATAATCCCACTGTTGAAACATTGGGAATTACGATACTCTTTAGAAGCTTTTTTGGTTTTGTAAGTGTCTGTACCTCCGTTACAGAATGTGACTGATGATTATGAATGTTCAAGCACGTATACGATGTATCTTGCAAGTATCTTTCAAGATACATCGCACTATCTGTGGTTGAAGTACTAGAGCACTTGAAAATGTCTAATAAAATGAGATTGAAAATTATTACTGAAGGGTTTTCCTTGGTTAGATTTGACGTACAGGAGATTGTGAAAAATTGAAAAGTGAAGGTCGTAGAGGTATTCCCGAAATTATTAAAGTTTTTCGACAGGGATCGTGAAAATTTGCAGAAATTGTTGATTTAACCAGTCTCTTTTGTATTCAAAACCATTTTTAAGAAGAAGAGTCGTTACTCCAGAATATGGTTCCTTAAGATATGTGAATACGCATTAGCAAAGTGGAAAAGCAACAAATATGTTGCTAAATTTTGTTAATTACTAAGTTGATGTGATTGTGTTAAGTTAACCATGAGGCGATTTTGATTCCAAGAACTGCTGTAGTACATGTATGGTTGGGTAGGTAGGTCAATAATACTGTACGTGTATGGCTGGGTGGGTCATTACCAGCGTACGTGTATGGGTGGGTGAGTAAGTCAATACCACCGTCCGTGTATGGGTTGGTGGGTAAGTCAGTATCACTGTACGTGTATGGGTAGGTGGGTCAATACTACCGTACGTGTACGGGGTCCTAAGTGGCTGTTCCTTAAACTTATTACGTGTATTGGATACACAAAACGGTAGCAAAAAATCTACTTCGAACGAGTGAATACTTGAAATAACCACTGATTTTTAAGTTATTATAATATGTTTTACGTAAATCTAAATTTTAGACAACTGATGTAATTATTAATAGTATATTGATTAATGAGTAAAAATTTCAATGTACGTGATACGGTAATATTTAAAATATTTCTTTTGATTTGTTTAGTTTGACATCATATACTTAATTTCTCTGAATAGTTATAAAACTTTCTGTATTATGAGATTGCTCTAAAGGCTGAGAAAGTAAGTGCCCTTCGAGATTGGACGCCACATAAAATACCCTATTTTAAGGGTTGCTTTCAAATAAGGTAGAAAGATTACGATATTCTTATACAGAGTAAAATGTTTGCACTTCCTTTATATTGTTTATAAGATTTATTTTGAATAATATACAAAACACAAAATTAAACGAACACTCACAGTATCGATTGTTCTTCTATCCAAATGAGTGAAAGAGTAATTGAGAAAGTAAATAAATATATCATCTCTGTTAATTCTGTATTCTATTAAAAGGTGAAATTCATTTAACCTCTTCCAGGACACATTTCCTCGATGTAGGCAGCGAATTAAGCCAGTTGGCTCTCAAAAAAAGTCTATTACAAACTGTTTTAGAGAATAAGATACAAGCTAGAAGCAGGTCAACTAACTCAACACATATTAATGGCATCAAATGTGCCATAGAGCACATATAAGACCCTCGAAATAGTTTAATTATAATATATCTACTATTATAATATATAATACTATATTATATAGTATATCGCTGTCTATACTGGCAATTATTATATAATTGCCTAGTCCAGAAGTCTTCAGTAGTTTTTGAACTAGAATTTTATTTTTGTTATGCTTATTGTGAGTAAAATGTCAATAAAAATAAACACACTGGAAATACAACGAAACCACTACAATGACGTACTGACTATTTTCTAATTAGTTTTCCTAACTAACTGACCAACTATAGTCTACTTTAACAAGAAAAATATTGTATTTGTTCAATTATATCTTACGATAGCATTACACAAACAAACTTTTGAGGTTTAGACTGCAAGTTTTATTTAAACTAAATAAAATGTATATACATTACACTAAAACTGGTTTCACTGATTTTATAAATAATATAAATGCCATGATTGAGACTATCAAGAAATAACCAGATTGGAGCTGAATGTCGAAGCAAGGATTGAACTATACAAACTAAACGTACCCCTTTTATGAATCGAGGCAGGGTGGGAGTTTAGTAAAAATAATTAACTGTTCAAAATAGTAAAGTGTTTGTTTGTTAGGGCCTAGTTAGGTTAGGTGGGATCGGATTATGTTAGGTTATTTTAGGTTAGGTTAGGTTGAATTAGGTAAGATTTAATCAGGTTCGTGTTGGGTTGGATTGAGTTAGGTTTGGTTAGTTTAGGTTATGGTTAGGTTATGGTTAGGTTATGGTTAGGTTATGGTTAGGTTATGGTTAGGTTATGGTTAGGTTATGGTTATGTTATGGTTAGGTTATGGTTAGGTTATGGTTAGGTTATGGTTAGGTTATGGTTAGGTTATGGTTAGGTTATGGTTAGGTTAGGTTTCGTTAGGTTATGTCAGGTCATATAAGGTCTGGTCTTGTCAGGCTGAGGTTCAAATGACTTTACAAAATCAATTATTTGTGATCTAATTAGACAGGAAATTATAAAATATAATAGTATGACTCTGTTTAGGAAGTTTTTATTTGCTATTTCCATTCATGTGTCTTTTAGGTCAACACATATTAGGTCTTTTAGGCACATGACAAATGTTAAGTCCCCGATCATAGATGCGCCTATCAATAAATCGAGATGGAAAATTTAAGTCATTTTAAAAATGGCACTTCTCTTCTTAATTAAAACTACGCATTTTTTCATTGTCAGATAATAGAAATATGTAGAAATCTTAACATTTTGGGAATGTTAAGCGTGTTATGTTCTTTTATATATATTCTTTATCCTACCAATAATTTGTTTTAGTTTAGTAAACCGTTATGCTAATAAATATAAAAACAGACAAAAGAAAAAATCTTTTTAAATTGAGATAATTTCGTTTTTTTGTATCTAAAAATATTTAAATATGTCCTTATTAAAAAATATTATTTGGTTCAGTACTTATTTAATAAAAGCAGAGGCCGGACTCCTTTTTAACCTTACTCTACCCGTTGTTACCATAGACTGTTAATCTGTCCGAGGAACTTATCAGACAGAGTAAGGGTGCGATCCAGTACAGTGAGTGAATATTACTGATAAATCTGAAAAATACCTGTCTCGTTCGGATTTGAAATAGAGCTTTCCATTACCCATAAAATAAAGGAATGAGATAAGGAAGTGAATACAGATATTGCCTTATCCATACTTTAAAATCTGCCTTTTTAAATGTAATTGTGTTGAACTATTCCTTAAAAGCTAACACATTTGGAATTGAAAATGTTGGTTATTTTCAATCCGTAAGTATTATTTTTACTGAACACTATTTAGGGTATGTATATTAAAACAACTCTTACCTCACATATTTCTAAATTACAATAATACAATTTTACACATAGTAGTTCCTACAATTGTACAACACAAACACACCAACTTGTACAGTTAGTCTATCATTTAAACATGTACAGTTCCAAAACAATTGAACGTCATTTATAAAATGCATTCCTAGATATTGTGTTTAGTTATACTTTAAATGAAACACAGAAACTAATTAGTCCCGTTTAATTAATTGAAAAAATCTAATTACGATGTTCTAGTGAAAGGTATCTGGTGTAATTACTATCGCACTGTAACGGGTAATGGTGTAGCGTTGTTTCCATTTTTGATTTTATAGCTTCTTTAATTTTACATCACCAACCCATGGGCCCATTTAATATACGAAGCCATATTTATATGTATCGTAATAAAACTTACTTAAAAGTGCAAATCAAGCAAATATCAAAATATTTGGCAATCCCTTTATAGATGTAAATAATTCGTATACGCAAATGATTGGTTCTCCTTGTCTTGTTCTTTTGTTTCCTAATAATAGATCATTTACAGTCTTAAATTTAACTGTGTTACAGTAGAAAATAATTTTGAGCAATCATTAAAAACCACTAAAAATAAAAAAAATCATCATCATATTTGATACATATGTTCAAAATGTAGATGATGTCTGATTCAGAATGTGTGCCGTTTGAATGTTACGGTAACCTGGTGTAGCTTGTAACTGTTACATTCCAATTAGACCATACATTCCAATTAGACCATACATTCCAATTAGACCATACATTCCAATTAGACAATACATTCCAATTAGACAATACATTCCAATTAGACCATACATTCCAATTAGACCATACATTCCAATTAGACCATACATTCCAATTAGACAATACATTCCAATTAGACAATACATTCCAATTAGACCATACATTCCAATTAGACCATACATTCCAATTAGACAATACATTCCAATTAGACCATACATTCCAATTAGACAATACATTCCAATTAGACCATACATTCCAATTAGACCATACATTCCAATTAGACCATACATTCCAATTAGACCATACATTCCAATTAGACCATACATTCCAATTAGACAATACATTCCAATTAGACCATACATTCCAATTAGACCATACATTCCAATTAGACAATACATTCCAATTAGACAATACATTCCAATTGGACAATACATTCCAATTAGACAATACATTCCAATTGGACAATACATTCCAATTAGACAATACATTCCAATTAGACCATACATTCCAATCAGACAATACATTCCAATTAGACAATACATTCCAATTAGACAATACATTCCAATTAGACCATACATTCCAATTAGACAATACATTCCAATTAGACAATACATTCCAATTAGACAATACATTCCAATTAGACAATACATTCCAATTAGACCATACATTCCAATTAGACAATACATTCCAATTAGACAATACATTCCAATTAGACAATACATTCCAATTCTATACATTATTTAAACACATTATTCGCTTTATTTTTAATTTCCTTTTAATCAAATTCTCAGTATTTTACTGTAAAATGATTTAATATTTTGGATCTGAAATTACTTTGAAAATTGTTTGTATTTATATCGATCCTAGTTTGATAACAATATTTTAATGCTGACAAAAGTCTTATTGCTTGTTGTTCCCGAACAGTGAGTTGGGGAACACAGTTATTTTGATTGGAAACTACTTCATTATTGTATTTTCACCTGTTATTAAAAATTATTTGTCTTTCTTTGCTATATTTCTCCATTTTTAACGTGAAAGAAAATATAACTCGACTCGTTGTAATTAATTACTAATAAAATATATAGTTATACTAGCTGATAACCCTTGCCTCCATAAGAGGTGGTTCTCTATGCTGCTTATCCTTTCCTCTGTAGTTCTCTCTAAACCAGTACATTAATACAAAAGTTTAGCCTTCTGCCAATCTCCTAGATAACAAATTTTTACTGTCTATAAAATCATATGAGTCTAATTTTGGGGGATGCAAAGTAGTGCAATCATGTCAGAGTTAGTAGAAACTACCTTAAATATTTCAAAATGAAAACCAAATTAGCCAAGCTGTTTTGTCTCATTTTTTTTTTTTTTTTTTTTTTTTTTTTTTTTATTAGCTGATAATTAAATAAATTATTAAATTAAATTAATTCCAATGTGACTTATAGAAAAAAGGAAACGTTTCCAAATGACATTTTGAGGAATCCTTTCCTTGAGGGTTTGTATGATAAAAAAAGTGAACTTCCATCCAAATGTTATCAAAATGTATTAAGTGGTTCTGGAGATTTCGTAATGAGTGAGTACATCGTTTTTTGATGATATATACTAAGATAAATGGTAATCTATATCATCCATTTATATCAAACATTCCAAAAGCAAGAATAGCATAATAATATGTTTTATGTACAATATCAACTATGTTTATCAAACTAAAATTGGGTCGAGCATATTGTGACCTGCATGATATATTTGTCACACAAAATCTCATATATGGGTTTAAAATTAACTTAGTTTGTGTACAAACTAAACAGTGTTGATTATAAAAAATGACTGTTGTTCAATCTACAAGTTTGTGTCAAGTTAATCTACTGTTTACATTACTATTCATTGCGATAACGTTGTCATTTGAACACTATATATTAATTTAATCTTTCTAAGCTTGATTTGTTAATGTTAATTAATCCAACCAATGGTAACTGCTTCTGATACGTAATTAGTGGGACCTGCTACCATATATCTTGTTTCCATAACAATTTTTAAATGGACTGAAACAGTAGGGGAATAGTGGTTCCTCAATCCCACTTCCACCACTCATTGGCTCTCTCCCACACCGATTCTTTCAGAAGGTCGAAATATAAGTGGCCTATCTATTGTTTAAAGCTATTAAAGGTTATTATTCCTGTTAGTACTTTCAAAATTAAACTGATTTGTATTTCATAAAAAAGTGGTCAAAATCTTAAATACCTAATTCGTTGTCACATTAGTAAAAAATCATTTGTTACCACAGATCAAGTTCGAATAAAAGTAAACCCAATTGCAAGTTTCAAGATTAGTAATTATATCCTCATTGCAAGTTTCAAGATTAGTAATTATATCTTCATTGCAAGTTTCAAGATTAGTAATTATATCCTCATCGCAAGTTTCAAGATTAGTAATTATATCCTCATTGCAAGTTTCAAGATTAGTAATTATATCCTCATTGCAAGTTCCAAGATTAGTAATTATATCCTCATTGCAAGTTTCAAGATTAGTAATTATATCCTCATTGCAAGTTCAATGGTACATAACATAACAGTTCACACTGTAAATGAATTTGCTCGCCTCCACAGGGCACAATATGTTTCAGCATATGAAAATATCCATTGAAAAAATCAAAAAATTAAAATATATATCGGTTCTCAGTAAATATTAAGCACATAGTTAATATAAACGTGCATTCAAAATATAAAAGTAATAAAACTCCAAATAAATATACTAGAGCTTAAACAGAACTTAAGAAAACAATTTTATGGCCCTTGTCAATGACACATCAATACTGAACCCAAACTAGATCGTGGTTAACAAATAATAAGTTTTTATAAATGTATATACGTTTTTCAAAGTATGAGAAAATTCCAAAAATTTATTGTGTATATAAATTATTTAACCATACATATTTTAACTAGTTTTATGTTTCATTGACGAAAAATAAATAAAGTGTGAATTTAATTAAATGGATCTAAAATATTAATTAATTGAAATGCAGTATTTTACTAACCACGACAGCAGTGTTAAGGCTTATTACAACCCAGAAGTTTTCTCGTCAGAGAGTTTTGCATAAATTATGGATGGATCAAAGTTAGCAAGTTAATAATCTTTTGCGATAACACGTTATTATAAAAGTTTTTAATTTGATCCATTTTAAATGAAGTAAATTTGAATTAATTTTTCGTGATTTTTATTACGAACATCAGTGCCTGTCAAAGTGTTCATCCCGCAATGTATTGAAAAAAAGTAAGTTTATGAATATAGATATGTACTCGGCACTAGTGGTGCAGTGCTGCAACCCCAATACTTGGGGACGAAGTGTTGTGGATATTGTAGGCGACAGGTTATATCCTCGGTCATTTATAACGGCACCCGCTCAATGGTTTCCATCGAAGTAGGCACTGCTAGTAAAGAATTGGGTGTCCATGTTAGGTGGTAGTCAATGTTCAGATGTGTAGAGAAGATAACTGAGTGCCAGGCTTGTCAGTTAGCTGAAAATCAGACCAACAATATGTGGTTCGGATTCCACGTAAAGCTGTAGGTCCCTTAGTTAACCTAACTATTTGGCTATTAATAAATTACTGTTTCTAAGGAACAGTCGACCTTAGTTAGTGACAATAACTACACTCATTCATCTACACTCATCACACTCATTCTCTCCTCATATTCGCCTATATCTCTAGGATCGGCGTCTTAAACATTGAATAACAATAATTTTATTACTATCACATGAATAAATATTAAACTAATATACAACCATATTTTATTAATCTATCTTTAACATGGTTTATTATCTTTAATATAATAAAATACGTCAAACATTCATCTAACAATTAATCGGAACCTATTTTTTAATACAGCTTTATAAATATTATTTTATAATTACGAATACAATTTGAATCTTTTGCACAAATAGTAATCAAAAGAATATATTGGCTACATTTTTAATTTAAATGAATATTCTCACTTAAATTAAGCAAATAGTTGATAGTAATTTAGCCAGATACATCGATAACTATTTAGTGACAACAAAATCTTACAATTATTTTGTAATTAATTGCATACTTGAAGAATGATTTTTGTATAGTATTGTTTGTGGTGATCGTATTGTTTGTCTCCAAAGACTTAAACGTATTTTACTTGATTAAGTTTATTTTAGTATTATCAATTAATTAACTATGTCTTATCACAACGAAAAGTGCATGGTCATAATTCCGTACGAATTATGTATATTTTCCATTACTTATATGTTACATAATTAAAAAACAACAGCAAAGAACTTTACAAAATAACAAAAACGCTAGCAAACAAAAAGTTTACTGCAAGGAAACCCATTAAAAACAAAAATGGAGAACTAGTAGTAATGGAAGCTGAACAAATGAAGGTATGGAAAGAGTTCTTTGAAGAATTGCTGAACAGAGAAGTTGAAGGGGGCACTGAACAAGCGGATGTCGGAATTGGTGAGGAGGACTTGGAGCAACAACCTCTGGAAGACCCAAGAATAAATGTGACAATACCAACAAGAGCAGAAATAGTAACAGCCCTTAAGGAAATGAAAAATGGGAAAGCCCCAGGAGTGGACAACATTACCCCGGAAATGTTGAAAGCTGATGTGGAAGTAACTGCAACCATATTTCAGGATCTGTTAAAAGATGTGTGGGAGAAGGAAGAAATACCAGAAGATTGGAAAAATGGTCTGCTTATAAAGATCCCAAAGAAAGGGGACACATCACTCTGTACTAATTGGAGAGGGATTACATTGCTTTCAGTGCCAAGTAAAATACTAACAAGAATAATTCTCAACAGAATCAAAGAAGTAGTGGACACCAAATTAAGGAGAGAGCAAGCGGGTTTTAGAAGGGACTATTCATGTATAGATATGATTACTACCTTAAGGATAGTAATTGAACAAAGTTCCGAATATCAAACACCATTATACCTGTCCTTTGTTGACTTTGAAAAAGCTTTCGATTCTATTAGCAGGCAATCGATATGGAAAGCTTTAAAATATTTTGGAGTCCCAAAGAAAATAATCAATCTCATCCAACTTATTTATGAAGATTACAAATGCCAGATAGTACATGAGGGAAAACTGTCAGATTCATTCAGTATAAAGACTGGGGTTAGGCAGGGTTGTTTGTTGTCGCCAATCATCTTCCTAATGGTTTTGGATGGAGTGATGAGGAAAATAGCAAGAAGGCCCAGAGGACTGCGGTGGGGACTCACTGATAGACTCGAAGACATAGATTTCGCCGATGACTTGTGCATTATTGCTCATAGAAGAATAGATATGGAAGATAAGCTCAGAGATCTTGACAGAGAAGGGAAAAAAGTTGGTTTAAAAATTAATTTGGAAAAAACTAAAGAAATGAGAATAAATGAAAGGGACAACCAACAACTGGAGCTGAATGGCAAGGTCATTGAGAGAGTGGAAGAGTTTGTCTATCTTGGAAGTATAGTATCTACGTCAGGGGGGACAGAAAAAGATGTGGCACAGAGGATCAGAAAAGCCAAGGGAGTTTTTGCCCAACTAGCACCAATTTGGCGATCAAACCAACTAAGAAGAAGCACTAAACTCAGAATCTTTGGAACAAATGTAACTTCTGTACTTCTTTATGGTTGTCAAACTTGGAAAGTTAC
This sequence comes from Stictocephala bisonia, assembly GCA_035578905.1. Lineage (NCBI taxonomy): Eukaryota > Metazoa > Arthropoda > Insecta > Hemiptera > Membracidae > Stictocephala > Stictocephala bisonia. The sequence goes on from JAQJVL010000047.1 coordinate 197,727, forward strand.
AAAAACAATAACAGCCAAACTCCAGGTTTTCATAAACCGGTGCCTGAGAAGAATTTTAGGTGTCCGATGGCCTGACATGATCACTAACGAAGAATTATGGAGGAGGGCGCAAACATCCCCTGTTGCTGATATAGTTAAAAAAAGAAAATATGGGTGGATAGGACACACTTTAAGGAAAGAGAATAACAACATCAGCCGCCAAGCTCTGGATTGGAACCCACAGGGAAGCAGGAAGAGGGGCAGGCCAAGGATGACATGGAGGAGATCGGTTGAGAAGGAGCTAAAAGAAGAAGGCAAGAGCTGGGGAGAGGCAAAGCGGATGGCCCAGAATCGAGTTCGGTGGAGATCATTTGTTGCGGCCCTACGTCCCCCTCGGGATTAAAGGAAATAAGTTAAGTTAAGTTAAGTTATATGTTACATTACGCTAGTAGATTTGCCACACTTCTAAAGTCGAACAAACGAAATTTTAACTCTTTTTCATATTCAAAATTATATTGTTTTGAAGAATCTATGATATATAAGTACATGTTCTTGAATGAAAAGTAATATATTTATTTTCATAGATGATCTTCATAGATAAAGGATGTCAAAACCTTCTAAGGTTGGAGTTGACGTAAAATATGAAACCTCAACAAACCGTTCTATACATTACAACTGGAAACTAAACCAACATTGATAATTTAATTTGTTATTTCCAAATAAATTTAATTCTAATAATGCATGTGTACTGTACTAGTTTGTTACCTATAGTTTATTGATATCATATTTTGATCAGTGTTTAAATGTGTGCATACTCAAGTAGAGTGTTGAAAAGTGTCTTATTGCTTTTTCTAATAAAAGTAACAATTTATAAAATTAACATGTACATTGAAAAAAGGTTTGTACATTTTAATTGTAGAATAATGTTTGTTAAATTCTACAGGAAATTTAATTTAGTTTGACAAACACTTAGGTACTATATAGCGTTGTGTACGGTACTTCATCAGTTTTCAACAATTAAGTTTAATTGTACTTGAGACGGATTTGTTTGTCATTGTTTGTACTGAGGGTAAGACAGCAGTTTTTACTGCATTTAATACTTACAGAGCGGTCTCTCATATCAGTTTATATTTATTTTTCACGTCAACTAAAGTGAAAGAAAGAAGGAAGGAAAAGAACAGGCAAATACAAACAAACGAATTAGTACCGTGGAGTATATTTCTAACATCGATTTGATTTAAATGAGTCATAATACGGCCTTAACGTTTCGGTCGTGTATCAAGTCGACAAAAATATGAGTGTGACAGATAAGAATAATCAAACTTATTTTGTGAATGTTAAAAGTATCAACAAACTAAAGTTTTAAGACGCATATCATAATGTACGAGTAACTGAGGGAATCTGGTCTTTATTAAAAACAAGGGCCGATTTTTTTACCACAAAATATCATTAACTAAAATTCCTTTGACAAATAAATAACCTGATGACGTCAGATGAAGGAAATTATAAATATAAAACAGTTTACTACAAGTTGTGTTAGAACAATACTTGTGCAATCATTAGGTGTCGAGTGGTTAGTTCTCCAACTTTATGTGAATGGTAGGAGCAGCACCATCGACAGTCCCTCCCCTTAAAACCCCTCCAAAACCTGAATGATAAGCGTAGAAATCAATACTAAAATGTTATTAAAAATTCCATTACCACTGAGGCATTCACTGCGGCCAAAAATAATCAACCCATTTCTTTTTCCCTTTTTTCTCTTTTCAAGTTCATATAATGATAAAAGTAGTATATACAGTAAAGGAGAGCCTGCTGTGGAGTGGTCTGAGGTATCAGGACTTTTTAACTGAGTTAGAGTAGGCACAGGTTCGAATCCTGGCTTTACTGTTTGTTTTTATCAGTAAAATTAAAATTAACCTTGTACTATACTGGTTCTCCTCTTTACTCTGTCTGATATGTTCCAATCACAGATCAGTAGTCTGTGGGGAATAGATAGAGAAGATGGGCCTCTCCTTTAAAATAAAAAAAACTACTAACACATATGTTTGTATTGCTAATATATGATCTGAATCAATTACAACAGTTACTTATGTTTACCAAATATATCATTTTAGTATATTAGTTTACTACCTCGAAAGTTTCATGGCAAGAATTTGCTTTGTATCTTTTAAGTATGAATTTATTAAAACTAAATTATACTTTATTTATAGTCAAATATATCACTAAACCACATTCTTACAAGTAAATATTACGAACACAATATTTGGAGAGTCTGAATATTTATTGGTATTCTTGAATGTTAAAAATGTGGATATGAACTACTTAGTGCAAAAAATTGTCTTTACAGACAGTAATACTAACAATTTAATGGAAGTAAAAATGTGTAAACAAATAGTTAATAAAAAAGTATATTGTTTACGTACGACACACGATAGTGTTGTGTGTTATAAACTATATATTTAAGTATCTACATACAAAACATAAAAGCCAAAAATACAATTGACTGTCTGATAACGGTTTCTCAAAATCTAGAAGGCTTTGAACCATGAAACTGTACGAAAATATTCTTTCAAGGCTCTAGATGCGTAATCAGAAAAAAATTTAAATATTTTCCCTCAAATACCTAAAATAAGGTATAACATAAATATCACGATACCAGCCAATCATACCTATGTTATCTTTCACCATAAAGCGATTGATGTCCAACTTCATAAGATCTTGAATGGCCCGAACCTCCCCACTACCCCCAGGATCTTCCACGTCAGAACGGTCGCTTAAAATCTCGAAATCCACCGCACGTACTGCTTACAATTTGAGCAAATCAAACTTCTCACCCAACACCAGCGTGGGACAGTTTTAATGGACGTAATAAGTTTCTTAACGTCAATACCTGTAGGGAGTGGACATTATTGAATCGGTTCCGAACTAGTGTGGGCAGATGTAACTACTGGAAATACAAATGGGGATTGACAGTAGATCAGTCATGTGATTGCGGAGAGTCTATCCAAACAATGGATCACATAGTTTCAGAGTGCCCCTTACGCTGTTTTACGGAGGGATTAGCTAGCTTAAATAGAATCAGTGATGCAGGTATTAAATGGCTTAGTGGATTAGATTGAGCTTTGTGATAGGAGATCATTTGGTATTTATTTATTTATTTTTAACTGTTATTATAGTGTAATGACTTTTTGTCCAACTATAAAACTTATATTTTACATAATTTAAAATTTTTAAAAATAATAATAATGGTCGCTGACAAAAAAGCCATATGATATATATATTTTTTATTTATTTAGTTTTTTATTTATTCTGAAGACGCCGATCGTCAAGATATGGATGAATATGGATTTCGAATGAGTGTGATGAGTGTAGATGAGTGAATGTAGTCATTGTTATAAACTAAGGCCGACTATTCCTGAGAAAGTGTCGTTAATTAATAGTCCAATGACAAATGAACAGCCGATGGTTATCAGCTGATCCCTTTCAAAATGTGTTACACTATATATATTCACCATAGGAATGAAAGAGGTTAGGATGGAACAACTTGACATAAGAGGTTATTTTTCAGCGTTTCAAACGTCCAATGAGAAGAAAAATTACCAATTTACACGAGTGAGGTGACATAGAGGGGATTGGTACGCAAAGCGTGAAGGGCTGTTCCTTGGTAGGTTGAATACAAATAATAATGATGCGCATGCTTGCTATATGTGTACCGTACTGAAAGAGTTAGGCCTTTTTATGGTCATTAAAATTTTAAAATATAGCCATTTCAAAACACGTACTGTAATTAGAAATGCAGTTACATTAAGGTGGTTATTTTATAATATAAACATACGTGTTGGAGTTGAGCCTGAAGTACGACAAATAGCAGCACAGTCGATCTAACGAGCCAGTTGTGGGGTGATGTATGTAACTGCCCCCTCTATCAGCCTACCCCTGGGAATTGCTCTACAGTTGTAATGTTTATTTCAGAGCTTTAAATCACTGGAAACTCATTTGAGTTATTTATCTGTTAAAATGCGCACTGGTAAATAGTGTTTTTACTGCAAAGGCTACTAGTTACAAATAGACCTGTGTTGATTGTCGTTTTGCAACTCAAAGTAACAAACAGCTTTGAAATTTTTAATAGTGAGGATACAGTATATCAAATTTTATTCATGAAAGTATTGTTCATTCATGATAGTACCATAAAATATTGGAAAACTAGTGAAATTCAGAAAACACAAAACTATTACAAAATTTTATAAAATAAGTTGTACATAAAATGTTCAAATTTTAATTTCATATATTTCGGTACGCCACGTTTATCATTCTCGGACCAGAGATATTCACAGAGGAATCGCCTATCCTTTGTGTTAAACATGGATAATTAAAAAGCGTAATAGGTGTTAAAATATATTGTTTCGTTATAACTATTCTCAACTGAAGTCAAGTAATGTCGATAAACTGTCTTTATAATAATAATCACATTGACCACAATATATCATTACTGTAAATAACAAAATTTCAAAACAGTGTAAAGCCACAAAATGTACAAATTACAGTCAAGTATTTAGTTGAATAAAGTACAAAAGAAACTGGTATGAATTTTCTCAACTAATTAGTAACTCAGAAACTCAGTTAAAATGAGAGAGTAATTGGTGAAATTCAGCTGTGAATGAACCCACCAGCTGTTAGAAATAAACACCAGCTGTGTGACTCTTCATTTAACGAACTTCCAGTCCATGTATTTTTGTATAACTTTGCAACTGCTCTTATTTGTCCTGGAAAATAATTTTGACTACTTATACTTATCAATTGCCTACGAGTAAACGAGTGTGTTGTATGAATAGCATATGTCTTGCTTAAATAGTGATTAATTAATTAGTTTTAATATTAACTTCATAAATGCCTACTATGATTGAACTTACTATGAGCACTATTTTTCAGTATATTTTAACTTAGAGAACAAAAAGGTGTATATTTATTTTATACTTGCACATAATGCTATAGCTTAGGTGTCATAACTATCATGACTGGACATAGAAATTAGAATAATCGATATAAAACCCCGCCCCCCCTTTTTTGGTTAATTTGGCTTTTTTGAGGTGGCCATTTAATCCCCATGTGACATCAAAACTGTGACTTTTTCTCCCTCAAATTTTTTTAATGCGTTGTTTATGTCCACTTAAACCCTTTTGTGAACATCATACTAGATGCAGGGTTTTAAAGCTGCCATCTAATTTTTAGTTAATGTTTTGTTTGAGTCCCCCACTTCACCCCCATTAACATATACAAATCCCCATAAAAAACTCCAAAAAATTTTTTTATTAAAAACTTGTTTTAATTTTACTTTCACCCCAAATGTACACAACTAAATGAAAAAACGTTATTGCCTCCCATCTATTTTTTAGAAAGCGTTGTTTTTTTGGGTCCATTCCCCATTACTTTTTCCCCCTTTACGATTCAACGTTAAACCCCCCCTTTTTTAGTTAATTGCGTTTTGGTTTTGATGGGTTCCCCCTTCAAAACCCATTTGAATATTGTACTTAAATTCCACTATTTTTTAAAAATTAACCATTAGGGTTCCCCACTTAAAAAACCCATTTACACAACAAAAAAAACGTTATCCCCACTTTTTTTAAATTTTTTAAACCCTTCACCCAATGAAAATAAAAACTAGTTTTTTCAACAAATTATTTTCCAAAACTATTTTTTTAAATTTTAATTTTGGTTTGTTTTGATTGCCAAAACCCTTAAAACCCATGTGACTTATAAAGCCTTTAGCGGGTTTTTTTTTTATTAAATTTTCCCGTTTTTGTGTGAATTTTTCCCCCAATAATCTTTTCTAGATTTGGGGAAAAGGTTATGCTCCCCAAATTTTATTTTTTAGTTTTTTTTTTTTAAATTTGGTTGACTTCACCCAAAGTAATTCTTTTAACCCCAAGAGAACTTTATAATTATTTTTATTAATTTTTGCTTTTGTTTAGGTGCCTTTTCCCCCAGTGACATAAAAAAATGACTTTAAAAGCGGCCTCAAAATTTTAAAAATGCTTTGTTTAATGTCCATTTAAACCCATGGAAATATATAGATGACATTTATAGGCCAAAAAATTTTTTTGTTAATCTTTTTTAAATTGGCCACTTCCCCAATGTGCAAAATATAAGCACTTATACTCCAACTATTTTTTATTTTAAGTTTGTTTGATGGGCCATTCACCCTTGCATCATACTAGAGGGGTTTAAATTTGCCCTTTTAGTTAATGGTTTTTGTTTATGTCCCATTTTTTACCCTTTTTACACAAAACCAAACACGTTTTATTACTTTTTTAGTTAATGCGTTTTTTGATGGGCCCCCCTGGGAATATTAAAAGTATGCTGCCATCTTTTTTTTTTAATGGTTTTTGAGTGCCATTACCCAGTACCAACAATGGACATAACTACAAAATTTTTAGTTAATGCCTTTTTAGGACTTCACCCCAAAGTTGAAACATTACTGATCACTTAAAAAGCCCATTTTTTTTAGTTAATGCGTTGTTTGATGTGCCACTTCACCCATGTGACATCATACTAGATGCACGTTATAGCTGCCATCTATTTTTAGTTAATGCGTTGTTTGATGTGCCACTTCACCCATGTGACATCATACTAGATGCACGTTATAGCTGCCATCTATTTTTAGTTAATGCGTTGTTTGATGTGCCACTTCACCCATGTGACATCATACTAGATGCACGTTATAGCTGCCATCTATTTTTAGTTAATGCGTTGTTTGATGTGCCACTTCACCCATGTGACATCATACTAGATGCACGTTATAGCTGCCATCTATTTTTAGTTAATGCGTTGTTTGATGTGCCACTTCACCCATGTGACATCATACTAGATGCACGTTATAGCTGCCATCTATTTTTAGTTAATGCGTTGTTTGATGTGCCACTTCACCCATGTGACATCATACTAGATGCACGTTATAGCTGCCATCTATTTTTAGTTAATGCGTTGTTTGATGTGCCACTTCACCCATGTGACATCATACTAGATGCACGTTATAGCTGCCATCTATTTTTAGTTAATGCGTTGTTTGATGTGCCACTTCACCCATGTGACATCATACTAGATGCACGTTATAGCTGCCATCTATTTTTAGTTAATGCGTTGTTTGATGTGCCACTTCACCCATGTGACATCATACTAGATGCACGTTATAGCTGCCATCTATTTTTAGTTAATGCGTTGTTTGATGTGCCACTTCACCCATGTGACATCATACTAGATGCACGTTATAGCTGCCATCTATTTTTAGTTAATGCGTTGTTTGATGTGCCACTTCACCCATGTGACATCATACTAGATGCACGTTATAGCTGCCATCTATTTTTAGTTAATGCGTTGTTTGATGTGCCACTTCACCCATGTGACATCATACTAGATGCACGTTATAGCTGCCATCTATTTTTAGTTAATGCGTTGTTTGATGTGCCACTTCACCCATGTGACATCATACTAGATGCACGTTATAGCTGCCATCTATTTTTAGTTAATGCGTTGTTTGATGTGCCACTTCACCCATGTGACATCATACTAGATGCACGTTATAGCTGCCATCTATTTTTAGTTAATGCGTTGTTTGATGTGCCACTTCACCCATGTGACATCATACTAGATGCACGTTATAGCTGCCATCTATTTTTAGTTAATGCGTTGTTTGATGTGCCACTTCACCCATGTGACATCATACTAGATGCACGTTATAGCTGCCATCTATTTTTAGTTAATGCGTTGTTTGATGTGCCACTTCACTCATGTGACATCATACTAGATGCACGTTATAGCTGCCATCTATTTTTAGTTAATGCGTTGTTTGATGTGCCACTTCACTCATGTGACATCATACTAGATGCACGTTATAGCTGCCATCTATTTTTAGTTAATGCGTTGTTTGATGTGCCACTTCACTCATGTGACATCATACTAGATGCACGTTATAGCTGCCATCTATTTTTAGTTAATGCGTTGTTTGATGTGCCACTTCACTCATGTGACATCATACTAGATGCACGTTATAGCTGCCATCTATTTTTAGTTAATGCGTTGTTTGATGTGCCACTTCACTCATGTGACATCATACTAGATGCACGTTATAGCTGCCATCTATTTTTAGTTAATGCGTTGTTTGATGTGCCACTTCACTCATGTGACATCATACTAGATGCACGTTATAGCTGCCATCTATTTTTAGTTAATGCGTTGTTTGATGTGCCACTTCACTCATGTGACATCATACTAGATGCACGTTATAGCTGCCATCTATTTTTAGTTAATGCGTTGTTTGATGTGCCACTTCACTCATGTGACATCATACTAGATGCACGTTATAGCTGCCATCTATTTTTAGTTAATGCGTTGTTTGATGTGCCACTTCACTCATGTGACATCATACTAGATGCACGTTATAGCTGCCATCTATTTTTAGTTAATGCGTTGTTTGATGTGCCACTTCACTCATGTGACATCATACTAGATGCACGTTATAGCTGCCATCTTTTTTTAGTTAATGCGTTGTTTGATGTGCCACTTCACCTTGTAATCTACAGTCCTTTAGCTCCCAACAAAAAGAATGCGGGTGTGCCACCACCCATTTGCACATCTGAGACTTATTGTTTTTTTTAGTTATGCGTTGTTTGGGCCACTTACCCCCTGTACACATAAAAATGCCTTTGCGCCACTATTTTTAGAATGGTTGGAGGCCACCACCCAGGACCCGAGCACATACGCCCCTTTTTTAGATGCTTGGAGGCCACCCCCCCCATGTGACCTACAACAGTTATGCTCCCATCATTTTGAAGCGGGGATGGCCACTTTCCCCCATGTAAACAATACAAGGGGCACAAAGCCCCCACTTTTTTTGAATGCGGTTTTGATGGGCCACTTCCCCCCCATGTGACACAACAGATGACTTTATACGCCACAAGAATGCGTTTTTTAGTCCCCCCCCTGTGCTCCTAGATCCGTTATACCCCCCATTTTTTTTAGTTAAGCGTGTTTGAGGCCCCCCCCAGGCCCTGATCCGAAGCCCCCTCTTTTTTATTTAATCGGGATGGCCACTCCCAGGACCATCTGGCCTTTCGCCCTTTTTTGAACTTTGGGGCCCCACTTTCCCCTTCACCCCCTCCTGTCCCTTTACCCCCCCTTTTTTTAGAACGGTTTTTGAGTGCCCCCCCCCAACCCAGTGCATCTCAGATCCCCCGATGCGCCCTTTTTATTAATGGGTTTAGGACCACCCTGGGTGCTCCAAAACATTTTAAACGCCTCATTTTTGGGGGTTTTTTTTCCCCCCCCCCTGTAATCATACTGGCCCTTTAACCCTCAAGTTTGGGTTTTGTCCCCCCCCCCATGGCCCCTTTTGCACTTAATGCCACTTTTTTTAAATGCGTGTGATGTCCCCCACCCTTCACCACCCTGGGAAATTTCTCTACATTTTAATGTACGATTTTAAAATCACTGCCATTTATTTTTAGTTAATGCGCACTGGTAAATAGTGTCTTACTGCAAGGCTACTATACAAATGCACCTGGTTGATTGTCGTTGTAACTCATCAACAGTTTGAATTTGTTAATAGTGAGAAACTTCATGAAGCATTGTTCACTCATGTAGACCATAAATAATGGGAAACTAGTGAATTTCAGCCAAAACATACAAATTTTTAAATAGTTTACATAATGTTCAAATTTTAATGTCATAACTTTCACGCCCAGTTATCATCTACCTAGAATATTCACAGTATAGTGCCTATCTATTGTTTAACATGGTAATTAAAACGTAATGGTGTTAAATACAAGTTTCGTTATAACTATTCTCAACTGAAGTCAGTAATGTCGATAAACTGTCTTTATATAATAATCATTGACCACAATATGATCATTACTGTAAATAACCAAATTTCAAAACAGTGTAAAGCCACAAAATTTACAAATTACTACAAATTACAGTCAAGTATTTAGTTGAATAAAGTACAAAAGAAATGGTATGAATTTCTCAACTAATTAGTAACTCAGAAACTCAGTTAAATGAAAGTAATTGTGAAATTCAGCTGTGAATGAACCCACCAGCTGTTAGAAATAAACCAGCTGTGTGACTCTTCATTTAACGAACTCCATCCATGTATTTTTGTATACTTGCAATGCTCTTTTTGTCCTGGAAAATAATTTGACTACTTATACTTATCAATTGCCTACGAGTAAACGATGTTTGTATGAAGCAATGTCTTGCTAAATAGTGATTTATTAATTGTTTTAATATTAATCATAAATGCCTCTATGATTGAACTTACTATGAGACATTTTTTCAGTAATTTAACTTAGAGAACAAAAGGTGTATATTTATTTTATACTTGCATATAATGCTATAGCTTAGGTGTCATAACTATCATGACTGGACATAGAAATTAGAATAATTCGTTAAAAGTATTACAAATAAATGAACGTCACGCTTAAAAGTTGTGATATAAAATAAGACAAAGTAGGTATTATGGTGATCGATTTCACATCATCATACATGAAGAAGATTTATGACAAGATTATGAATGCATAGATCTTTATATTTTATAGTAATGTGTTTTAGCAAAAAACAAAAAAATTGTGTTAAAAACTATTTTACAAAATATAAAAAATTTAATATTTCGTCAACTAATTCACAATTAGCATGACATAAATTAACAGTCACCATTACGACAGTATCAATCAACCGTCTCGATTTCATTGATCGTAAAAAGTATTAGGTATAAAAGTAATGTTATTTGGACACCAGTTTCATTCTTTTGTCATTCCATCTGATCTGAGGATGGTAAGAGTGATTTGCCGAAATCGATCATAGTTATATTTGAGTTCATTTGTATTTATATTAATTGTATGCTATGTTTACTTGTTTGTAATTTCCAACAACAAATAACATGCTAATTAAGAACAAGATAATTTAATTACTTTTAAAAATTAGTGTCAAAATAGCGTTGTAAGATGGAGGAATAATTTTTGAAAAGTATTGGGCTGCCAGTCAAACATGTCTGTTCTTTTGGAAAATGTTTGTAAGGAGTTAAAGCTGTATTTTTATACGTCACGTGATGACGTCAGTTTTGTGGCCACTCATCATGTGAACATACTAACTATACCAGTTGGTTTTATGTGCCTAATGTGACATCAATTACGAAGGCATCATTACAGTAACTGTTATGCAACTACCATGTGCCAACTAGATGCACTAGCTGCCATCTTAGTTAATAGGCACTTCCCGGAATTACTAGAGCACTTAAGGATCTATTTTTTAGTTAATGCGTTGTTTGATGTGCCACTTCACCCATGTGACATCATACTAGATGCACGTTATAGCTGCCATCTATTTTTAGTTAATGCGTTGTTTGATGTGCCACTTCACCCATGTGACATCATACTAGATGCACGTTATAGCTGCCATCTATTTTTAGTTAATGCGTTGTTTGATGTGCCACTTCACCCATGTGACATCATACTAGATGCACGTTATAGCTGCCATCTATTTTTAGTTAATGCGTTGTTTGATGTGCCACTTCACCCATGTGACATCATACTAGATGCACGTTATAGCTGCCATCTATTTTTAGTTAATGCGTTGTTTGATGTGCCACTTCACCCATGTGACATCATACTAGATGCACGTTATAGCTGCCATCTATTTTTAGTTAATGCGTTGTTTGATGTGCCACTTCACCCATGTGACATCATACTAGATGCACGTTATAGCTGCCATCTATTTTTAGTTAATGCGTTGTTTGATGTGCCACTTCACCCATGTGACATCATACTAGATGCACGTTATAGCTGCCATCTATTTTTAGTTAATGCGTTGTTTGATGTGCCACTTCACCCATGTGACATCATACTAGATGCACGTTATAGCTGCCATCTATTTTTAGTTAATGCGTTGTTTGATGTGCCACTTCACCCATGTGACATCATACTAGATGCACGTTATAGCTGCCATCTATTTTTAGTTAATGCGTTGTTTGATGTGCCACTTCACTCATGTGACATCATACTAGATGCACGTTATAGCTGCCATCTATTTTTAGTTAATGCGTTGTTTGATGTGCCACTTCACTCATGTGACATCATACTAGATGCACGTTATAGCTGCCATCTATTTTTAGTTAATGCGTTGTTTGATGTGCCACTTCACTCATGTGACATCATACTAGATGCACGTTATAGCTGCCATCTATTTTTAGTTAATGCGTTGTTTGATGTGCCACTTCACTCATGTGACATCATACTAGATGCACGTTATAGCTGCCATCTATTTTTAGTTAATGCGTTGTTTGATGTGCCACTTCACCCATGTGACATCATACTAGATGCACGTTATAGCTGCCATCTATTTTTAGTTAATGCGTTGTTTGATGTGCCACTTCACTCATGTGACATCATACTAGATGCACGTTATAGCTGCCATCTATTTTTAGTTAATGCGTTGTTTGATGTGCCACTTCACCCATGTGACATCATACTAGATGCACGTTATAGCTGCCATCTATTTTTAGTTAATGCGTTGTTTGATGTGCCACTTCACTCATGTGACATCATACTAGATGCACGTTATAGCTGCCATCTATTTTTAGTTAATGCGTTGTTTGATGTGCCACTTCACTCATGTGACATCATACTAGATGCACGTTATAGCTGCCATCTATTTTTAGTTAATGCGTTGTTTGATGTGCCACTTCACTCATGTGACATCATACTAGATGCACGTTATAGCTGCCATCTATTTTTAGTTAATGCGTTGTTTGATGTGCCACTTCACTCATGTGACATCATACTAGATGCACGTTATAGCTGCCATCTATTTTTAGTTAATGCGTTGTTTGATGTGCCACTTCACCCATGTGACATCATACTAGATGCACGTTATAGCTGCCATCTATTTTTAGTTGATGCGTTGTTTGATGTGCCACTTCACTCATGTGACATCATACTAGATGCACGTTATAGCTGCCATCTATTTTTAGTTAATGCGTTGTTTGATGTGCCACTTCACCCATGTGACATCATACTAGATGCACGTTATAGCTGCCATCTTTTTTCTACTTACCGTGAGTTTTACTTCTTTACTAATTCCACATGGGTCTAACATCTACATAATTATGTGGGCATAATTTTTAATCTTTTATTTATATATGTTTGAGGGATGAGGATATGGCTGCTTCTGTGTATACCTTTTCGTTCGAACCAGTTGTTATATTAGTACTGTTATGTTACGAAATATAAACAGATTTTTCATTATCGATGTGATGAAATAACAGTAGGAATTGTTTTGTGGTTGTTGAATAAACTGAATGGATGTTTTACGGATGAACGAAGCTGAGACTGAACTTTCACTCTATCTTGGAGTTTGTACACTTTTTTAATTAGTTTATTAATAAGAGTATTTTTTTTATTTTATCTTTTTATAACAACTTTTTTAGTTGGTTTAAATTGGTGATATTGTTGAGGTATTCTTGTAACCTGCTCGTGGAGAATGTTTGGTCTTTATAATTACACCGAACAGATCGTGACCTATTTGTGTTACAATACGCGTTAAATATTGTTTGGAGGGGAAACATTCCACCGCTCCACCGCCGTACATCACGAGCGAGACAACTTCCAGCTTCAATCTCTCGTCTGTACTCTACTTCCAAAATAGTGTCTTTTTATGAAAAAAGGTTGTTTGTATTACTGTGCAAGTTTGTTTTATTGTTTTTATTTATTATTTGTATTATTATTAATTACGTTATTGCTTTTACTGATGTTATTTGAATAATAAATAATGATTTAATTTTATTATTCTAAGGTTGTTTCGTTAGCAGATAAAACCAACCAAATGTAACTGCTATTGATAACGTAATGGATTGGACTTTTCTGTCTACTCTAGTTTCCATGACAATGAATTAATTGAGTGACGCAGTAAGGAATAGTCGTTAACTTTACTGCTTAGTGCATCTATCTGACACCAGTGATCTCAGTAGGTGAATTAACAATAGCCATATTTACTCGATATTTTGGGTAGTACAGTTTTTAATGATAAATTTACATGAATATGAGGAAGGTGATTGGTCAACATTTTAGTAAAAGTTTTATCAGCAGAAATCATTAATTCCCACTATTTGCCATCAAACAGGCTAGTTTGTGTTATACAAATTTAGCCTTCATTTGGGTGAATAGTTAGTTAATATTTAGCAGTGGCGTAAATACGGGGGGTGATCAGGGTGATCTATCACCCCCCAAAGACTAAAAAAAAAGCCCGTACGCAGAAGGAGTCCTGCGTAACAAAAGCGAATTTCATATTAAAAAACAAAAAAAGGGATATAGTCAGTGGTTACCGACTATTGAGTACCCTACAACATTTGTTATCATTATTTTTGATGTCATGTTTAAAAACCTTTTAATAGATTCGTGGTAAAAAACTCAAACCAAAAACTGTTGCGAAATATTGTTGCTAAATGAACATGTGCTACTTGAGTTTTGATTTGAGTTTTAATGCATTTTTTAAGTTTATTCACAGTTTTATAGTCCAAGAATGTTGTTTGTGCAGCTAGCGGGATTTCTTTTTGTACGAAAACGCTCCATACTAACACACACATGTGAGAAGTAAAACAGTGGTCGCGTAAACACCGGCTGGAGGGAAACAATGCCACTATCGGGTAGTGGAGGGAGAGGGATGTGACTCACGAATGTTTCTAAAAATAGCTCCCTGCTATCGCTCTACTTCCCATCATAACTCATAAGTCCCTCTACCTGACACCTGTTCGGTTCGTCGTATTTTCGCTTCAGTGACCAGTGTTGTTGAGTGTGCGGGTAATTACTGCTATTGACAGTAATCGACTGTGGTTTTAAATGACGGTGGATTATTATTTTAAATTATTATAGTTTTCAACCTGTTGTCATGTTTACCAGATAGCCTGTGCGTATTGGCGTTATTTTTGTTGAATAATGGCGGCCAAACGAAACGGCCAGTGTTTAATATTGGACATGTTCAAAACTAGAAAAGTAGAGGACTGTTCTTCGGCTGAACCTGAAAGTAGTGAACCTGTTCAACTTCAACAGCCTTTACTACCTGCAGTAAGTTCATCCTGTTCAAGTTCATCAGTAACTGACGACACAACAACTTTTAACCCGAATGACATAGGCCTTTTTTTAAACAAAGTCATACAAGACGAGGACAAAGTTAAGCTTATTCAAACGTTTTGGCAACCCCCCTCTACCTACAAGTTTCCTGTGCTGGAGAAATTTCAAAAACGAAAGTTAAAATTCCAGCATTTGTGGTTAAGCAAATATCCGTGGCTTGTTTACTCGGAAAAAGAAGAAGGAGCTTTCTGTAAATTCTGTGTCCTATTTGCCAAACACGGAGCAGGAATAAATAGCCAAGAACTTGGGTCATTGGTGAAAAATAAATTCACGAACTGGGTGAAATCCCAAGAGGTATTTAAAAGCCACGCTCATACCGAATATCACAATGCGTGCATTACAGATTTTCAAAATTTAAAAAAGACTCTGGAAAACAGGTCGTTGGAGATAATCAATCAAGTTAATACAGCACGCAACGACGCTATCCTTAAGAATAGACGAAACCTAAAACCGGTAATTGAAACCATAATATTGTGTGGACGGCAAGAGCTTGCCTTGAGGGGACACAGGGACTCTGGAAATGTTGAGACGGAGTCTTTGTGTAGTGAAAGGAATGAAGGGAACTTCAAAGCTCTTTTGAGGTACAGAAGCCAAGGTGACAAAGCTCTGAAAGACATGTTAGACGGGAGTGGAAAAATTAAATACCTTTCGCCTCTGTTACAAAATGAAATAATTGAATCTTGTAATCGCGTTATACAGACAAAACTTGTTGAGGAAGTGAATAATGCGACTTATTTCTCAGTGCTGGCAGACGAAACTAGTGATGTTTCCAACGTGGAACAGATTTCTTTGTGCGTTCGGTATGTTGAAGTGAACACCGAAAATCACACACACACTGTAAAAGAACAATTTCTGCAGTTCGTACCAACAACTGAACTCACAGGAAAAGCCTTGGCAGAAACAATTTTAAATAGTTTAAACAGCTTTGGGTTGAACATGAATGGTTTAAGAGGACAAGGTTATGATGGGGCATCAGCAATGTCCGGTCAGTACAACGGTGTCAACAAATTTGTGCAAGACAAACATCCATTGGCTTTGTATGTACATTGTGCGGCCCACTCGCTAAACTTAGCAGTAACTAGAGCATGTGAGGTCCCTGATATAAGCAACTGTCTCGGTACAATCGAAAAATGTTACGTGTTTTTCAACACACCCAAAAGACAAGCTATCCTAAACGATGTCATTGAAAAATCAGAAATGTATCCAAATGTAAAAACCTTAAAAAGGTTGTGTGCCACGCGATGGGTGGCGAAGTATGGTGCAGTTCGAGATTTTATGCATATTATTGATTTCATCCTGGAATCTTTGGATGTAATTTCCTCTTGGAAGGACGGATCAGGAGCAAACAGCTTGAAGTGGGCAATACTAAACATAGATTTTGTCGTTGCTGTACATGTTATCACTAATGTTTTTGCTTTCGGAATGCCGTTGTGCAAGGAATTGCAAAGGGAAACATTGGACTTAAAAGAGGCTGTTGTAATGGCTGAAGACTTAATATCAGAGTTGAGTCTTAAGCGATTGAAAGCCGAGGAAGAGTTTCGCCTTATTTTCAATCAAGTGAAAGCCCTTGCATTAGACTTAGGTATCGAGGTGAAAATTCCGAGACTATGTGAGAGACAAATGAATAGAAGTAATGCACAAGCAAGTATGTCCAAAGATCTAACTGAACATGATCGAGTAGAAGAACCCTTTAGAATCAATCTATTCCTCCCGTTTATTGAATTTTTCATTCAACAACTCGAGGAAAGATTCAAAAAACACAAAGCAGTTTTTGAGGGGTTCCAATGCTTGTTCGATTGGGAGCCCAACAATGAAACGAAAACTAAGCTGGACGCTTTAGTTCAGTTTTATGCAAAGGACGTTTTCTCTAACACCGAAGACATCTATGTGGAACTGAAAATGTGGAGAAAAGAAATCAACAGAACCAAAAATCAGATAGCTTTGAAGTCGGCTCTTTCCAGCCTCGATGCGTGTGAAAAAACATTGTACCCCTCCATATACCAGCTGTTGAAAATCCTGTGCACAATGCCTGTAACGACATGCACTCCAGAGAGGACCTTTTCTACATTAAAGAGAATTAAAACATACCTCAGGAACTCTACTGGACAAGTAAGTGTAACTCATTTATAAAGTTTATTTATACTATTTTAACTTTGAATCAGATGTAAGATTTTATAGAATAGGTTATCGATACTTAGCCAATGCATATTATTCGCTGTCAGTATCAAAAGCTACTACTTGTGGATTTTAAAAATATCAAACTTAATAGGATCTGCCCAACTTTCATCAAGTTAAGTTCTGATAACAACATCTTGTTCAGCCAGCCATAAATAAAAACTCTTTTATTAGATTGTTCAAGTAGTTAAAAGAAAGTGTATACATTTTGATGAAACAAAATATATCTTTATAACTTGAATATTATTATAATAATTATAATTTGTTATAGACACGACTCAATGGACTGGCGATGTTATCAATTCATAGAGAAATTGGAATCACTGTTGACGAGGTGATAGACGACTTTGGAAAAAAACCAAGAAAGATTGACTTTGTAATCTAGTTCTCAAGTTTGAGAGATAAGTGTGAAGCTTAATAAATTGTTTAATGCTGTATTGGAAGTTATTTTTTACACCTTGATAATTAACTAACATTTTTCATAATGTACTAAAGATTGAGAAGAAGGCAACCAAGAAGTTGTAAACTTAAATAGTATCAAAGTGTGTGGTCTCATTTCAAAGTGGTCTCATTTCTTTAATTTTTCAATTGTTTTTATTTTTGAGACTGCTAATTTCTGTATGTTAACAGACCTCTTGCCCCGATATTACAAAATATGTTTCGTTGGCCAAAATTTCAATTTTACTAAACGTTTACACAAAATCAACTATTTTATCTAAAATACAGGAATAACCCAAATATGTCTGGCATAATTAAAACACAAAAATTTTGCTGACGTTCAAAAAGCATCAAAAACCACTATTTAGCAAATATATTTTCAAACAATTTTCCGGGGGAGTACCCCCGGACCCCCCTTTGAGTTGCGCCCCCCAAACCCCCTATCACCCCCCACATGTCATTCCTATTTACGCCACTGATATTTAGGTCTGAAAGGTGGGGATAGCGAATCTTATCGTTAGATTGTGCAGGCACTATTAGGCATACCAATGTTTTACTTATGAATAAAACAGTATTATAAATCTGGATTAAAAGGTTTTTCCTGATTCAATATGTCCAAAGTTTTAAGTCGGCTTAGTGACAAGTTAACAGCTGGTCTTTAATCAAAGAGAAAGCTGATCCTCTTAAAATTTGTTGAAAGTGCTTTTGCTTTGAAGCAGCTTAAATCATTCTTACTATTATATAAATTATGCCATAATTAGGCATTATTATAGTGATAGAAAATTCCTGCTTTGCCCATTGTACATTGACAGGGTCTATAGATTTTAATAGGGTTTTTATACAACTAATGATGATCATTCGAGATTTAAATCGAATTTGTTCAATAAACATTAAAGATTGCTATGAGTTATCATTTAATACATAATAGATTTTATTGCTTCTATGGAAATGTTTTCTCAAAAAATTAAGCCTCTACAACTTGGTATAAGTTAATGATAATGGTGTCAGGCTTTTAAAGCAAAAAGCGTTTAAGTTTCAAACTGGTTGTTGTAAAATTTCAAATAAATATATTTGAAAACTATAAATTTATTTTTTCTTGCTTAGTGAAGGCTGTAATTTAATCAATGCGTAATTACAACTAAAGGCAAAAAAGTTTGTTTAGTGTTAAAAGAAAATCATGTAGTAAAAATATCCACCATTTTTATTACAAATATAAACAAATTAGGTGTAATATCATTGATCTTACAAGCATTAATCACGGATAATAGTAAGTAATCTACTGACAAAATATTTCAAGATTGAGTATTAAGTTATTTTATAGTATAATAATTACATAAAACTAATAAAATTTAGTAACTTATAACGATATTATTATAAAGAAGTAAATAAATTTTACAAAAGTTGCGTTGAAAGAATATTGTTCTGCCTTTCAACAACATAAGACATTTCAGTTAGTGTTATGAGTATGACGAGGGATAATTACATCACACCCTCATCAAGTGATGTAACTCCTATCTCAATTACGTCACTTGATGGGCATGTGACATCATTATCCCATGTCATACTAATATAACCATCATTCCGTAGCCTAATACAGAAGTGCACTAGAGTTCGTTCAGTATTCATCAAGTGACTTAACTGAGTTGAGAGTTACCAACATCATAACATAACACCATCACTCTGCAATACAGAGGTGTACTAGAGTTCGTTCAGTACTCATCAAGTGCCTTAACTGAGTTGAGAGTTATCAACATCATCAACATAACACCATCACTCTGCAATACAGAGGTGTACTAGAGTTCTTTCAGTACCCATCAAGTGCCTTAACTGAGTTGAGAGTTACCAACATCATCAACATAACACCATCACTCCGCAATACAGAGGTGTACTAGAGTTCGTTCAGTACCCATCAAGTGCCTTAACTGAGTTGAGAGTTATCAACATCATCAACATAACACCATCACTCCGCAATACAGAGGTGTACTAGAGTTCGTTCAGTACCCATCAAGTGCCTTAACTGAGTTGAGAGTTACCAACATCATCAACATAACACCATCACTCCGAAATACAGAGGTGTACTAGAGTTCTTTCAGTACCCATCAAGTGCCTTAACTGAGTTGAGAGTTATCAACATCATCAACATAACACCATCACTCCGCAATACAGAGGTGCACTAGAGTTCGTTCAGTACCCATCAAGAGCCTTAACTGAGTTGAGAGTTATCAACATCATCAACATAACACCATCACTCCGCAATACAGAGGTGCACTAGAGTACGTTTAGTACTCATCAAGTGCCTTAACTGAGTTGAGAGTTATCAACATCATCAACATAACACCATCACTCTGCAATACAGAGGTGCACTAGAGTTCGTTCAGTACCCATCAAGTGTCTTAACTGAGTTGAGAGTTACCAACATCATCAACATAACACCATCACTCCGAAATACAGAGGTTCACTAGAGTTCGTTCAGTACCCATCAAGTGCCTTAACTGAGTTGAGAGTTATCAACATCATCAACATAACACCATCACTCTGCAATACAGAGGTGTACTAGAGTTCGTTTAGTACTCATCAAGTGCCTTAACTGAGTTGAGAGTTACCAACATCATCAACATAACACCATCACTCTGCAATACAGAGGTGCACTAGAGTACGTTTAGTACTCATCAAGTGACGTAACTGAGTTGAGAGTTACCAACATCATCAACATAACACCATCACTCTGCAATACAGAGGTGCACTAGAGTACGTTTAGTACTCATCAAGTGCCTTAACTGAGTTGAGAGTTACCAACATTATCAACATAACACCATCACTCTGCAATACAGAGGTGCACTAGAGTTCGTTCAGTACCCATCAAGTGCCTTAACTGAGTTGAGAGTTACCAACATCATCAACATAACACCATCACTCTGCAATACAGAGGTGTACTAGAGTTCGTTCAGTACCCATCAAGTGCCTTAACTGAGTTGAGAGTTACCAACATCATCAACATAACACCATCACTCCGCAATACAGAGGTGCACTAGAGTTCGTTTAGTACTCATCAAGTGCCTTAACTGAGTTGAGAGTTACCAACATCATCAACATAACACCATCACTCTGCAATACAGAGGTGTACTAGAGTTCGTTCAGTACCCATCAAGTGCCTTAACTGAGTTGAGAGTTACCAACATCATCAACATAACACCATCACTCTGCAATACAGAGGTGTACTAGAGTTCGTTTAGTACTCATCAAGTGCCTTAACTGAGTTGAGAGTTACCAACATCATCAACATAACACCATCACTCTGCAATACAGAGGTGTACTAGAGTTCGTTCAGTACCCATCAAGTGCCTTAACTGAGTTGAGAGTTACCAACATCATCAACATAACACCATCACTCTGCAATACAGAGGTGTACTAGAGTTCGTTCAGTACCCATCAAGTGCCTTAACTGAGTTGAGAGTTTTTAACATCATCAACATAACACCATCACTCCGCAATACAGAGGTGCACTAGAGTTCGTTTAGTACTCATCAAGTGACTTAACTGAGTTGAGAGTTACCAACATCATCAACATAACAGCATCACTCCGCAATACAGAGGTGCACTAGAGTACGTTTAGTACTCATCAAGTGACGTAACTGAGTTGAGAGTTACCAACATCATCAACATAACACCATCACTCTGCAATACAGAGGTGCACTAGAGTACGTTTAGTACTCATCAAGTGCCTTAACTGAGTTGAGAGTTACCAACATCATCAACATAACACCATCACTCTGCAATACAGAGGTGTACTAGAGTTCGTTCAGTACCCATCAAGTGCCTTAACTGAGTTGAGAGTTACCAACATCATCAACATAACACCATCACTCCGCAATACAGAGGTGTACTAGAGTACGTTTAGTACCCATCAAGTGCCTTAACTGAGTTGAGAGTTACCAACATCATCAACATAACACCATCACTCTGCAATACAGAGGTGTACTAGAGTAGTTGAGAGTTACCAACATCATCAACATAACACCATCACTCTGCAATACAGAGGTGTACTAGAGTTCGTTCAGTACCCATCAAGTGCCTTAACTGAGTTGAGAGTTACCAACATCATCAACATAACACCATCACTCCGCAATACAGAGGTGTACTAGAGTACGTTTAGTACCCATCAAGTGCCTTAACTGAGTTGAGAGTTACCAACATCATCAACATAACACCATCACTCTGCAATACAGAGGTGCACTAGAGTACGTTTAGTACTCATCAAGTGCCTTAACTGAGTTGAGAGTTACCAACATCATCAACATAACACCATCACTCTGCAATACAGAGGTGTACTAGAGTTCGTTCAGTACCCATCAAGTGCCTTAACTGAGTTGAGAGTTACCAACATCATCAACATAACACCATCACTCTGCAATACAGAGGTGTACTAGAGTTCGTTCAGTACCCATCAAGTGCCTTAACTGAGTTGAGAGTTACCAACATCATCAACATAACACCATCACTCCGCAATACAGAGGTGCACTAGAGTTCGTTTAGTACTCATCAAGTGCCTTAACTGAGTTGAGAGTTACCAACATCATCAACATAACACCATCACTCTGCAATACAGAGGTGTACTAGAGTTCGTTTAGTACTCATCAAGTGCCTTAACTGAGTTGAGAGTTACCAACATCATCAACATAACACCATCACTCTGCAATACAGAGGTGTACTAGAGTTCGTTCAGTACCCATCAAGTGCCTTAACTGAGTTGAGAGTTACCAACATCATCAACATAACACCATCACTCTGCAATACAGAGGTGTACTAGAGTTCGTTTAGTACTCATCAAGTGCCTTAACTGAGTTGAGAGTTACCAACATCATCAACATAACACCATCACTCTGCAATACAGAGGTGTACTAGAGTTCGTTCAGTACCCATCAAGTGCCTTAACTGAGTTGAGAGTTACCAACATCATCAACATAACACCATCACTCTGCAATACAGAGGTGTACTAGAGTTCGTTCAGTACCCATCAAGTGCCTTAACTGAGTTGAGAGTTAGCAACATCATCAACATAACACCATCACTCCGCAATACAGAGGTGCACTAGAGTTCGTTTAGTACTCATCAAGTGCCTTAACTGAGTTGAGAGTTACCAACATCATCAACATAACACCATCACTCCGCAATACAGAGGTGCACTAGAGTACGTTTAGTACTCATCAAGTGACGTAACTGAGTTGAGAGTTACCAACATCATCAACATAACACCATCACTCTGCAATACAGAGGTGCACTAGAGTACGTTTAGTACTCATCAAGTGCCTTAACTGAGTTGAGAGTTACCAACATCATCAACATAACACCATCACTTTGCAATACAGAGGTGTACTAGAGTTCGTTCAGTACCCATCAAGTGCCTTAACTGAGTTGAGAGTTACCAACATCATCAACATAACACCATCACTCCGCAATACAGAGGTGTACTAGAGTACGTTTAGTACCCATCAAGTGCCTTAACTGAGTTGAGAGTTACCAACATCATCAACATAACACCATCACTCTGCAATACAGAGGTGTACTAGAGTAGTTGAGAGTTACCAACATCATCAACATAACACCATCACTCTGCAATACAGAGGTGCACTAGAGTACGTTTAGTACTCATCAAGTGCCTTAACTGAGTTGAGAGTTACCAACATCATCAACATAACACCATCACTCTGCAATACAGAGGTGCACTAGAGTTCGTTCAGTACCCATCAAGTGCCTTAACTGAGTTGAGAGTTACCAACATCATGAACATAACACCATCACTCTGCAATACAGAGGTGTACTAGAGTACGTTTAGTACCCATCAAGTGCCTTAACTGAGTTGAGAGTTACCAACATCATCAACATAACACCATCACTCTGCAATACAGAGGTGCACTAGAGTACGTTTAGTACTCATCAAGTGCCTTAACTGAGTTGAGAGTTACCAACATCATCAACATAACACCATCACTCTGCAATACAGAGGTGTACTAGAGTTCGTTCAGTACCCATCAAGTGCCTTAACTGAGTTGAGAGTTACCAACATCATCAACATAACACCATCACTCCGCAATACAGAGGTGCACTAGAGTTCGTTCAGTACCCATCAAGTGCCTTAACTGAGTTGAGAGTTATCAACATCATCAACATAACACCATCACTCTGCAATACAGAGGTGCACTAGAGTTCGTTCAGTACCCATCAAGTGCCTTAACTGAGTTGAGAGTTACCAACATCATCAACATAACACCAACACTCCGCAATACAGAGGTGCACTAGAGTTCGTTCAGTACCCATCAAGTGCCTTAACTGAGTTGAGAGTTACCAACATCATCAACATAACACCATCACTCCGCAATACAGAGGTGTACTAGAGTTCGTTCAGTACCCATCAAGTGCCTTAACTGAGTTGAGAGTTACCAACATCATCAACATAACACCATCACTCCGCAATACAGAGGTGCACTAGAGTTCGTTCAGTACCCATCAAGTGCCTTAACTGAGTTGAGAGTTACCAACATCATCAACATAACACCATCACTCCGCAATACAGATGTGCACTGGATTTCGTTTAGTAGGTCGTCAAGTGACGTAACCTAACTCAGTTACGTCACTTCATGAGTAATAAATGGACTATAGGGCACCTTAGTCAAAGTAAAAAATCTTCATTTATGACAGGTCAGATTTGTGCATTAAATTGTGTCAAGTTAAATTCACTAAACTAAATACAATAATTTACAAAACTAAATAAACAAATAATTAATAACTAAAATACTCGTCCAAAGAAAGACTTTGAGATAAGAAAGATAATATGTAGTATAACGGAACGTTTTATATTACATTTTATGGTTTCCATGTCGATTTTCTATTAATTGTAATATACTATTCGAATATATAGGCAACTACATATTATAGTCCAGTCTTTTTTACATATGTATTATTATTTTATACGTTAATGTGTATGGTAATTTGGTGATGTTAACAAAGATTGGACAATGTTGATAGGAATTTAAGTGATTTTATAGCACTCCCTGGCACTTCCCACTTACCTTGGTGACTAACTATTGCATACATTATACAATCAAATGCCCACACATCTTAGAAGCCAGTACGTGAAGAACCACTTAAAGCAGTCAATATTTCAACTGATCAAATTTATTCAAGCAGAGTAGTGAATGAACAGAAGTGAATTTTTTTGAATAGTGAAATAAAATAATTAAATGTTTCCATTTAATTAATAAATGTACAATACATTGGTAAGTATGTATGTTTATTAATATATTTGCTTCTACAGATAGTTTTGAAAAGCAAGCAAGAAAGCGCAAAAATCTTTTGAAAGGATGGCCTTTGGCTGAGTCTACCTTACAACAAAACTGCTGTGCACAACATATATTGGATATTAAAATGTATTCATCCAAGGGCCTAGTTTAGCGCTCCAAAGAATTTGGTTCTAGATTCCACGTAATTATAGCTAGAAGTAGCAAATAGCCTACCTCGCTAACACACTTACAACTTGTTTTCCTCTCCTCTCTCTCCCTCACTGTCCCCACCTGCCTCACCCTACAGATCTTACAAAAGTACTTAATTCTTCATTTAAAGTAAATATTAGCAATGAAGTTTATATACATTGTTAATCTGCTGCCGCAGACAAAGATACTTGTACAAACTTCAACTCAAAATTTGTATAGTCGTCATTATGGAAAATTAATTGGTTATACTTTTTAATATTATTTTAGTGTTACTGTACAATTGTTTCCCCCATTTATTCGTACACCGCATCGTACATATATGATTTGTAGGACCTGTATGTACACCCTTAGCGGAATACACGTACAGTGTAGCTACACACCCATCCACCCCTACACGTACAGAGGTAGTGACCCACCCACCCAACCCTACACGTACAGCGGTAGAGACTCACCCACCCAACCCTACACGTACAGTGGTAGCGACCCACCCATCTAACCCTACACATACAGTGGTAGCGACCCACTCACCCAACCTTACACGTACAGTGTTAGTGGCCCATCCACCCACCCCTACATGTACAGTGGTAGCGACCCACCCACCTAACCCTACACGTACAGTGGTAGTGAGTCACCCACCCCTGCACATACAGTGTATACAACTGGTTAGTACCTCTTTGTCCTCTAAATTCTTAAATAAAATTTGTTGATGAGTTATGTACTTATCGAGAAAGGCCAAATTAGCCACTTTAGATTGCCAAATCCCTATAGGGGAGACTGGGGTAAAGTGGCCACTCTAAGGGAAAACTATTATTAGTCAACTTTATAAAAGGAAATTAAATTATGAAAAGTATTAAAGTTATCTACGATTTAGTGAAGTATCAATATCTATCAATAAATCAACAATATCTTGATAAAATATTTAGATATTTTGATTTTCTCCCATTCCTGCAAAATGGCCACTTTGCCCCATATGGTGGGGTAAAGTGGCCAGGCTTGGCCACTTTACCCCGAAAATATCATGAAATGATAAACTACATAGATAAACCAAACTCAAACTATATTTTTGGTTTACAGTATCAATGTAATAATAAAAATGTACGTTGCATGCACAAATATGAATATAATGCTCCATTTTGTTAAAAAAAAACTGTAATTTTCATAGAAATTCACTTGCAGTGCTCACAAATAAAATCGTCATCATCTTCCTCGCATCCCGTACACGCTTCATGAGCCCATTTGTAACAACCGGAACATCTGATCCATCCTTCGTTCACTGATTTTGAATAGCTCTCATTACAATAAAAACATTCAGCGTCGCTATCTTCACCTGACTCATAAGTTCCTTCAAATAGGCCTAGTTTTCTTCGAGGTTTCGACTTTTTTGGTCCTTTCAATGATTTTTTTCTTTCCTGGAGAGTTTTTATTGCCTTCCTTTTTCTTTCTTCCTCTTGAAGCTTTTCAGTCTTTTCTTTCATAAGTTGTGCTTTGAATGGACTTGAAGCTACAATCGCAGTTTTACCTCTTTTTCGGTTGGTATTTCTTTTAGCAACTGTAGGCCTATACTTAGGCAAAGGGACGACTGTACTGGGACTAACTGCAAAAGAGGTGCTTGGCAAAGAGTCATTAGCAACCGTGTTTGAGGTTTGTTTAGGGTGTGAATTAAATGTATTTTCGTCGCCATTATTTTCAATGTTGACATCTCCTTCTTCTTCCTCCACAATATTGTTGGTATTTGCAGTATGATCTTGAATAATCTCTGATTCAATGTTATGAGCAACTAAATCTTCCACTTCTGAGTCCATTGGAATATCTGTCACCTCTGCTGCAACAAAGTCCACTTCTGAGAAAACTGATGGATCGTGAGGAACTATCCCACATTTCCTAAACCCATTTATGGCTGTAGATGGTACGGCTGCACGAAGAAAAGCTTCTCCCATAAGTCCGTCTAACAATATAATAAATATGTTCAAAACAAGCTTTAAAACATAAAAATGCTTTAGCCCCACAGGTCACACGTAAAAATATTTTTAAATAAGCAAATATTCAACTTAGAAAGTAACTAAAAGGCCCTGGCCACTTTACCCCGTTATCTGGCCACTTTGCCCCATCATGGTGCTGGCCGCTTTACCCCTACTGACGCCATTTTACAAAACATCAACCACCTTCAAAGTTGAACATTAGATTTCATCATGTGCTATATATTTTGAAAGGTAATTAGACTGGGATTTCAGCAATAGTACGATACAAATTGTATTAATAACGAAAAATTAAATAATGGGAAAATAACTGAACACTCACCTTAGATCCTCATGTAGAAATTGTAAAAAATGAAGACAACTCGATAAATCGTACAGACCGAACACACACGCTTTGACAGAAGACTAATGGCTCCTCTATGAGATAGTTCAGTGATTCGCCACCAGATTGGAGCACATTCTAGTGAGTAACTGTCAGTGGCCACTTTACCCCGACTGGCCACTTTACCCCAGTCTCCCCTACTGTTTTTTTCCATCAACAACTATCATATAAGATCATATAAGAAGACTTAACAATTTTATCTAAATATTTCAAAATTTGATTTGATTGAAAGCCTTAAGCAGTTATTGGTAAATTTACATATGTAAATGCTGCATAAACCATTTAGTAATGGTCTAAACATTGCAAACTAAACATGGATCAATAGGAAATGCATATTTATAAGTGCAAGTCTATACCCAAATGCACAGTAAACATTCCATAGTACATTACCATGGTGGATTTACATAGTTTACTCATTTGTTATAGACAGTACTTATATGTACTTTGTTATATTTATAGGTTGTTTATGAATATTTATAAGTGGAGGAAGTCCATAGTGACCCATCTAATATTATTTTAAATATGTTGCAGCAGTTAATTTACCATTTAGTGAAATAGCTAAAGTAATTAATTGACTAAATTATGCAAAAAATGAAAAAATTTACAAAATAATAATTAATTTAACTGTAACTCCTATAAAATATTTGTTTTAATTACATGGCTGTTAGATTTAATTGATATTTTTAATGGTAATAAACTAAGCTTTTACACTTTTGATCATTAAAAAGGAGAAAAACAAAGTTTAACATTTATTGAAAGACGAAGAGTCCATCACTAATTAATGTTTGTACCAGTAGAATTCATCCATGATTCATATTATATTAATAATATAGTGGATATGTCCCAGTTGGATCACAATTAATGTTATGAAAAAAATAACAAATAATAGGACTTTTTAATGAAAAAAGTTTGGATGAAAAACCTGTTATTTTTATATATCAAGTTAAATATATATACAGGATTAATATAAAGTCCAAAGACGGTTGAATATTGTTAAGACCGTTACAGATAAAGGGACAAAACCTTTTACATTGCTTCTGGACATAAAAGGCTATTTTACTATATATTCAGTGATTCACTACCTCCGTAGGGGGACAGCCCACTAGGAGTTGGAAGAAAATCTTAAATGTAAGCATAGGTCGATATACATACAATGTTAAACGTCTTAGCTAGTAGAACATCATACCGCAATTTAAACCTAAAAAGGTTAATCCTAAACAAAATGGCAGTGCTCGAAATTTTCAATACTGATGTTATGTGCAAGATTTTAATCCGCAACCATTTTGTGACGAATAAAGCTTGTAAAGTGCAGTTTGCGGCATTCTTCTAAGCTTGACCAGCCCTTTCAAAATGATGTACATATCAACCCATGCTTACACTAAAACTGTTCTACTGACTTCTCATGGACCGCTCCCATAGTCTTTGGACTATGGACTATACACCGCTCCCAAAAAAAGTGTTTGGGAGATTGTAGGCGATAGGCTTTATGCTCGGTTCTCTTAATACCGACATGGCGTCCGCTTGGTGGTTGCTATCGGCGTGAACACTACTAGATAAGTCTGGGGTGTCCATGTTGGGTGGTAATCATTGTGCGGATGTTGTGTGGGGGAGATAATGAGTATCAGGCTTGTCAATTAGCTGAAAATCAGACCAGCACTACGTGGTTTGGATTCCACGTAAAGCTGTAGGACCCTTAGTTGCCCTAACTATTGGGCTATTAATAAATTGCCCTTTCTGAGGAACAGTTGAACTCAGTTAGTAACCAGAGTACACTCATCCTACACTCATAAAACCATTCATATTCGCCTTAAAATACACACAACGTTGTGTCGGCGTCTCATATAAGAATAAGAATAGAAGAATAGCAGGACACTGAATACATCGTAGGTGTTTGTGTAAAGCAATCATTTGTGGAGTTTTATAGCTTCATCTGATATGATTAAAAAAAATTAAGCCATTCTTAAACTTGCAGAGCAGTATTGAATCTTTCGAGCGCCACCATTTTGTTTAGGATTAACTTTTGGAGGTATAATTTACAGCATGATGTTCTAATAAGACCTTTAAAATGTTATATACATCGACCTATCCTTAAATTTAAGATTTTCTTCCGACTCCTAATGGACCGTCCCCCTATGAAGGTAGTGGATCAGTGAATACATGGTAAAATAGCTTTTATGTCCAGCAGCAATGTGCAAAATTTTGTACGTTTATCTGTAACGGTCTAAACAATAATCAACCGTCTTCAGGCTTTTTACTAACCCTGTATATATTTATTTTATTTTGAGTGAAAGTATATGGGTACTTTAATTTTAATTGGTTTCTTGTGAGAAAAGGTAAATTCTTTTTAAATTAATCTCATCACTGATTGGAGAAGTCCTAATGAGAATATCGTGAGAGAAGTTTAAATTCATCGCTGATGGAGGAAGTGACGTGCTCAAGTTGATTGTTGTGTCTTTGAAAGTAACAAACAACACTGGGGACATATCATTCAAGCACATACAATATTGTCTAAAATAGTACTCGTCTTGTGCACAAGTTGATGAAAGTGTCTAAGGAAGTTACAGACAACATTGAGGATAACTTATATCATCCAAGGGCATACAATATTGTCTAAAACAGGACACGACTTGTGCACAAATTGATTTTTGTGTCTTTGGAAGCTAAACACAACATAGAGGACATTACCACCCAAGGACATAAAACATCATGTAAAAGAGTAGACATTTTGTGGTCGATAATCATGGAACAACATGCGGACCAACAAATAACAAAGCTTTCTGTAAATACTATGTAAGATAAAGCATAGCTATGATGTTCCTCTCGTGTAATTAAGTATAATACTATACTAATAATGAAAAGTAGTTTAATAATTTGGTAATCATTCAGGTCAACTTACTTAATAATGATCGTGGAGATTAATGAAGGAAGATATTCATATTTTTTTAATGTATCCTGCTAAAGTGTTTTACCTAAGGAAATTATTTTTCTGTGCTAAATACAGACTTTTGTTTGAAACATTTGTATATTAAAGTTCATAATATGTTGGATTTATTTGAACGCTTACGAGTGATTTCATATTTAAATTCAGTAGGGCCTACGTTTATGGAACTTTCTTTCTTAGTTAAAATTAATTTTATGAAAATAAAGAGAAACATTTTTATATTTTCCTGTGAAGAAATTACAAATTAAAGTATTAAAAAGTAGCAAAATTAAACCACTTCATAAACGATTAGTACATGGTACAAAATATGTTAAAATAGCGGAAAGGCTTTTTTTAAATCGCAAATCCTGGCACTTCACGTGCTATTTTCAAACATATACGCAATCGCGAAAGTAGGCACGTCACGTGCTCTTTTGTAAAACTCAATAAAACATGTTTATTATAAAGCAAGCGCGACAAACTTAGTAACAATCGATGAGGAATGTTCTGTTCTGTACATTTTATATTTTTAATACAATTGTATAAACGTAGCAATAAAATTAAAATGTGCAATTTGAAATTCCCGCCCGGCAGGGGTTCGGAAGTGGGAAAATGGCCGATGTTAGTCGCAAAACTGTACAATAACCAATAGGCGGAATCAGATGTACAAACTGTCAGTCTGCAGTGAATTAAATACTCTAGCCAACTAAACAAATTGCAATGTTGTAGGTGCTTTGGTTGTTTTACAAAAAATGTGTTTGTTTACTCTTGTTAGCGTGTTCTTTCAAAAGCCAGTATTGGTGCGTTACTAGTTGTAAAAAGATGTAAAAAATAAATTATTTATTGAGATATAAACAAATAAAAAATTGGGTAGAAAGTCAGAAAGTTCTTGCGTCGCTTGGTACCGTCTCGAATAAATGTTGTGCTGTACGTCGGCATTGGTCACGTGACAAAGATGACGTAGAAGAGCGGCCGTCTTTAGCCATATTTGTTTATACACAACGCTTTCTCGGCCGCTCGTATTTACTATAATAAGTGTAGTAAATTGACATGAAATTAAAGTTTTGCTTAGTGAATAGTGTATTGTAGTTCATATAAAACATATTTCAGTGGAAGTGACAGTGCATAAAAGGAAATTAGTTTTAGGCACTGCTCAACAAGTCCTACCACTAATCAAAATTACATTATAATTATGTTAAAGTACTAGCACTTCAAAATCATAATAATAACAATCCTACACACAAATAAGGCAATATAGGTCTAAAATCAGGCTGGAGAACTAAGAGTGAGTAAAATATTTAATGTTTAGTGTATTTTAATTTTACAACCATGTATATATTTATGTAGGTACTAGCCAGAACGTTTATTTTGTATTCAATTTGATCAAATAAAACATGTAATAATATGGTAAAAGTTTAGCAGTCTCATAATAATCTAAGATCTTGAAAAAAATAATATGTATTATTTGTGTTTGCTCAAAATGACACTATTATTTTATTTATCGACAACAATATAACGTAGTATGTTATTATCTTACGTCAAAACTTTATTTTTGTCACGAATATGATTATTTTTTTATATTTCTGTTCGGAAATATCTGTTTTATCAGTTTTTGCTATCAGAAAAAATCTTAAAAGATGTTAATATTTTATACTTTGATTACAATATGCACAACTTTTCAAGAGCCGTTTACACAATTTGCGCACACTAACTTTAGGTGTTATAAATTTTATACTTTTTGGAATATATTCATATATTTTACATTTTCTTGTAGCTAATATATTGAATTAATAAAGTACATTTAGCCAAAAATTATATATACTCCTTATTTATGGATTGTTATGTAATTTTTAACAGAATTTTCGTTTCCGTGATAGCATTTTTAATTTTCCACAACAAACTAAAAATATAAAACTTTGTATATGGGTACAATTTGACTATTTTTCCTAAACAACTTTTTTTTGTCTATGCAATGGTAATTTTTTAGAATTTTTACTAACACTATTTGATTACCTACAATGATCATACTGTAACTTTGCAAATTTTTCATTTTATGTAAACAAAAAATTTAAAAAAAAACCAGTATTTTTTATCAAATGTAACAACATATTATTATAGTACATAAAATAATAAACAATTTGGATATCTTGGAATTATTTACAAACATTTTTTTAATGCTTTTAAGGAGGATTATAAGTTATAATTTACGTACAAAATTTTAAAAATGTTTAAAATCCTTTCATGACAATAATTATTTACTATTTCTTTTTGTTAGTTGTTGTTGTATGGGTGGGTACACGTAGTTTGTTGTTGTTTGATGGTAGTATGTCAAATTACAGTTCTTGATAAGAAAAACGAAATGATAAAATTGACGTTTGGAGCATATTTAGTATTTTTATGATTTTAACAAAAAAGCTGGCGTAGCACTGAAAAGAAACACTTTGCAGTTGGGAGTTCATAATGGGCCACCTAGTATTCATCATCTAGTGATTACTATTTACCTTAAACAAAAACTGATGTTTTTGGCAGCATACAAAAATAGGTTTTCTTAAAATAAATAATAATGCCACCAGGCACTCAACAATATTACTCTTTTAAAATATCATAAGGCCATTTTAAACTTAGCAAAGTTATTAACGTTAGTTAATAACAATTAAAATAAATTAGTAATTGATTTTTCAAACCTCTTGTTATATATTGTTTAGTTAATATTTTTTTAATTTTATTTGTTTATTTTTACCATTATTTTTTTTCGTTTTTATTGATGTTGTATAAAGA
Source organism: Stictocephala bisonia (assembly GCA_035578905.1). NCBI lineage: Eukaryota > Metazoa > Arthropoda > Insecta > Hemiptera > Membracidae > Stictocephala > Stictocephala bisonia. The sequence goes on from JAQJVL010000047.1 coordinate 231,035, forward strand.
GCCTTTTATAGAAGATGTATAAAAGTTTAAATTGCCTCTGTATTAAAGTTCTTAACCCATAAGACATTTTAGTGATGAAAATAGCTCGAAGAATATTTAATATAGAATAATCAGTGTGTTGGCGCTCCTTTTACTAAAACCTGCATACTTCGTGAGTAGTATTCAAGTATGAAGCTATATACAATTTCTTGAAATATTATATTAAAGGAAGGTAACATTATGGAATGTATCTTTGAAGGCAATAGAGTAGAAGCTATCCAACTGTAATGTACATCCCTCAAATACAAGAACATAATATCACTAATATCACATTTGTTATTAGATTTTTTACAGGAATACTGGATGTGATGTCATCTTCCTTAATAAAAATGAACTTGTTACTTGTAACTATTATATTCTTAAATAGAAAATTCCTTCTGAATAAAATTATGTCAGTGAATATTAAAGTTAATAATCATTGTATTAGAATAAATTTTAAAGTATGTTTGTTAACAGCGTTTTTTTTTTGTTTTTTTTTTTTTTTAATATACAAAAATAGGTTGTATTAAAACTTAAAATCGTGGATTCAAACATAATATGATTATATTTGACATATTTTGGTTTTCCTCATCTCTCTCTCTCTCTCTCTCTCTCTCTCTCTCTCTCTCTCTCTCTCTCTCTCTCTCTCTCTCTCTCTCTCTCTCTCTCTCTCTCTCTCTCTCTCTCTCTCTCTCTCTCTCTCTTTCTTTCTTTCTTTCTTTCTTTCTTTCTTTCTTTCTTTATTTCTTTCTTTCTTAATCTCTCTCTTCTGGTTTGATGAGTATTGGCCTAAAAAATGTCAAATCCGTTGATGTGATAAATAAATAGCGTGAGATTAATGGCTCATTCTTATACGATCGGTTGTATCCATTTTATCATTTTACGATAAGTAAATACAAACCTCATTTGACCATCTCACACATCTAAAAAATCAAATCAAACTTCGTTTAATGTTGTTTAATTAGACCTGAATCAAGCCTGGACAGAGTCACAAGTTTGCAAGTTATATGCACAGTCAAAGAATTATATAACTAACTATAAAAACTCCAATAATACCGACAGTTTACACAACAATAATACCAGCCTTTTTGGGTATATTTTAGTAATATACCCGAAAAATATGTTGATTAGCTTGGAAGAAGACAAGCTGGTTGCACTTGTTTTTTTATTTCGAGTATTTTTAACGAAACGTAAACATCGATACCTATCTAAGCAAATATTTTTTTAGGAACTACGTTCATAAAAAGAAGAAATCAAATTTCGTTGGAGAATTATTTTTTCTTTTTTAACTTCAGCACATTTATCTACAACTTTACGACGATTTTCATGTATTGTTACAGATTTCTGATTATTAAGATGTTCTGAAAACACATCAGTCTTTTGATACTTCCATTGATTAACCCTAGATTCGGGTTTAAAGCACTAAAAGTGCAATCAGTTTTAGGGCTATACAACTTTTTTGTTTATCAACATAGCTTAATAAAATTAGCACTATTCGATGCAGAATTTACTAGAAATAATAAACAAATGACAAGCAAAATACGAACGCAGTACATATAAGTGCTGATCAAAATCTTCCGCCGGTAGCAGCAAGTGAGCACTAAACTTTTTCAGCTTTGACAAAGACATTCAAATTTTGTTATTATTAAAAGCTTAGACATTCTGCTGGAAATTGCTTGTTCTACTACAGATGGGTATGGGTGTTTATTTCCTTTCTAATGGTGTAACATGCAACCTGTAGACCGACGGATATTTTGTAACAAGATTTTCCCGTACAAAATATCGCGTACATGTGGATTTTTCTCATGCCGTGTAACAGCTGTTCTATTGTTCTCGCTGCCTTGTTTGATTATTCTTACATTCTAACATATGAGAGGCCGACACAATGTTGTAGGTATTATTTTGATTACATTTCGACAAAGAGAAGTCATTATAATAACGGGAATGGACAACAGAATATATCTGTATTATAATAGTGACAAACAATAGTATTATTAGAGAGTTTATAAGCTTAGTGTTCATGCTCTGTTCCCGCTTTCGTGCTTCATGTATTAAAATAAGTGTTTTTGTTTTTGTTATTTAAGATGAGATGGGTGGTGTTTCTATATTAATTAATTACAGTATTATCATTTTTCTGTTTTGTTTATCTATGGAATCTACAGTTTAAACAAAATGAGTAAAAAAACAACAGACATTAGAATTTTTTTTAAATAAAAGAATCAGTGACCGTGTCTAAGACCGATGAAGAAGCGGAATCTGAGTGTTAAATAAAAGCTTCCCCAGGCTGTTCAAAGTCTTGCCATGACGTAAGTAAACAAACTGATTCAGTTACGTCTTCTTATGATGAAGGAGCCTACTCAAAAAATTGGACCTTGGTAATATAGAGACGGGTCCACCGCGCCCAAATTTGACTACATATCCACTTTCAGACTTGAGAAATTCAAAACAAGCATTTACACCATTTTATTTAAAAAAATTTGAATGGCTAGAATACAGTATAAAGAAAGATGCTGTATTCTGTTACGCTTTCATGATATTTTCTTCTAACAATAAAGAAGTATCTGTAACTGAAAAGGGTATAAGTAACTGGAAGAAGATAGGGGACAAATTAGAAAAGCATTCGTCCAATGAAAGTCACTTATTTTCCATGGCGAATTGGCATAGCTATAGAAAGCCAAAGGACACAATTGCTTCGGAAATATTATCATCTCATAAAGTAATTATTTCTGAAAATCGTGAATATATTAATAAAATGTTGGACCTTTTGTTATTTGTTGCCAAACAAGGAATGCTTTTTCGTGGACATGATGAAAAAGAAACGTCAGGCAACAAGGGAAATTATTTAGAGTTATGTGAATTATACTCAAAATATGATGCTAAATTCAAAGGAAAATATAAACGATATTTCAATTTAACAAGTCATGACTTTTAAAACGAAATTTACGAAGTTGTTACTGAAGAGGTTTTAAGTACAATAGTGAATGAGGTAAACGAATCTGGATTTTATGCATAATGGTCGATGAAGCAAAGTCATACAGAGTTTAACAATTGTTTATTTGTGTAAGATATTTGTTTGAATCAGAAATTTAAGAAAGATTGCTAACAATGAAGGATGTTTCTCTAGATCGTAGAGCTGAGTCCGTAGCAAACATTATTTTAAACTACCTTAAGGAAGTAGGTATAACTGCTACTTTAATAGGTCAATCACATGATGGCGCGAGTGTAATGTCCGGAGTGGGCTACAGAAAATCATCAGGGATGCCCATTCTCTCGCCATGTACGTGCACTGTTTAGCACATAAGGTTAATTTGGTTCTTGTAAACTCTTGTGAAAGCAATAACTACAGTTGTTTCTTCTTTAATGTGATGCAGTCTCTATATGAGTTTTTTTCTAACCCTGATATGCATGCGAAAGCAGCAGGAGCAATTATTATGAAGCTCGAGTCAAAAAGAAGTGAAAACGCCTGGGAGAAAAAGTGGAATGAAGTGATGGAGTTTTCAAGGATTCACGAACTACACTTATTCCCTGAAAATATTTGCATCACAACACAATCCAATGAGACTACCACAACATCTCGTTCCTTGGAAAAAGAAAGTCATTCGACTTCAAGTTCACATATTGCGCCCAAACGTCGACGAGTTATTTCAAAAACTCTTAATGAATATTTTGTCATGTCTACTGTTGGACAGTCAAGAGGAGTCGATACAGTCAACAGTGAAGTGAACAGCAAGGTACAGTACCGTTGTGATTACCCAATACTTGATATTTTGATCAGTGAACTCAAAAGGAGGTTTGCCGGTGAAGCAATGGAAGTAGCAAATGCGAGTGAAGAGTTCCTTTGCCTCAATGTAGAAAAATCTGAATCGTTTATACAGAAATATCCAGTGCCCGGATTGAACCAAACTATGCTCATATCAGAAATGAGCATCCTACGGTGCGTTCTCGAGTCAGATGGTATCAACCCGAAAGAAATGCCGCTTAAAGAGTTGGTTAAAATATTAAAAGAACTGGTTTTAATTCAAGATGATATTTATCCCAATTTCAAACTGCTTTTTAAGATTTGTCTTACCCTTCCATCTAATAGTGCTACTTGTGAACGACCGTTCCCAACAATGAGAAGAATTAATCAATGGCTTAGGTTACCCATGGGCCAAGAACGTTTCTCCAACTTGGCTGTCATTTATTCAGAATATGATTTAGTGAAAAGCCTTAACTTGGATAAACTAACGGATAAATATGCAAAAAAAAAAAGGTAATAGAAAATTGCCTCTTATTTAATTATTAATAAAGGAGTGCTAATATTGTAGGCTAATGTGTTAATATAAGGGTTACATTGCTTGACAATATGAGACCGTTCTATTGTAGAAAGTAAATATGTATATACCTGGTTTATATTGCTATACAACCAATATTATGTTTATGTTTGATAAAAATAAACATCAATTTCATGTTCTGAGTTTAAGTATTTTTCATTCAAAAAAGGTACCTAAATGTCATGTTTTTAAGCTGCAATTTTTAAAAATGTCCCCCAGACCCCCCGGAAAAAGTAGGATACAGGAAATTTAATGCATGGTAAACTTGTTACTTGTGCCCCCCCAACATACAAGGTCTAACTCCGCCCATGTCTGTGAGGTGATCGATTTATAACTATAAACATAATTTTAATGAAATAACTACTTGGGAGGCGTTTAATAGCTGATATAAATACATTGCAATTGAAAAAATTTTAAAAATTTGTTTGACCGAACACCTGCTACCTATACTGTCGATTGATTCTTTCTGCTCCGGAGTGTTCTGTTAAGTAGTAGGCCTAGCTATAAAGTATTTATTTTTTTAAAACTATTATTTAATTTTATATTTCAAGTTAGGTTTATATTTATTTTGTAGATATAATATTGCTTTTGCACTTTTGTTCTTTATTTGAAAAGAACGTAAAAGTTATAAGAATCTTTATTTTATCATTGAAGGCTTTAGTATTTTTATAATTTTACTATCATCATCTCCATTGTGTTATTAATGTATAATTTTGTTTTATGAACTCTTATAATGTAGCTAGGTTTAAACCTTTATTTGGATTTAAAATAAATAAATATATTTTGGCTACTTATAATTTGTCCTCATGGGTCTGGTGCCTTCCTTCGCACCCACCCTCACTCAGTAGGGGCTAGTAGTAATTATTATTGGGAGGGTGGGTTGCAGGAGTCTCAGTTGTGTTTTACCATAAGCTGTGGTTGAACTATATTTTCTTTATTTTCTCCAATTTATTGTTTTTTAATGTTGTCGTTTGCTATACTATCATGCAATAAAGAAAATTGAGTAACCCTAATGTTTCATTCTTTTATTCAAGCAGTAGAAAAAAGACTTTGTAAACATAGCTTTTATTTAATGTCATTCTGTTCAAGTTAAATCTGGCAACATTCGAGTAGTTTAGTAAGTTTATGTTGGCAATCCTACATAAACTGTCGTCTGCTGCAGTGACTGCAGTGTTGTTTTGTTGTTTTATATTTGAGAAAAAGAAAAATGCAACATTTTCTAAACAAGTTCTAATGAATCAAGTGTTGTGATTATGTTATTTTAAGGAAAATGGTTGTTGAAATCCTTGACAAATGGCATCTTGGAATAAGTGCCATAGTTATTGTCTCAATGCAGTTAATATTTTTTGCTATAGCAGCCTATTATCAATTTGATAAATTGACTGATTTTGCTGGGGGAACAAACTTTATTTTGGTTGCTTTATTAACATTTTTTCTCGGACAAGCACAATTCAAACCGGTAAGAAAATGTTATGCCTTTCTTATTTGATAGTGTTTGTCATTTGACTAATAGGCTAATCAACATTTCTTTAAATGCATCAAGTGAAAGGTTTCAGAAATTGAGAATGAATTTGCTCAAACCAATCACATTTTAAAAAATAGGCCCTATTAGACAAATCTAGGGAAAAGGTTGAAATTAAATCAGCAGTAGAGCCATACCTAAAACTTTTATAAAATGATCTAGGCCTAGCTTAAAATAGAACCGGGGCCTCTTCGATTTTTTGCTGAAATTTATTCTCATAGTAGATAGCGAAATAACGGAGACAAGAATATGACCGATTTTATAAGCTGAAAAATTGGGATATTAAAAAAATGAGAAAACAGACAATTATTTTTATTCCTAAATAGACCTATAGTGTTGTGGGTACTCAAATTGTGCGGAATTTCGTCCTGATCCGGTGAGTATTTGTCCTAAATTGTTTTGGCTATGTTAACAAACACCAACCTACTCTCAAAACCTAATTTAACCTACCTGTCCTTAAAAATCCAAAATTAACCTACCTAATCTAACCAATCGTAACCTAACATAACCAAACCAAAACCTAACCAAACATAACAAAACCTACCAATACCCAACCTGGGCCTATACTATCAAAACATAACCTTACTGACACTGGAAATTTCTGGCAGTAGCGCTTTTCGTACTGGTTTGATTTCAAAACCCTTGCATAGGAGCCTATTCATGATCAGTACAAAATTTGGGTACCCACATTGCTATACTTACAAACAAAAATATTTTTCCTAATTTTCATAATTTGTTTAACTTTTCCGCTGAAAAAAGTTAAATCATATTCTTGGTTATATATCTAGGCTACCAAAAAAATGTCAACTAAAAAATTGACAAGGCTCCTGTTCTATATAATTACTATAGATTTAAAATGTATAACTTAAGGATCAAGGAATTAACCAAAGAAAATATGAAATGATACGATTGTTAGGATAGCAACTTGGTTTAGGGTTAAATATCACTATTTTTACACTAAACCTTTTAAATCAGGGTGTGTGATCCTTGATCTTTTGCAATTCCCTTGATTATGATGTCCATGATGCCTGACAGTCTCAACAGACCAATACAGTAGAAACCCTATTTTTCTTCGGGGATCGGGACTGCGGTTGTGACGGTTTGTAGAGTAGACGGACTATAGAGAATTCACCCACTCACACTTATATAGCTGGAAACTTACTATTAGTGCTTACGCACGTTAAATTTTAATGCTGTATAGTACATATTGATTAACAAAATGAGAATGAAAAGGTTTGAAAAAAGGTATGTTACAAAATGTATATACTGCAGGTCACCATTACGCTTTTATTACAGTAGGCCTAGTTTTAATGTAAAACATAAGCTTGTACATTATGTAATGAGCACAAAAATTAATCAGGTACCAATATTCTTAAAATTAAACTGCAGTACAATGTAATATATTAAAGCCCAGTTCCCACGGCCAGTGTTTTCGCAGACATCAGGCGGCCCAATACCGGTACATGGATAGTGTGTCGCCTGTGTATCATTAGACATGACCGTTCCGCGATCTGTGTAGGCGTCGCGGCTTAAAACTTCATCTCCAACCACAGGCCTTTGTGGTGCTGCCTCTTTCCCCGTGTTGTACGGGATCTATTCATGCAGCCCCGGACGGCCTGTCCATACGTCAGGTGTACACCGGCGAGCTGTTCTAACGATCTGTTATCTGGTAGACAGCAGACGAGGCCTTACGGTTGTAACTAGGCTTATGAGGGTTATACGCCTGGAGGGGGAAATTATCGTCTTCCAGACGGATAAGTCATACGGCAACTGTCATATCGTGGCGCTATGAACCCAGATACTGACGGATAACACAACCTGGCAGAAAATAGGGTGACGGACAATCGGGTTTTCACTGTAACAAAATATGGCTATCAAGAACATAATTCATCAATGGTGAAAAATGATGACTTGTTCAAGAGTACAGTCACACCATAAACTCACCTGCTACTTGTTTAGAAGCCTTCAAAGATTTGGGCCTATGATCTGTTCCAGATTTATTCATTTACAGATTATTTCTCTTCATCAAAAGCCAAAAGTTCAACAGCTGTTTACCAACCATCAGTATAAAACTAGATTTAAGGGCACTTATGCACAGTATCATAGATTAACTCTGTTAGAAACCACAACAAAGTACACATGGATATGAAGCTTTATCAGGCTCTTCACAGGAGGTTGCAGGCTATTGTTGAGCTCAAAAATTCAAATGTTGGCCTTATTAAAAATGTTATTTAGTAGAGTTAACTCCATATAACTTTTTTTTCTTAACTGAAAGGCCTAACATTTAATATTATAACTGACCATTATGCCTTCCCACCTAAATAGTAACCCTTTTTGGTGCACCTTAACCTATCCCTTCCTATGGAACTACGGATGGAATCAACAAGTCACAAGTAAGTAATACAGTGTGAAAACATTGCTTTACGTTGGTTAGTTACCGGTACAGTTGTACCCTGTAAAACATAAATATACTGATTATTACTAGGCCTAATTTTTTCTTTACTCTGGCTTGACAATAGCCCTAATTACTAGAATTATCCTAGTACAAGGTAAATTAAACCTAACTAATTTCATAGCACTTAATATGAATAACCAACAAATAACGGAAAGCTGGTGCTTAGTGGTCTAATGTGCCAGACTTAGAGCCTGAGTTAGATCAAGCACAGAATCAAATCTTGGCCTTTTACTAGAAGTTTTTATCAGTAGGTATAATGTTTACCTTGTACTGTAGGGCTGCTGCCCCCCCCCCCCCACTTACTCCCTCTTAATAAGTTCTCTGCATAGATCAGTAGTCCGGAGCATTGTTAGAGTAAGTTTAAAAAGGAACTAGGGACTCTTCTTCTTAAGAGTCATGTAAACAATCCTTTAAAATTTGCCACTTTTGACTTTGGCGTGCCTTTACATTCTAGAAACTACTTTATTTTGCTTGTCTAAGTGTGCTTTGACAAGGGGCCAAGACATACATACTCACAAGAATAACTACCAAACGGGAACTCACAGAATGGTAATTTACAAAAACATGCTCTCACAAGTCAGTATTCGTTTCCTAAACAAACTGCAAAATTCAGTAGAAAACGTCCCAATGCTGAAAACTCATTTAAAACATTTTTTAGCGTCAAAAGCATTTTACTACAACTCCGAGTCTGACATTCCAATGGGAGACCGTTCATTTAGAGACTGACCCGGTATTGGAAGAGGGAAAATTGACAAGTCAATTCAGACATATTTCTATGTCTGAATGAGGTGTTAATGTGGATGTCTGCCAAAATCGTAATACAATTATTTAAGCCGATTGATGTACATTTTTCAATGTTCGCTGCAATAAAGATTGATTTGATTTGTTTATTAAGTCATCTTACTGATGTGCGTTCTATAATAAAACATGTATAACTTATGTTAATACCCAAAAGTCTCAATACTTTAAGCATTAAGTGTTGGCCTATACAAATCTTCACCTCAAGCTTCTGGATTAATAATAGGCCTAATAATAATTTTTCAAGTTTGCACCAGTGACGCTGTGCTTGAAATCCAGCCTCTTGGGGAGAAAGTGTTAAGGATAATGTAGGTGATAGGTTTTTTGCTCAATTCTCCTAATATTAACACCTTGTCCATTTCTATGATGACATTTCTAAAGAAGTCTAGGGTGTTTATGTCGGGTGGTAGTCAAGGTTCGGATCTTGTCTAGGGAATAAAACTGAATGTCAGACTTGTCAATTAGCTGAAATTAGATCAATACTACATGGATTCCACGTAAAGCTGTTGTTATCTTAGTTGCCCTGGCTGTTGGGCTATTAATGAATAGTTATGTCTGAGGAATAGTCAATCTTTGTTAGTAACAAGGAATAAACTTGTTCATCTGCACTCATCACACTCATTCGCCCGTCATATTCACCCATTTGCATGATGGGTGTCTTACTAATGAATGAATATCATTCTAATAAATAGTTATTAAAATATATATAAGTTTACTATCCTTTCAAACTAAATAAATATGAATGAAAATTGTTCTTACTGTGTTAAAAAGTTTGTCTATGTAAATAATCTCATAAAATTAAAATTAAATAAATGTGTCCGGCCTTTGATTTAAGCAGTCACATAGAAACAAAATGATATCATTATCATGGAATATATTTTCGTATCATCTTAGAAATGGGAAGAACCAAAACTTACACGGGCATAATCAAACTGAATAGAAATAGTATACTGAAAAATGTGTTAATAAAAACTAATAATGTTTAAGACTTTGTAAACAACTTAACAAATCAACTGTGGATAGCATATTTTAAAGTTGTAAACACTCGACACCTGTTTTGTTGCTGAAAACTTTGGTAAAGCCGGTAACAGTTTGTAAAATGTTCTACTCCAAGTATGTGTTACTTCTGTTTCCCTGTTTAGAGTTATGATAGCCGGCAGTTGATGGTGACATTATGTGTCTGCTTATGGGGAGCAAGGCTATCTGGATACTTGCTTTACAGAATCATGCAGATAGGAAGAGATGCTCGTTTTGAGGATAAGCGAAGAAATGTTATTCGTTTTGCTGTATTTTGGTCATTTCAGGTAAGATTTCTTCTAACTGATAGGCAATTATATAATTCTCTGTGCATGTTACTATTTTGATTGATCTTAGTAAACCACTTGATAACTCGTAGGTTTTGATCCTCCTATGAGGTTGTTTCTGAATTAAGAAAAAATTTGTTTGAAAAGTGGGATTTTCTCTAAAAACTAATTGCTTGAGTAATGTTTATTAAAAGTGAATATGGTTATAACAAGGGCAGACAAAGATGGGCTTTCAGATGAGATTGTTGAGTTAAGTAAAGAAAAACTAAATCTACATGTATTACTGAAAAATAATACTCATAATACAAACAATAAAAACAAGTCTATATCATGTATATAAAATTTAAAAAGAGTGACTAAACTGGCTAAACTTAAGCACAACAACGATAAAATTAAAATAGCAGAATATGTCTCAAAAGTCTCTTGGCAGATCATTAACAATTAACTGGGAAAACCTAACACTAACGTACTTCTACATAAATTGCAGGTCAATGATGGCAACCAATCAATTTGGTGTGACCCTGAGGCAGCTAACTAATTAAATAAACTCTCTCTGACTATGACAGACAGATTAAATTGGTTCAATACTTACTGCTTCAATACATTCCTGTGAAGAGTACCACGACAAAGTAAAGGAAACATTGTTCTTGTCGCCAGTCCTCATGAATGAGGTGGTTGCTGTTATTCAGTAAAGTTAAAAATAAAAGGTTGGCAGGATGGAACAAAATTCTAATTTTCCTCCTCAAACAAATTTCAGATATTATTGCACCACATTTAAGTTAATTTTTAATTTTTCAATTTCTTTAGGCGGTTTACCAAAATTAGCGAAATATTCTATTGGAAAACAGATTAAAAAGATAAATGACTTTGATCTTGATACCTTCTGTCCCATATCTATACAACCGATTTTTTCTAATATACTTGAGCTTTATATTAGAAGCTCAAGTATATTAGAATCCTGAACAATTATTTTTCCCGTTTTGTAGCTGAACAAAATCCTGAATCTGTTAATTCCCTGTCTTACAAAACATCATATAACTAACCAAATTTATCTATAGTGGATGCAATACTCAATTTCACTGGTCTAGTTTAAAATAGTTTGGAAAACAAATGGCCCTCTGCTGGCGTCTTCTGCGATTTAACGAAAGCCTTGGATACTATGGATTGAAAAAATGGATCAATATGGCATTTGGGGTATTTTGAAAAAGCTTTTTTAATTCTTATTTTTGTGATAGATACCAAAGAGTGCTGGTGGAAGATGAAAGAGGATCATATCATTCTCTCTGAGAAAATAATACTGAGGGATGTCCTCAAGGGTCTATTTGTGGACCAGTACTATTTATTATTTACATGACTGATCTCCCCACTTACTTAAAATTAAATACAGATAACTTGTGTCAGTATGCAGATAGTACTTCTGCCCTAGTGAGGAGTGACACTCCACAGCGTCTGTCCGCCAATGTAATGGAATGTCTGGAAGGCTTAAATATTTGGTTTGGCACCAACGGTCTTAAAGTTAAATTCTTCAAAAACGCATATAATAAATTTTTCAAAACATAATTTATATTTTTATCCATCTTCATCTTTGGCTGTACTAGCTTTTACTAAATTCCTGTGAATTTTTATTGATTCAAAACTAAATTACAATACGCCTATCAATTATTTGGATAAAAGACTTAATTCTGTTTGTTTTTCTCTGAAAATGCTCTCAAATTGTGTTTCTGATGATATCATGGAATTCTAACTGAAAGCTATGTCTTAACTCTGACTAACCTTAATACTGACAGTATTCCAAATTTCTAATAATTTTTAATTATATTTTGTTCTTATAATTATTTAATGTTTTTATATTGACTATTCCAATGTACAAAATGTATCTTAATGGAAACGTCTTATATCTTACAATTTGATGAGATTATGTTCGATCGAATGGGAGCAAATTTTGTTGAAAAGATGTATAAAAATACATGCCAAAAAAATATAATATTGAGAAATATTATAAATAAATAATTTTTGATGAATGGATTAACTCTAGATCTGGGCCTATGCTAACTCGCCAACCGGGCGGGCTGTTTTGGAGCACACTGTTAGCCTTTTTTGCAAATTCGAAAAAAATAGTAAATGAAACCATACATTATAATACTGCCTACCATTTTTATTCTCATGAATCATACTTTCACATAAAATAATGGGCAATGATATTGTAATGTATTAATATCGTAAGTAAAGAGAAAAATTGTAATTGAAGCGCATAATGTTAGCGTAACTTGCAACCCTTATTAATGGTATACAACATTTTTAATACTGTTGTTAGTAATATAAAGAAGAGGAACTTTGAGAAATAGAAAACAGGTTTTTAAAAACAGCCGGAATATTATCGATACCAGGAGCTGATCCACCCTTAAGGCTATTTACTATTAAGAGTTAATTCATTTTCAGTGATTGGCTGTAGCTGGAATTTTGCATCCACCCGATATTATTCATCATTCAAGACAGGCTCAGATACAGGAGGGACCGTGCCAGCCAGATTGGCTCCTACACCCACATAGTATTCATTGAGACTGTTTGCTACCTGTTTGATGTCCTCAACTTGTAAATCATCCTTGCCCCGCAAAAACTGTTCAAATGGAAACTTATCTTTATTTTTCTTAATACCCATAACTTCAGCAATGTTATTCCACAAAAAATGTTTGTTATATTTTGACTGATTAATTTTATTACGATAGTAGATTTCTTTTACTGATCTGATAGTTTTACTTAAAATATTTCGGTAATTTTTATAACGTGTCTTTAAAACATTATTAAATGGTTGTTTTTTAAGCCGTCTACCCAATTTGGCTCTAGTTCAAATTTAATTGAACTGTTTAAATTAATTGAACTGTTCTCGTCATGCATTTTGAATATTTTCCGGGTTATGTAAAGTGCAAACTCTAAATTTATAGAAGCTTTTTTTTTAATAAAAGAAGAGGTAAATAATGAATGAGCTTTTAAGCTCTAGCTTCTTTTAATCATGCTTAAATGGGAGGAACTACTAAAAAAATCACATGTTTTTGACAAAATCTCAACTTTACTGACCTTTTGTGAGGAAACTATAGTACACACCACATAAATGTATATGCCACTTTTTGTACACTATTTTATTTACAATTTAAATATTTTATTAGATGTTGTCCAAACTAAATATTACAACTTTAGTAAAATAAAACTTCAACTCTGCAAACAGGTCAGCGTTTTCACGTCAGCCATTTTGATTTTTTCTAGGTTATGAAAAGTTACAAATCAAATTTTGAAGCGGTTTTCGTAACAAAGTAGTAAAGGTAGACAGTGTGTAAGGTTTTAAGTTCTTACAATATCTTAAAAATCAATAAAATACAAAAAACCTAACGAAAATAGGAATTTAACAATTTTTTTCATAGTTATCAACAAAAATTCAAAAAAATTGCTGATTAACAAAGTTGTAGGAAATTTAATTACAAATCTGCAATATGCTGTCAGATTTGATCTATTTCCAACGGTTCATCCTAAATCAAGCCGTAAGTAAAACTCTGCAAACAGGTAAAAAAGCCTATCCTCCATTTTGATTTTCTGGAGGGTTAAAAACTAAATTTTTTTAGTTTTCAGAATTTTATCATCGGCTACTCAGTAAAACCCACAAGTATGCCAAATTTCAAGTTTCTAGCTTATCTGGAAGTGGGTTAGAAATTGTTCACGTCAGGCTACCCGAGATAGTTGATTGAGGGTGCTACCTAAGTTGGTCACGGGGCACTAGTCAAGTTGACCATGGCGGCTACCCAAGATGATGACGGGTGATTACCCTCAAGTTGATCACAGGGAGCCTCCAACATGATCACTGGGGAGGAGAAACTACCCAACATGATCATAAGTGGATAGCTGGTCAACAGAGTGGTAAACGTAAATAGTGTTCAAGGTCCAACTTGTTTTAGTCATGCTTAAATGGGATGATTCAAAAAAATCACACTTTTTTACAAAAAAATCTACTTAACCAACTTTTTGTAAGGAAACTGTTGCATATACAGCATATAAGTATATTAACATTCTTGTAGTAAACGTTACTGTGAAATAAACGTCATTTGATGTCTTCTAAACGAAATTTTGCAACTACATTAAAACAAATAACTCAACAGTACACAAAAGACAGCATTTTCATTAAAATATTTTGAAGTTTTTGTTTGTTTTGAAAGGTAAAATGTCAAATATAAAAACAGTTGAATATTCTGTAAGGTTTATATTTTCCCACTTATTTTATTCGTACTTAAATAGGAGGAACTATTCAATAAAATTATGTGTTATTGACAAATTTCAACTTTACCGATTTTTTTGTAAGGAAATGGTAGAATATTTTACAAAAAGTATATTAAAATTGTTGTACATAATTTAATTTTCAATATAAATATTTCATTTTATGTTATCTTAACTAAATATTATAGCTTCAGTAAAACTAAAAATCTCAGATGTGCAAACATGAGCCCTTTCTTGTCAGCCATTTTGAATCTTGTCTAGGTTATGAAATTGCCAAATAAAATGTCATATTATTTTCGATAACAGAAAAGTGAAGGTAAATATTATGTAGGGTTTTAAGTTTATAGCTTTTTTAATCATATTTAAATGGGATGAATTATTTCAAAAAAATCACATGTTTTCAACAAAATTCAAATTTACCGACGTTTTGTGAAGGAACTATAGTATGTACCATATAAATGTATATGAAACTTTATGTACAAAATATTATTGTTAGTTCAAACACTTCATTTGATTCTATCTAAAGTAAATATAACAGCGTTAGTAAAATAAAAACTTCAACTGAGAAAACAGGTCAGCAGTTTCACGTCAGCCATTTTGAATTTTTTCTGGGTTATGAAAAGTGCAAAATCTAATTGTATAGCATTTTTCTTGGCAGAAAAGTGAAGGTAAATAGTGTGTAAGGATTTAAGTTTCTAGCTTATTTTAATCATGCTCAAATAAGAGGAACTCTTCCAAAAAATTAACATGTTTTCAACAAAACTCAACTTTACCGAGTTGTGGATACTATAGTTTGTATCATAAAAATATAAATGACATTTTTTTACATAATTTAATTTTGAATCTGAATATTTTGTTAGATGCTATCTAAATTAAATATTACAGCGTCAGTATAACAACAACCTTAACTCTGCAAAAAGGTCACCATTTTCAAGTCAACCATTTTGAATTTATTCTAGGTTATGAAAAGTGAAAAATCAAATTTGAAAGCGGTTTTGGAACAAAGTAGTAAATCTAAACAGTGTGTATGGTTTTAAGTTTTTAAATGATCGTAGTACAGTAATAAAATACGAAAACATAACAAAAATAGAAAATTTAATGATTTTTGTGTAGTTAATATAAAAAATACCAAAAAATTACTTCTCAACAAAATTGTAGAAAATTCAATAGATATCTGGAGTATTATGTCAGATTTGCTCTACAACCAACGGTTTGCCCACAATAAAACCGCAAGTAAAACTCTGCACACAATTCAAAATTCCCGTCCGCCATTTTGATTTTTTTTGGGGGGTTAAAAATTAAAAATTTTTAGTTTTTGAAATTTTCCCGTTGGTTGCTCGGTAAAAGCTACATGTGTGCCAAATTTCAACTTTCTAGCTCACCTGGAAGTGGGTTAGAACTTGTATACGTAAGTGAGTGAGTTGCACATGCAGCTTTATAGATATTAGATTATCAGGATTCAACCGCAGTTCTCTTTCCAATCTGAGTATGTCTGCTTTCTATATAAGTTAAGCTCCTAGACATAAATGCTACAGGTTTTCATTTCTTAAGGAGGAATGCCTCTAATTTGTCTTAGTTACGTAGTGTGAAAAAGGGAGAGAGCTCTAAGCCCTTCTTTGCATGTCAACCTAGATTTATTGTGCTCCCCGTTTGCTTACTGGATCGGGCTACCGATTTTAAGAGGTTTCCCCAAGGCATTCTCCTTTGGAAGTTGAGCCACGAAAAATTGAGTTCCAGTGCTTAACATTGCGTCAGTAAGTTTTTTGTCGACTTTCAAGTCTTCCCACAAAGCTTATGTAAATTAATTATAAAATTTTAATAGCTTATAATAATTAACAATTTTGTTTTAATTTGTTGTAAATAAAATTATTGCTTTTATTTTATTATAGCTTTAATGTATTGGTTAATCCCCCCCACCAATTAATTAATTATAAATTTATTAGTTTTCCTTTTTTTCTCGTTGCTGACAAGAATGAATAGGTATAAATAAATATACCTATTATATTTAACCCATATACGTAACATTTTTACTCTATAGAAAACTAGCTGTACCCGCCCGCTTCGCCGGTCATAATATTGAGTTTGATTTAGAACCTAATAGCTGAAAGAATTCGAGCATTTTTGCTTCTTCTACCAATATTAGATTTTTTAGGAGGCATGTCATAAAAAGTAAACTGCAAAACAAATAATTATTTATTTTTTATTTTCACGTTTCACCATATGTTTTAATTACCGAGGAAAAAAGGTTAACACCAAATACAGATCACCTGATCAAGTAAAAGTAGTGTGTGTTACACTCTCAAAGTGAAATGTAGAACTACAATAAATCAAAACATATACAGTACTGTTGTTGTGAGAACTTCAATCTGCTTATGGCATGTGAAACTACATTAAACCACACAGTCATATGTTTTTTGTAAACAATTCAGATTCTCCATTTGAATAACATGGGATCTTTAGGAGCCCGTGGGGCGGGACCCTGTGGACGGATCTGCATCAAACTTCACAGAAACCATCTCTGGAGTATACAGGATAACATCCTAAAGTTTCATGGTGACCGGTTGGATGGTTTGGCAGCGCATAAACTTCAAACATATATATTTATATACAAACATCCTCTTTTATAAATATAGATTATAAAATAGTGCTGGAATTGTTCAATGCTCCTCAGTTTACCTTTGTGAGGTTAGTGTCTACCAATTGTAAGTGCTTTGTAAGTGTGAGATAATATGATAAGTTGAAAAATCAAATTCACATAAAATGTTTACCCAATTGTAATTTTAACAATACAAAAATAATTATAAATTTTTTTCTTTCACAGGCTGTGTGGGTGTTTGTAGTAAGTTTACCTGTAATATTTATCAATGCCCCTCACAACTCCATTGCTAAGGGAGCCCCAAAGACCATGACCACCTTAGACTCTGTTGGTACTGGTATGTTTTTCACCGGTCTCCTTATTGAAACCTACGCAGACTTGCAGAAATTTTCTTTTCGTCAAGATCCAGCCAACAAAGGAAAATGGTGTAATGATGGTACGAACGAGTTATGTTTGTATTTCAAATAGCTATAATGTGCATGGATATGTATTCCAGTTTCTAAGGGTTGGTTCAATTTATGATTTGATTAGTCAGCTGCTGATGTATAGTTTGTCATTACATTGTCAGACAGTTTTTGTAAAAGCCTTTTCTAGATCACCAGTCTCTTAGATGCTTGTGTCGCTAGACCGCATAAGAAAATAAGTGGTTTTGTAGTTTACTCAAAACTGCTTGGCAACTTTATGATTTATGTTAGATTTTTTTCATTAGAAAAAGCACCTGATAAGAATACTTAGTGCAAAAAAATTGCAGAGCCTTAAAAATATTCGGTTAAAAAGAACTTTCTAATATATATATATAGAATAAAAACATATTTTTGAAACACAGAACCTAATTATTTTCAGCCCATATGAATCTCTTAGAGATCCATCACTTCTTCTATCCAGGTCCAGCGTGCTCTTTTGCAAGCTGATATATCTGATGCTACTTCACAATTTCAACCTTTTAAGTCCTTTAGGGGTTTAACTGTATTTCAAACAAAACATTATCATTTAAAACCATTCATATAAGAATATTGAATATGTTAAAACTATTTAGAGTAACTCCCATTTGAATCCAAGCATAAGAGTGTCTTTATGTGTTTCATTAACTTCTATTCAGGTAAATAGATACACAATATCTGATTGATTGAATCAATGCCACCCATTCTTTATTTTATTGGTGTACAAATTATGTATTATTTTTAATACTTTCTAAATCAATTATGTATTGATTTTTTTTATCCACTAAGCCAGTATGCTTAACAACTAATTTGGTTTAATTTGTTTGACTGCTTATCCCACCAGACCATCCGCAAGACTGGATTTTCCTAACAACTCTTTCCCAATTTTGAATGTCATTACTTTTTTAATTTTTGGATAATCCCTTCCTGTTTAATCTTAATAGTTCAACCATCAAAGTCTCATTGGCATACAAAAGATGGCTCATCAATACTTGACTACTTTTGGAAGATAAAAATTCTAATGAAATAACCTATTTGCATGATCTATCATTGATTGGAAGTGTCCACATGGATCTTAACCAAACTAAGGAAGTTTTTTGTTGTTAATGATATAATTTCAATATAATAAATAATTTCAAACAGATTCTGGATCAAAACCCTTCCAGACCTAGATTGATGATTTAGTAGAATATTGGCTTCTGAATAGTGTCCATGATGTAAAAGATGGCATGGAAGACTTTCATATGTGTCACCATTACATTTTCCTAATATTTCACTCAGTTATGAAATAATAGTTTTTATTTAATGGTAGCAAAGTAATTGGATGTATATCAGCTCGGATGTGTCAACACTCAACACATGGTTACATTAATTCTTTACATGTAAATATATGAGGAAAATATAATATTTCTAAAACAAATTCACAAACCATGAGCACAATGTAAAAACAATAACATTGTAACCTAGAATGACAAAATCATAAGTTAAAATAAGTTAATTAACATACTGTTTTCAATCAAAGAACTATACACCTAGATGATATTTATTAATGAAGTAGATAATTTGTTACATATTGTTGCATGAAATTGAATTATTATAATTCATTATTTTAAGTGGAGGTAGAAAGTTTTTCAAAGAAACTTCTGTCATGAGCTTGAGTGATATTTTTCTTATTTCTAGTATTATAACATCAATCCCTTAACTTAGTAGTCTATTGCCCGCATGAACTACTAGAATGAACTAAAAGAAAAAGACAGCGCCTACATGTGATTGTGCCAGAAAGATGTTGCAGCATAGAGCCTTAGTCTAGTGAGCGTGTCCTTTGTTATGTCTATGTTTTGATTATTGTGATTTGTGTTTTTAGTGTATTGATGTAAGACTCATTTAATTTTTTACACACCTGTACAACTATGGATATACTAAATATTGATTTATGATATTTTAATCTTTTGTTTTTTTTCGTTTATTTCCATATTCTAGGTCAAACATATTTAATACAAATTGATTCATTTATAAAACATCAACTTTGGTAACAAAAAGACTAAATTTCCTATGAGTAAAATATTTATATTTATGTTGTTATTAGACATCAACAGTAAAAATGTTTGTTATATTTTTTTTTAAAGGTTTTTGTAAAATTTGAATTATTTGTTTCTACATTGACACAATTGTTATTTTCTTTCGTGTATTATATTGTTATGTTATTGCTCAGTTTTATCCAATTTAAAAAAGAACACAATCTTGTGGATTTCTCTATTCAAAGTAATTTTTACTTTATTTGTAAGAACTTAAAAAAAACGTTCATTTTGTATTGTTTGCTAAAAAGGTTAACATGTTCACAGCTAACAAAAAGTGACTGATATAGCTAACAAAAAGTGCTGAAAAAATATATTTTTTTTTGATAATTTTAACCAAGTATAGTTATAATAAGAATATCAGTGATGTATACTAGTAATGTTAGACCATAATTATGCGTTAGCATACAGAATTGTTATTTTATTTTTGATGTTTAATAATGCAAATTTCAGGCACATCGGTGAAGAATGTTGTACTAAATTAAAATGTCTTGTGCCAACATATCAACCTATAATGGTGAATGATTGCATAATCAAATAATTGTCGGCGTGGTGGCTTAGTGGCTAAGGCTTTGGACTGCGCAGGGCAAGGTCCAAGTTTCGAATCCCAACCAAGCCAACGGTCGGTACTTCACTCGTTGAATAAAGTTGATGCATAGGCCTGTAGGCCCATCTCAACGCGAGTGAAGTTTAAAAAAAAAATATATATGTGTGAGCAAGTGAGTTGTTGCTTGACTTATAGAAGATGTTTGTTATATGTTTTTCACATATTGGCTGTTGCTGTTCACGTTGAAAGTGGATTTATGTTTATCTTGGCATTGTTTGGATGTAGTTGATAAATTTATATTAGTTTTAAAATGTAAATTATAATGTTGTGGTGTTGTGTGATGCAGTTTCTTTATCAACTAGTTGCAAATAATATCCAGGATCTATATAAGAACGCTTTATTTGTTTAATGTCATATAATTTTAATTCTGATGAAGGTGTTATACAAAAAGCATAGATTGGTGTAAAGACACCCTTTATCGTAGGTCAGATATGAAGGCTTAGCGTATTCAAGTAAACAAAATTGGAACAAAAATAAATTCAGTAAATTATCTAATATAATAAATCTAGTAAAACCCTACAAAAAAGAAAGAAGTATAAATACAAACGTATAGTACAGTAACTGACCTTCTTCAGATGAATATTTAAAAAGATTGGGAGGGAATAGGAGACAAGAGCTATGAGAGATTTTAAAATTCTAATATTTTGTATTATTAACAGGCTTATGGCAAATGTCAAGACACCCGAACTACTTTGGGGAAATTCTTCTATGGTGGGGAATATTTGTTATTTCACTCAATGTGATTGAGGGTCCAGAATGGGCAGGGATTGCTAGTCCTATCTTCACCACCTTCATCATTCTATTTGTCTCTGGAATACCTCTGTTGGAACGATCATCTGATCAAAGATATCGGCAGTAAGTGAGAAACAATTCCGTATATTCTTGTAATTATCGATTTTGTCTATTTATAAAAAAAATAATATCAAATATTTTGACTACGTCCACACCATTCCAAATTACTTATATCATAGTTACAGAAATTTCAGACATATTGATTTCTAGTGTTATAAAGATTGAATCATAATATTTATAAACTAGTTTCAGACATTTTATTATTAATCTTTTAGAACTAGCCATTAGATTGCATTACAGACCAACATTTGACAGTTGATATATTGATTGTGGTGTATTATCATTATCATATTGTGGATCAAACTTTAATATGCAATAAACGAGGCACAGCTTTTGATCAATTTTGCCATTACTTATTTCATTATTATGTAGTGTATATTGTTATTTATTTTTGCAGCGTTGAGAACAAAACCATTGTTTTGTAAGGACAGTTTAGTTTGACAATTTCTTGCTGAAAATTCTCAATATATAGTTTGACAATATATTGGACGGAAAATTCTCTTATATATTTCTGGTTTACATACACATTAATTTTTTTGTCTATGGAACTATGATTTTTACCTATGTACAAAGTAATATTAAAAACAAAATAATTTGTTACATGTAAAATATTACTGTATTTTACAGTAAAATGGAATTAAATTATTTTGTTAGTTACATTTCATCCTAACACTACATTTGAACAGGTTGAAAGTTTGTTAATTGTAAATATTTTTACAATAATAACAATAAGTTGTAAATACTAGTACACATATTTTCAAACATTCATAAAATGTAGTTGATCAGGGATTTAGACTAGAGATAATTTCAAATAAAAATCTTTTAATTTATAAACTGTTCCAGCAACCCCAAGTATCGGCTGTATAAGCAGTCCACGTCACCACTAATACCTATTCCAGCTGGTATCTACGGAGAGGTGCCCTATTTTCTCAAGTTTTTGTTGTGCTTTGAGTTCCCACTATACAACTGGCTGGATGAAAAGGAAGAGCCTGAGAGCTCCTAGCAGCAAAGAACTGCACCGAGCAGTGAGCTCATCAGGCTCTCCAATGTCAATACACCTCTGCTCTCGTGCACTAGTGTCTAAGCAAAAGGTAAACTTTTTTTTAATTTTAATTTAATTTTTATGGGCAAAAAACATACAAAAATGGAATTTTCTCGAAAATGGCTTTAAGGATTTTGGTTCAATTTTCAAGAAAGGAGCTAATTACAATTTTAAATATTTTAGTAATAGCTGCATGTCCCTAACTGTAATAGTATTTTAGTTGTAATTTTTTATTATAAGCAAAACATTAAAAATGCAATTTTTTCAAGCTTTATTTAAATGATTTTGATTAAATTTTCAGTAAAGATGCAAATTACAACTACAAATATTTTAGTTACCACCCCACTAAATTGGGGCTGGAGGCCAAAGGCCAAAAGCCACATCTCAAGTTGTTGAAGGTTGATCACACAAAATCTGGCTATGTGATTAATTGAACAGCTGTTTTGAAGATTATTTTGTTCCATACTTTTATTTAAATAACTTAAGTGTTTCATCTGTACATTCCGTAACCCTTCGCATGTGACAAATGGATATATATCCAGCTTCTACTTTGCCTCAAGCGTGGTTAACGAATATATCAGAAATTAAATATTTCTGTCGATAGTGTAAAAAATAGTTCCAATAACGTCCCCTTAGATTGCAGCATCAACTTAGACATGTCTTTGGCTAACTCCCTCGGCCTATCAAAAACGTAAATTGTCTATGAATAAAAAGGGGTGGGGTAGCCAATCAGAGTGTGCATGGGTGTGGCACCGTCTCCTGCCTTTGTACACACATAAAACGGAAATATCCTCGGTCTGTCGCTCCACCCAAAGCACATTGTTTACAACACTTATCAATCTTCTATGTTTGCTAGTGGTCAATTATTTTGTTGTTGTTGTTATTATTGTATCATACATGTCAGGTACTGTTAAAAGTTTCAACTAAAAAGTTGAAAATTTTGTATACTTGTACTTATTATTATAGTTGTATATCTACAATAAAATAGCTTTAAAAATTATAATTTTAACTTGAAATATAAATGTATATATTTTATGTTTCTAAAACTTAAAAAAGTTAACTTCACATTTCATTAAAATTATTTTTTTTACGTGTTACTTTAATTAAGGGTTAAAAATGTAATTATTATTTTTTTTTTTTTTTTTTTTTTTTTTTTTTTTTTTTTTTTTTTTATACTTCACTCGCCAGTTGACATGGGCCTACAGGCCTGTGCGTCAACTTTATTCAACGAGTGAAGTACCGACCGTTGGCTCAGTGGGGATTCGAACCTTGGACCTTGCCCTCCGCAGTCCGAAGCCTTTAGCCACTGAGCCACCACGCCGGCTGAATTAATTGAACATCTGTTTTTATTTAGGTATGTTTTTACATCCTTCAATTATTATTTCTTCTTTACCAAAAGAAGTAATAATAAAGAAACTTTTGTTAAACAGTCTGTACTTGTTTTAAACAATCTGACATAATAAAGAGAAAGTTTGTGCCAGTTATCTGGTACCATTTATTGTTTCAATATCAAACTAATCATTAACAACTTATTCTTTGACTTTGTTTTGGTTGTAAGTTTATGACTTGATTGTTTTTTTGTTTTTTTTTTAGTGAGCTTGCTTTCTTTATTAAGGCTCTTTCTGCTCTTTTTTTTATATATAGCAAAATTACTGTACTCTCCTCAAATAAAATATGTTGAATGTTACTCAAATTACTTAGTATTGGACTTGTTTCACCTATTTTTCTTTTGCCAACAAAAGTATTGGATGATGTTCACTAGATATTTGTATGTTTCTTTCACTAACCTTTTTCAACTTCAGTTTTGTTATCATATCTAGTCTCAATAATCAGTAAAAGCTAAATTAAATAATTCTGCCATCTTAAACCACAAAGTTTTTTTTTCTTAAGAGTCTGTCGAGGTAATATAATTGTAAAGTTGATTGGAGTTAACTGTAAATTTTAATTCTACAGTTCGGCCGCTTTATTTCTGACCTTATTAGAGAACCTGTGCGAGAGAGACAAAGCTAGTCATTGAAGTGAGAGGGAACATAAGTCTTCTCCCACCACTGAACCGATGTGCCACCTTTCAGTCCATTTCATCATGGATACGCAGTGGGAAGCTATACCTATTATATCATCGTGCTAGGTAACCATTGGTGGGCAAGGAACGTGTAGGTAACTGTGAATCTAGTGTAGCTGGACATGGCACAGGGGGAAATGGACCTAAGATAGAAGTGAGGACAGCATGTATAGTCGGTTTGTTGTCATGACCGATTTATATTGAAGTTATATTATAATTTAATTTGCAATATTGTGTTTTAAATATATGTATATTATTTGAAATACTTATATTGTGATTGAAATGTTCAGTGACCTACCTTCAAACTGAAATAATTTTTATCACTACTTTCTTTAAGGTTCTATTAACATATTACTTCATATGCAGTTTTAAAATATGTGCTTTGCTAACTCTGTAAGCTGTGATAGATCGAGCAAGAACTTAAAATCCAGTTTCAAATGATTTATAATAACTACAAAAATGGCAATAGACCTATACAAGATTATGGTTATATTATATCGACTTTTATAATTCAAGCAATTTTCTTTACTACCTTCAACTTTAACATAATCTGCAAACAAAGGGAGCGAAGGAGATGAAGTGCTAAGCGCATCGTAACCTACCGCAACTGCATCAGCTGGCTGTGTCCGTAGTCCCCACTCCCAACACTGCCCCTCACACAAACTAAAGAAGGAGTCGTGAAACACTTCCTCTTTGCTGCTGGAGCACCTACATGCGCTAAATATTTCACGCAGGTTGCTTTCAAACCGGTCCAATTATATCAAAGTACTTTGAGTGTATAAAAGTAAGATGCTTAGCTGCAGGACAAATGACTGTGGTATCTCTTCACTTGAGGCCCTACGCATTGCACAAACAACATGCCTAGCTCACCGTTGTTGCACCAATTCTGACCATGACAGCAACATAAACATATTTATTAACAATGACTTTTCAGAACAAAACCACAGCCAAGATAATCATTCATAATTATTACATAATCTAGACTTACTAGATAATCATTTACGTAATTACCCGTATGTGTATTGGCAGGTGAGTGGGTTAATACCACTGTACGTTTATGGGTGATTGGGTGGGTCAGTAGGACTGTACGTGTTTGGTCGGGTGAGTGGGTCAGTAGGACTGTACGTGTTTGGTCGGGTGGGTGTTAGTTGGTCAGTTTATATACAGTGTAACCCACCCACCCACCCATACACATACATTGGTATTAACCCACCTGCCCACCCATACACATACATTGGTATTGACCCACCCATACACATGCATTGGTATTGTATAAGATAAGAGAATACCACTGTACGTGTAAGGGTGACCTGGCGGGTCCTCAACACTGCGCGTGTATTGGTGGGTGGGTGCGTCAATATCACTATACGTGTAAGGGTGGGTGGGTGTGTCAATACCACTTTACGTGTATGGGCGGGTTAAGGAGCATTCGTGGTTTATTCTTTATGAATTCTATGCAACCTTTACACTCTACCAGTATGTGGATGGTAGTGTGGGTGGGAGGGTAATACCATAGTATGTGAATGTAAGAGTGGGTGTGAGGGTAATACCACGGTATGTGGATGGTCGGGTGGGTGGGAGAGTTAGGTTAGGTCAATACCTCCGTACGTGTATGTGTAGGTGGGTGGGTCAATACCACTGTACGTGTATGGGTAGGTGGGTGGGTCAATACCACCGTACGTTTATGGATGGGCGGGTGGGTTATACCTCCGTACGTGTATGGGTAGGTTAGGTTAGGTTCTACACCTTTACTGCGAATAGACTACCCGTTAAGCTTTAAATTTCCTTTTGATTTCAATAAGATATAACTATTTCAAGCTGTTAACAATATTTCTATGAATTATTTGTCACCATAAGCATATTGGTATTAGAAAATTATTGATATTCATTAATCAAATCATAAGGTAATGTATAATTGTTTTGATTTACACTATTTTGGGGGATGACTTTACATCATTTGGGGGATTCTATGCCTCAGTATAGAATACCATTGTACATGTATAGATAGGCGGGTGGGTCAATACCATTGTACGTGTATGGATGGGCGAGTGTGTCAATATCATTGTACGTGTATGAGTAGGCGGCTGGGTCAATACCATTGTACGTGTATGGGTGGGTGGGTGGGTAATACCATTGTACATGTATGGATGGGTGGTTGGGTCAATACCATTGTACGTGTATGAATGGGCGAGTGGGTCAATATCATTGTACGTGTAATTAAAATCAGGACTTTTATCCATTTTACAAATATTAAAATACTTAAAAACTAAGTAGTCCTAATACCAGTTCATGACCTCCCTCCCACCATCACTTCAACTACTGACTATAGAAACAAGACAACTATCCGCTCACATGACTTCCGTGAATTCGGTTTTTCTGTTCTATGAAATTAGTTCCTGTTCTATTAAAGCTAAGTGCCAACTGTCTCCGACTCTCTTCAGCACAAGCTAATTAATTGTATGCAAAACAGTCATCCAAGCGCTATTCACCAACCACCATCTGGTAGCAGGACAGGTGCCCGTCTACAGCAAATCACATTGCTTTGGCCTTTATGTTTCTATATTCAATTTTACGACTCCATCTCTAGTCTCTAAAATTACAACCATGATGTGCATGACTCATGGAGGGAGATAAATAACTTTGTATTCTCATCTAACCTAGGTGATCTCTTCAGAAACGGCTAAAGATCTGTTTCAGACAATGTTTTTTACTTACTATCTATAATGTGATTAACTATAGTAAGCTTCTTTTAATAATTTGACTCATTTTTATTTTTTCAGGCCAGGAAACTTGAGGATAGTAACAAGCCTACAAATGGTGGATATTGAATCAAAACCTCATTAGCAGTAGAAAATATGTTATTACAACTACACAATGCAGCCAGATCTCTAGTCAGTATTATTAATATTTTGTATACCTTGAAAAATGTTATTTTTATTCTAGTCAATTTCTAGTCATATATATTTTATAGTAGTATAGTTATTTTGAATTTACTAATACTGTTTTAAAAAAATGCTTATGAATTTTGAAATCATGGTTGTCTATGAAAGGTTGTTAAAGTGAAATTAATTCAGAACAATTTAGGTACCAGGCCTAACTTGAAAACTGTGTGTAAGTCATAATTTGCTATGCACACATTTTTTTGAATTGTTTAAAACGGCTGTAAACATGTTCTAAGTTTTAAAATAAAGGTACAGTCAGTAGGCTATAACAAAACAGTCATGGATGGCGTATATTTCATAATAGCATTAATATGAAAATTGATTGTATGTTAAGATTCCTTGTGGCAGGCTAATATTTTTAGATAATGCCTCAACTCTCCATTGTCCATTTATCATGATCATTGACTGAAATGGCGACACATCATGGTGTGAACTGAATCAGCACAAATGATCACACTTAACTCACATGGCTGTCAAATTCACAGTGCTCCTCATTCATATATATGGCATGGATGGGCCTTTATATATGGCAGATACTTTTTTCCAAGCACCATGATATCTCCATTGTCTTCTTAAAAGCAGTCTGCAGGTCTATAGTAGCCCACACATATATGTTGGAATCCAATGCCGACATCTGGTCGCCCAACAACTTATTGTGAATAAGCCAGTTGGGGGACATATGTCTTTTTACTAAGGAGGCTTGAGATATTCTTATCCTTGCCCCACATATCTAGACAAGCTTTCCATCCTTCATTGAATCACAAATGTAGACCCTTAGCCATACCACATTACTGTCAGACCCACTCATATCTGCGCCCAATCTAGACATAGTGAGTTTTCAAAGAAGTGCCTGTCATTCTGAATAACTTATCGTGATTTTAATAATTTTTTTCCATATTTGTATTCTTGATATGAGTCTACTTGATTTTTTCCTTTCATATTAACGCTATAATCAGAGTTGCAGGCCTCCAAAATGGCCTACTATTTGTTGTTCCTCCAGTAAAAATATATCTTAACTTGTATTTATCATTAGTTTCTAGTTATAATCATTGTGCATATTCATAGCTAAAGTAATTTTCATAAGAGATAATTTTTTTTTAGACAATTTGTTTTCGGATTATGTTCAGCATTATGTTCACATGACCGTGAAAAAAAATCTACAAAAACGAAAAAAGAGAAAGAAATTCATCAAATAACAAAGATGTATCAAAAGTACCCCAAGTTGAAAACAAGATTAAAATTTGATAAAAGCATAGACTTTGGGACATCCATACCACTTTTAGCTAATGTAAAAATTGTATTTATGAATGACAGTATTTATCACTTATTTTTCTGAATATTTTATTATATATTTCACAATCTGAAATCTGAAAAAATTAATGTTAACGACAAACACTTCAGAATTACTGATAAATATTTTTGCATAACATTTTTAGGTTAAGAAACTCCTTAATAATTTAACATAAACATGTCATTACACAAATTGAAATTTGTCCTCATGAATTGATAAACCATTAATTTTATTTATTTATTTATTAGTTTTGCTTGTCTAATATTTAAATAGAAACAAGTAATATTTTTTAAATATTTAATAGAAGTGTTAAATTAAAAGTCATATGGTTTTTAGTAGGGGAAGAAATGCTCAAGTAAGACAACAGTTCCCCTCGCATGTAAAGATGAGCCTATCTTTGGTTTTTCGGCTCGTTTGGCTGCCTTCTTCTTAGCCAAGGGAGATTTTCAAGAGTATGAGCATTTAAAATAATTACAGTAAAATAATGTTGTAATTCTTACTGAAAAACCAGTCAATCAAAATGCATACACTCAAGTTATCATGTATAGGTTGAGTTGGAGGTGAAATTCAGAGAGGTGGTTGCAGTAGAAGTGGCTGGATGATCAATCTACTTTTTAAATATATCACGTAAAGCTTCTTAACCCATACTTTCTTTACTATAAGTATTTTCTATTACTTCCTAATATGATTCAAGATTAATTTTTTTTTTTTTTAAATAATCTGAAAAACAAACGTCAGTCAATATTTTGTCAATATTTTTGGTTATTATAGCTGGTTTTATTTTTGTTGGATAACTTTTTGTTATACTTTATTACAAGCAATTAATTGCTACTGTATGAGTACTGAAATTCTTAAACCAGAGAAGTCGCAGATTAATCAACAAGATCATTTTCTTAATATAAGCTTTATTAAAATATTTTGTAGAATAGAATAGCTAAATGCACATGAAAGTTGTAGTATTGTAAGCATATTGTTATGTCCAAATTATTATGTATTTACTATTGTAGAAGTTAGTGTTGTGCCAAATCAAACGCATATTGCTCTCAATTCTCTGCTAGTTAAATCTGTTTGAGTATTGTATAAGAAAAAGAGTTATTTACAGACCAACTTTTCTTATCACCACAGGAAAATCTATTGTTTTAGTTGCTGTCTAAAATGATTTTAACCCTAGATAGGTATTTTACGTAATTTTGACGTTATGCTAGGTATTTTCTTGCTCAAAAATATTTTGTTAACATGGCAGATGTTTGTCCAAACAGCAGTGCTTCAGTTCCCCCTCCCTTTAGTGTAAATATCAATGTTATGTTATTTTTATTAAATTTTTAGACAAATAGAAAAATACGTAACATTTGCGTACAAACCTAAAAGCGAAACAAATACTTTTCAATAGTCTTATGGGACTTAGCAATCACTGACTTGTAATATAAGCTAACAAAATGAACGAATAATTGATCTTCAAATATCTTTTTGTGTATGAGTGACTTTTATTAAACTATTATCAATGACAAATTTATCAAGTTGATTGATTGTGTAAAATGTATGTATCCATACCCTTAGCGCCCTACTCATACACAATACTTATCTAGGGCTAAAATATTGTACTTAAGAAGCAAGCGTTAGCATAGCTAAGGAAATAACACAACAAATGTGGGAATAAAAATGTCAGTATATTTGAACAGAATACCTTATCGGATATTATGTGAGGATTAGCTTCACCAATAATAACAGACCAATTCTGTACAGTAACGAAATTTGTCTTTACCACACTCTGTTATAT
Source organism: Stictocephala bisonia (assembly GCA_035578905.1). NCBI lineage: Eukaryota > Metazoa > Arthropoda > Insecta > Hemiptera > Membracidae > Stictocephala > Stictocephala bisonia. Next base: position 261,389 of record JAQJVL010000047.1, read on the forward strand.
GTTTGGGGAGTTCTGACGTCTTCAGTATCACATTCAATTTGCTTGTTTTCAAGAATTATATCAGATTATCAGCAAACAAATTTAATTTAACAAATACAGTAGCAGTATGTGCCAAATGTTAAGTTGAAGTAGAATCAAGATACCCTTACATATTAAAATCTATAGATACTAAAGAAAAAACAAAACTGAAAACCCCAAGAAAAAAGACAAATGGTGATAACTGTGTTAAAGGATTGGTAGACCTTTATGATCTTTTTGTAAACCTTTTTGTTTATTAACCCTACCAGTACCAACGACGTCTCAGGCGTCGATCGGCACCTGCTTGCCAATACCGTCGACACCTCTGACGTCGATGTGCATGCCTTTCGTAATTTGCCGTTATTGAGTCATCTATTGGTATGAAACGGTTGTTATAGTACTCAAAATGTGCAGAAAGAAGCATACTTTAATTTGGTACTCTATGACAACAATTTGAGTGAAGCAGCTATTTTTTTTCTTTGCTACAACATCAACAGTATTTTTCGTCAGCTGATTTGTGTTATTGTTTGTGTTTACTGCTTACAAGTCGTTTTTCTAATAGTTCCAGATTATTGTTTGTTGTTTGTACATAGTTTATATTATTTAATCTCACTTTTTGTGAAACTCACTTTGTATGTTAGAACAATGGCTGATCCTTGTGGTTCTAGTGATATAAGGGAAATACTTCTGAAAGGGGGTAGCAGTGACTTTTCAGATGAAGATCAGGAAGATGGTTTTAGTGATGAAGGGGTTAGTGATGGTGAACAAATTACATACAGTTTAGAAAATTTGTCCTCTGGCAGTGAGGATAACTACAGTCCACACTTGTCAGAATTAGATACAAGTGATGAAGAAGCAGAAAATACGCCTGGGCCTAGCCATAGGACAAATGTAGGCCTACCTGTTGCTCCTCCTTCACCTACACCAGGTAATGCTAGTCCTACTCTTATACCTCAACAAACCAATCCGAAATGGGTCAGAGTGTATGCTCCAGAGTCCAAAATAGATATTTCTAAAAACTTTCAGGTTAGAAATGTTGGTGTAAAAAATTGTCCATCTAGAAATAGCCCTGCTATTGACTATTTTTTTCTTTTTTTTTACCCAAGTAGTTTGGACGACTCTAACTAATGCAACAAATGGTTATGCCCAAAGATTTATTACAGAAAAAACCAATACAGGTAATTTGGCCCCTCAATCATCATTTAGGAGATGGGTTCCAGTTACTGTGACTGAACTCAAGAAATTTATAGCAATCATTATAAATATGGGTTTGATCCGTAAGAAAAATATATCAGATTACTGGAACACTTCTGAAAACGAATACATTTCTTGGTTTGGAAAAACCATGTCTAGAACTAGGTTCTTATTGATAAATTCTATGTTCCACATCACTGCAGATGAGTACATAAGAAAAGGACAGCCCGGTTATGATCCCTGGCAAAAAGTTCGCTTTTTATTAGACGCTGTCAATCACAGTTTCAAGTCATATTTTGTTCCATCCCAGAACCTTTCAATAGATGAATCTATGATAGGAATGAAGAATAGGACAGTTTTCTTGCAGTACATGCCCAAAAAGCGCCACGCAAGATTCGGTATAAAAAAGTTTGAATGTTGCGATTCTATAACTGGCTATGTTTTGCACAGTGAGCTGTACAGCGGCAAGGATTTTTTATCAGATGGCAACTCTCCCTTCACCCAAAAAGTAGTCATGTCTTTACTAACAAAATGTAACTTACTCAATAAATATTACCATCTATTTACAGATAAATTTTACACCAAACTACCACTGTCTGAAGAACTGTTCAAGAAAAATACGTATCTCACTGGAACTGTAAATAAAAATACTAAAGATTTGTCAAAGAGTGTTTTGAAAACAAAACTCAATGAACAGGAAAGTGTTTATTTTAGAAGAGGACCTGTTTTGCTGGTAGGATACAAACAAAAAAGAAGAGGCAAACCAGTTTACCTTTTATCTACTGGCTGTCATGCCGAAGATAAAGATATTGTCAGTCGCAGAGGTGGTAATCCGGTAAAAAAACCTGTGCTTATAAATGAATACAATCTTTTCATGGGAGGTGTAGATGTAAAAGACAAATCCTTATATCATCTTTCTTGCACCAGAACCACACAGAAGTATTGGAAAAAAATTTTTTATAACTTGCTGGACATGTGCTTGCTAAATTCTTATATTTTATATTACAAAAATACTGATTCCCCCCTCTCAAGAAGGAAGTTTATGAATTAAATTGTTAAGACTCTAGGGAAAACAGATGTGGTTCAGCCTGCAGCCCCTCAACTTGATGAAAATCATTCCTTGGTTCATCTGCCTGGAACAAGACAAATGAAAGTGTGCCCTGTGTGTGGAAAGAGATCTGTGTGGTGGTGCCCTGGCTGTAACTGCGGTGTTCACCCTCAGTGTTTTTCCAAACTTGAACATTTTTGGAGGCCCCTGCATTCCAAGAAGAGAAAATTGCCTGCAGATGATGACAGTGAAGATGACTAAAAGTTGAAGTTCTTATGTAAATAGTTGTAAATACTAAATTGTCTTTCTTTTTGCTTCTGTGTTGTTTTGTAAATAATATAAATACTTTGTACGAGGACAGTTGTTTTTGAGTGTTTGAAGAAAGTCAACTAAAAAGTAAGTACACCTTTGAAGTAAGCATGCTAGATTATTATACATTATATCCTGAAAATAATTTTATAAGTTTAGTAGTGGAAAATAATTAAAAGCTACAGTTCATCAATCTGACCCAAATTCAAAGACGTAGTTCATCAACATAAATTCATATTTTGAGAATATTCATTGAATAAAGTATATCATATTATACATATTTTTGAAGTAGATAAACTGTTCTATAGAAAAAACATATCGGTTACCATGGAAACATTTGTTTATTATCACATTTCAGGGGTAAAAAGAAAAGAAAATTTCAAAAATTTTGCAATTTTTGTCTTTTTAATTTTTTTTTATTATTTTTGAAAAGTTAAAAAAATTTGATGTATTTTATTTTTATTCCTCGTTAAATTCTGAAAATAATGATATATAACAACATATAGTTTGATATTTATTAGTAGGTGAAAAAAAAAATAATCCCAAGCCTTACAAAGTGACACAAATCTGGTGTGTATTGCAGGTAAAACCAGATGGTACTGCTAGGGTTAATGTTTTACATTCATTCAATGATTTGACTTTTAACAATCAATCCTATTATCTTAGCATCATCACATGGCAACAGAATTTTAAGATAAGAATAATTAATTACTCTAAACCATTGGTGTTGAAACTAACAAGCAATCTCACGTGTACTGTGACCAGGTTTTCCTTGCAACTGTATAGAGGCACTGGTCTGTGGCAGTGATATTTAGGCCCTCCTTTAATAAACAGTGTCTGGCCTGGGGGATGGAAGTTGATGGCGTGAGTATTTCTATTGTAGTTGCGGGGAACGTATTTTTGTTCCTGCCCGCTTTGCCGGTCATAATAGTGAGTCGATTATACCTAATAGAAATGTGCAGCAAGCTTTCACTTTACACTGTATTTTTCCACTATTATTCAAATCATTTGATCTAATATCCAATATAAAACAGCTGATATGTATAATTTACTACTGTACTCAACTATTTTCAATTTTAAAAGTTTAGTCTACCACAATTTTACTCAATTTGTTTTTAATTAACACATGTTAATCAAATAAATCATTCAATTAATATAGTTACTTAAGAATCCATGGGAATTTTGGAAGCAAGTGAGTCGGAGTCCTGAAGTCGGAGAGGGAAATCCTTTCTTTGTGAGCTTCTAGGAGTCAAGATAAACCAATGTACAAAATGTCAAGTATACTTTTGAAGAAATAGTGATAAGTAGTAAAATGCTTTTATATAATATATAGATATATATGTCTTGTTGTTTACAAACTTTTATTGTGTAAAAAATCTGAAAGTCTACTTTTAGAGTTTGTAAAGTACAGCAATAGACTCTAAATCAACAAAATGTTGTAGTTCTCGCCAGGTTCGATGAACTGGCTATACACGTGTTAAAATTGAATTTAAAATTTTCCAATTGAAATCAATTTGTTCTCTCAGTTGAAAAAGTTTCAAAGTCTAGAGAAATCTATGTCTACTTTTAGAGGGCACAAAGTACTATATTTGACTCTGAATCATTAAAATATTGTGTTTCTCACCATGTTTAGCCATGTACTATGATCTGCCTATGCATGCTTTAAAATTAAATTGTTTATCTTCCTATTGAAAACAGTTTGTTCTCCTAGATAAAAAGTTTCGTAGTCTAGAAAAATCTGTACGTCTACTTTTAGAGGGCGTAAAGTATGGTAATTGACTCCGAATCAGTGAAATATCGTGTTTTTAGCCATGTTTAGCCATGTCCTATGACCTGGCTATTCAGATTAAATTGTATATTTTCCTAATGAATACAGTATGTTCTCCTAGATAACAAAGTTTCACAATCAAGAAAAATCTGTACGTCTACTCTTAAGAGGCCGTAAATTTACCCATTTGATTTATACGCACAAATTGAAAATGTACCTCTACCTAAGGAATGAAGGAGGTGAGATAGAGCAAAAAGTCATAGTGCCAAAGTTGTAGATCGTCTCAAATCAGGCACAGAAAATGTTGTCAGTTTTGCTGTAGAACCGTTCATTTAGCCGCTACAGTCCAATTTGAGAAACGCTATTTTTGGCACTAAAAAGGCTGCCATCTTCAATTTACTAAGAATTTTCAAAATCCCTTCTTATTGCACATCTACAACATAAGACCTTTGACTCTACAAACTTTCAGCCTCGTAGGCTTAGTACTTTTTTAGTTACAGTGATGAGTGAATGAGTCAGTGGTATTTGCCTTTTATAGGTATAGCTTGCAACAAGTTTTGATATAAATATTCTAATTTCAAAATGCATTTTAAATTATTAACACAGATAATTGAGAGTTAATTGTAAAATAACTTCAGAAAAGAAAACTATTTCTTCTTTGAGTTCTTTATTGGAGATATCTAAACTATAAATAATTTTTTTTTTAATTAAAAAGAAAATTCTCAGATACTCCAATAAAATGATTTATTTTTGCTAGGCCTTTCGCTTACTATGTAGGCATCTTCAGACACCAACAAAATTCTAATTTTAAAATGTTTGTTTGAAAATAAACAAAAAAAGAAGATAAAAAGAATGTTGTTGATGTTTGAATATGCCTGCCTACATTGTAGGCAAAAGGTCTTGCAAAAATAAATCATTTTACTGGTGTATCTGAGAATTTTTAAAATTATTTGTAATTCAAAGAAAACTACTATAAAACTTTAAAATAATGTGCTGTTAATTGTTGTTGCTCATAGAGTTTTATATCTAGTTATATCTTGTTAAATTAATGAGATAGTATAGAAATAAGCTGACTTATATGTCCCTCTTGTATTTTATCAGAAGGAGCACTGCTATTATTATACCAACAAGTTGAAGATTCTAATTATCAATAAAGTCTTAAGCAACTTATTTTATGGGAATTTTATTTTGTTCCTTAAAACCACCTTCAAGTGATGATGGTGGTTCTTTAAAACCACCCTTGTTTTGATGATTTATCCGTTATCACCGGTACTCCTATTTTCATAGTCATATTCATGTTGGGTAAAGTTTTTACAATTCATACTTACTTAGATTGTCATCTCAAACTAATTAATCCTTTTTTGTCAGCAATGTGAACACATATTTTAATAATGTCTGCAAAGAGTTGGACTTTGTAGTTTATGACTGATGTTATGTTGTTAATAAACAACAAGAAAAACAAGGTGTCAAACACTTTGACTGATGTAACATCAAACTTATTTGAATACACCGACATTGCATGCATTCATTTATAAAATATAATGCATCTTAGTATGAAGCAGTTTAACGAATGTAAATTGTATGTGAATGATGAACATTTCTACCTAAAATTTAGACATTACTTTATTGGAAACAAGATAATTTGTTCTTATCAATTACCAAGACAAATGGCGATGCATAAGAGGCTAAAGTACAAATTTTAATTTGGACTTATTAATTGAATAATATTTTAAACAGCTAATAATGTCAGTTGTTTCAGCTGATTTCCTCAATTAAAAAAAAACCTAAAGGAAGACAGTAGTTAGTTACTGACTTATAAATAATGATCACAAAATAACAATATATTTGGATGAAAAGTGCATAAGTTCATTATCATCACATACACCATAACTTGCAGATAAGTAACTTTCAGTCAACATTGAAATTTTACAATGTTCCATAGTACAAGTGTTTACAATCCATAAAATGATTAACAAATACAATGAGTTTCTCACATATCAAAGTTCAATAGACATCATTTTTAATAATGGTAACAACACTGACAGGTAAAATAAACTATAAGAAGTTTATTACTTGATTATTTATTTTTATATTACATGAAATTGGTTTTAAAAAACTTAATTTGTATAATTGCAGCATCAATAAATATACAAAAACGCTACAACATATTTTTCTTCTGTAATGTTTTGTATACATCACGGAGGCTTTTTACGACCCATTCCTTGTCGATATTAGGATTAAGCTTAACATTTTCGTCAATCAAAATAGCATTCCAACCAGCATTTTTAGCACCAGCAAAGTCAAGTTTAGGATTGTCGCCAATATGTAAAATTTCTTCTTTCTTCACACCCCCATTCATTTCTTCAACAATTTTAAAAATTTCTGGATCAGGTTTTTCACATTTTACAGAATACGATGATACGACAAATTTGAAATATTTATCAATATTTAAGTCCTTTAAAATATCATTAATTCTTGGATCATAATTAGATATGACACCTACCTTTATATTTTTACAGATTAAAGTGTCCAATAAACACTCAGCACCTTCTGCTAATTCCCAACACTCTTTGGTCTTGTATACTTCAATAAGATTTGAGGATATTTTATTCAATATATTTGTTTCTAGTGACGCTCCTTTTGGTAAAGACTCTAAAAATGTGTGTTCAACCAACTTCCCCCACCAGTTTTCCCAGCCAATGTCATTAGAACCAAAATTCGGATGTTCTACCATCATTTTCTTAAAACCACCTTTAAAATTGTTGGTTAATATGTCTGGATGAATATGTACACCATAGCAAGAACCTATTTTTGCATACTGGTGCCCCACTGGAATTTTGAATTTTAATATTGTTCCAGTAACATCAAATGTTATTAATTTTAACATGAATAGCATTTAGTTTATTTAAAAAAGTATTCTTTCTTGCTACACAGCAAAATATAAATAAATACACTTCTCAAAATGATAACACATCCTAATGAATTTATAAACTCTGAAAGAATATATTATTAATTGTTGTCTTACAAAACTTATATAAAGGCTATGTTGTAAACCAGGGTGAATACGGACACTTTCATGTATTTGTTTGTAATTACATAAAGCAATGTATGAAGAAGCTGATGTTTAGAACTTATGGGAGGAGAAAAACTTCAATACACCTAATCTGCTGCTGCTCTCTCAATATAGTACCAAAAGAGAAAAATTGGTTAAAACTGTTGAAGATATAAACTTTACCCAAAGCAGTACAAAAGCGAGGTCACTTTTAACGAAACTGCTAAGTTTCCAAATCAAAGAGAAGTGCCCGCCTGAAGGCCTATAATATAGCTAAACAGATAGTCAGCTTATCAAAGTCAACCCACCATCCTTGTCACAAACTTGTGCTTTACAAGTTTAATGGTATACAAAAAGAGAACTACTCCTGGAAGTCTCCAGAAATTTCATGGAGGAAGAGATAGACAACGTGATTTCCATTATATCAGCAGAGAAAGCAGCAGTCTTGACGATAATCTTTCCAGAATTGTTTTTGCATGCTGATAGAAAAGTGAAACCATGGCTTTGAACAGTCTACAATAAGATATTAGCTAAAATGCAATTTGCCAAAATCATTCAAGAGATCAAAAGTGGTAGCTGTTCTGAAGCCTGGTACAGAACACACGAGTGGAAAGTTATCGCACTTGTATCTAAGAAATCGGTTAAATACAGGGTGGCGCAAAAAGAAGGCATGGATTTGAGTAACGTAGTACCAGTGGAGGGGAGCGGTCAGTGACCGCAGAGCGACGCCATTTTGTTGGTTGAAGCGTCCAGTTTTAGTAGCAATGGGCAGTGGAACGTGCAGCATCCCGTGTTCGCTGTTGAACACTATTTTGAATCAAATGAATCTGTCTTCACTGTTCAACGAAAATTTCGTTTACAGTTTAATGTCGCGCGTAATGGTTCGGTACCTGATCGCAACTCGATACTTCGTTGGGTTAACTCGTTTCGTACAACAGGATCAGTGTTGAAGAGTAAATCGACTGGTCGCCCTCGTACGGCGCTAACTCCTCAAAATGTTGAAAGTGTCAGAGCCTCAGTTCTTGAAAGTCCTCACCGCTCGACTAGACGGCATGCTCCGATCTTGGGGATATCACGTCGATCACTATAGCGCATCCTGACATGTGAGTTACAATTCCACCCTTACAAGATAATGATTGTTCAGAAGCTCCATGAACGTGATTTTCACGAACGAAGAGTTTTTTGCGAGAGAATGCTTGATGTCGTTGGAAATGACAATAATGTTGTAATGCTGAGTGATGAAGCCTGCACGTTCGCCAGATTTGACTCCTTGCGACTTCTTTACATGGGGACACCTGAAATTCAAAGTTTATCGTCGTAAACCTCGGTCACTCGAAGAATTGAAGGCTGCAATAAGTGAAGAAATTGCCGCTGTATCACAGGACACTTTGAACAAAGTTATGGAAAACTTTGAAGAGAGACTTGCAATGTGTATTCATGCAGAAGGACGCCATCTTTCTGATGTTATTTTTAAAAATTAGTTAATTGTCTTATAATTATTAACACCCAACTCTCAAATTGGGTTGTTTGATGATTGTTTTGGTGTAATTAAAATCTTGGTGTGATTAAAATTAACCAACTTATAGCCTTTTAAAATCCATGCGTTCTTTTTGCGCCACCCTGTACAATGATTACTTTACTAAGTTTTGAATGCATATACCCATTTACATGGACAGGATATGGTAGTCCATAACTGCCTAATAAATGTTTCTTCATTTTAATTTTCATCTAATGTCTCTAATTTTAAGTCCCGCAGATACAAATTAATGTAGACCAAAAACAGTGTTCAAGTTTGTAAAATGTTTGAATCATCGGGAAAAGAAAAAACTAAGTTTTTGTACATTATTACTGAACCAAACCTTTGTTTGTTACACAGAAAAGAGGGTTTGGTAGAACAATGCACTGAGGTTACTTACACTATCAGTGTAATACGTCCTTTAGTCACTGCTGTGGAGTGATGGTATTTTCTGCCCAGTTAGGTTGATCGGGTTATACATAGGTTTTAGTGTGTGTGACTCTACTGTACTCAAAAATATTTGTTTTATTTTAGTTTTATTAGTAGTGATAAATCCACAAGCCATCTTTCAAATTCTTTCTAATGGTTTGTTTGAACCCTTGGGCACCCAAACCATGTTATCTAGCAATATGAGTCGGCTGTTAACTGCAACCCAATAAAAAATAATTCACAGGAAATGTTAAAATGATGAGGCCATCAAGCTACCCCTAAAACTGATATTTCATTAACGGCTATGTACTGTACAATTAACAAAAGCCCTTCGTTTCTCTCGAAATACAATCATTGTAGCCTCATAATTCATGCAGTAGTACCCAAAAAAAAAGGATAATTCACTTGAGTAAAAAATTATGAGACTGTCCAACTAAATAGAAAGTAATTTTTTAGTAAAATTCCACTAATTTTATTTTCATTAAGAGCGCTTTCGCCGGTTAAGGCATTTTCATTCGTAAATACAGTACAAACAGAAATCATGTGTGAGTAAAAGTTTTTAAAAAATCACATGTAAAACATCAAATACTAGTTAAATTTAAGTGGCTAAGTTTGATAAGAGTTATTATGAATTAAAATATGGTTTAGAGTTTTCAATTTTCGATGATATTTCATCTTTAATTAAAGGTAAAAATATATTACTAAAATTTAGAGACGGTTGGGAAATACATTCATCTTTCAAGACTACCATACATGCACTTTTAATTTGGTTTTTTTTTTATCCATAAGGGTTCCTTAAAAATTTCAGTACACTTGTAGAATTAAAATTTATATCATGTTTTTCATTAACTAATTTTGATTTTTCTATATTTGTTTTATAATGATAAATGTGTTTATTTATTCTTTTCAAAATTGATCTTTAAGTTTGACCTATATAGGTTACCAATTTTAAGATGGTTTGAATTATAATTTATATACTGTCCACTGAGTTTTTTTGTGAAAAAGAGAAGTCTTAATTTTGTTTTCATTTGTCTTAGTAATTAAAACGTCCAGGCAGTTTTGAAAGATGAATTTATTTCCCAACCGTCTCTAAATTTTAGTAATATATTTTTACCTTTAATTAAAGATGAAATATCATCTAAAGTTTAAAACTCTTAACCATATTTTAATTCATAATAATTCTTATCAAACTTAGCCACTTAAATTTATTTTAACCAGTATTTAATGTTTTACATGTGATTTTTTTGTTATTTTTATTCACATATATTTTCTGTTTATATTGTATTTACAACTGAAGATGCCTTAACCGGCAAAAGCGCTCTTAATGAAAATTTAATTTGTGGAATTTTACTATAAAATGAGTTTCTATTTACAACCTAACCTATCTATTCCATCAAGAATATACAGCAGAAACTGTCCAACTACCCCTAAAATCAATATTTTGTTAGCGGTCACCTGTGTTATACCTTATCCACTATATCAGAGTACTGTCTTTATAGCATAAAGCTAATAATAAACTGTACAAATATTCTCCCAAGCAACTCAGGTATTTAAAATGCCTTTCAGGAACATTTACATAATTGAGTAAGAACCTTCAGTCACACAGAATGCTATTTGCACAAAGAAGTGTGTTCGGGGATTGCTCATCCATGTTCTGTATTGAAGGCAGGGATTTTACAGCTTACTGAGTGAGAGTGATTGTTAACCCTCGTCCTGGCATAATGCGATTTACCGCACTTTATTTCTGCCGCCAAAAAAACCAAGTGCGGTTTACCACACTTGATTTTTCACCGCCGTTTTTCATTTATTATAGTGCATAGGTGTGCGCGATGTTATATTATTGTGTAGAGCATGTACAGTATTTCTCTAAATTTTAGTGTTAGTTAGACATCTGTAATGTTTATACAATATTTGTTGTCATTTTTTGAAAGAAACTGTTTCCGTGGTAACAAATTTACAGTTTTGTGTTCCATATGCGGTTTTTCAGGTATAGTAAATTTATTTATACATGTATCATACATAATATATATATATATATGTTTTCTGAACATCAAATTTGGAATATTTTGGATTTTTGGTTTTATTATTACAACATTGTTTGCTAGGTATACCCCCACCCACTTTTGATTTTAGAAAAATGTTTTTCAAAGTTGGTTTCAAAAAAAATTTTATTTTGATTATTTATATTTTGTATATAATAGCTTAAAACCTTATGGGTAATTATGCACTTTCTTGCCACCTCTGAAAATACAATTTCATGTTAAAAAAGTGATGAAAATGAGTTTATATCTCTTGAGGAGTTTGATTTCATCCGCGGAAAACTCGTTTTTTACCGAAAAATCGAAAAACTAGTTTTTTATCTACTAATGAAAAAACCAACTTTTTTAAAAAATCGTTATTTTTCGACCAATTTTTTCCCATTTCTCGTGTTTTTTTATGCTGAACACAAATATATAACTGGTTTTGTAGTAAAATTATTTTTCAGCTTGAAAAATGTTTTTTTTACTGACAACCAAACATAACCTAACTTATCCTAATTGTCTATTTTCTCAACAAAAATTCATAATTTGCGTTAAATTCGTGCGTTTGGCCTCCGTGACGTCACTCCGGCGGCAGTATAGGTGAATTCGGTTTTTGTGATTAATAGTTGTTGTATATAATGATCGCGTAATGGCCGCTAATCGCGATCCGCCGCGACAGTAGTTTTTCCGTTATTTCTCGAGAAATATTTGTAATAGACCAAAATAGTTTTCAAATTTGTATTCAGCGCAAAAAAAACACATCAAAATAAAAAAAAGATTAGGCTATTAAAATACCATTTAAATTAACGGAACTATGACAAAAATACTAAAAGTTGACATTGGTTTTTTCGAATTTTTTAGTAAAATACGTTATTTCCGCGGAATAAAAAGCATATCTCATGAAAATACAGCCAATTCTAGACCCATTTTAAGCAAAATGTTCCAAATTTGTTTGGTGGCAAGAAAGTGCATAATTACCGCTTTATGATTGCAATGATACCACACATAAGCATATTTACTGATAATAAATATTTTTTACTGATTTTAATATAACAGTCTGCAAAACAGCTAAAAAACGTCTGCCAGTTTGGTGAGATTCAACTGCCAGTTCGAGGGTTAACTTCAGACTGTATACATTATAAAAGTTAAAAAATGTGACTAAGTGTGTTGTTTAGTTTGTTTTTGTACATGCTATTTAATATATTTTTTTTTTTTTTTATGTTTCAAACATTTTGAAAACATAAAAATCACCATTTCTCATTAAAACAATCATTCCTCACTAAAATTTGTGAAAACTTGTTAGGGTTATGGTAGTAAAAAATTTAAACATTGTATTTTATTAATCATCACAATAAAGTTGGGTAATTTTTACCACAAGACCAATTTCATAAAATAAGTTTTAACAAACAAAATCTCTCCAGATGATTGAATTATTTAGAAAAACATAAGTGAATTGATAAAAAGATCTTGTTTTGTGCTTGACAAAAGTTAACCCTAGAACCGCTATGCGTCTCGATCGAGATCCATTTACGCCACGCTCAACCGCTAACGTCTCGATCGAGACGCATTATGTAGTGCATTGTTTATTTTATTATTGCGCCGACACAGCGCACATTTATACTTACTATGATATATTATTTTTTTCTACGAAAACTATAGAGTAATAATCATTCATAGTTAAGTTATTTTCGTTTCTCTTCAGCCCCAGAAGTTGAAGTAGATGCTGATGACCCGCAATAATTACATTGTGACATTCTTGTACATAGCGAACATTTTTTATAATATTATATGTGTTATTAGATAATAAGTGTATATATTTTCAATCTAAAACACATTTTGAACAATTTTGCTATCTTGATTTTTTAATTAGACTAAAGGATAAGGATCCAACAAGTGTGTGAAAATAAAAAATGTTTTCAAAAAAAAATTTTTTAATATATTTTGAGCAGAAGAACAACATGGATTTTTTGGTAAGTTTGATTTATACATAATATTGTTCCTTGTATTTTACTGAAAATAATGATATATGACAATTAGTATATAATGTTATTTATGTATTTTTTATAAATTTTTAGAAAAATCCTTGCGAATTCGCCTTTAAGAGCTTAGCGGTTGAGACAAAAAGACTCACCGGTTATAGGGTTAACTAACTGAGCTACTTATTCTTGTGAAAAAAAAATCCTTCTAGCGAACACGAAATATCATAATTACCATGACCAGGTATGTATAAGGTCATTACAACATTGTTCTTCTTACTTATAATACCACAGATAGCACATAATATTACATAATGAGGTATTTACCACGTAATCAATGTCCTTATTCACCCCGTTTACTAACTACATATTATTTTAAGAGTGTAAAAAATGCTTTCGGTCAAAATATTGGTCTATGCCTACTTAATTAATTACTTTCACTGAGCAAGCATAACCAAAGTAAACGACTAAACGTGAGATTAATCTGAATCAGAATTACATCTACATTTTAGGCAGACTAACTTTCTTCACTGCTTTAGTGCTTTTAGTCATAAATATTTTGTAATCAGTAACAGCTGATTATAAAATCGGATACTATGTATAATGTAACATGGCAAAATAAAATAATTTGATCAGTTTATTTGCTTTTTAGATTTTAGGAACGGAGTGACCGAGCCCGATGATGCTTGAAAGGAAGGGTAAATGTTTTATTGTTAATTTTTTTTTCTTTTCAATATGAATGACAATATTCCACTTGTATATTGTTAGAGGCTTGCAAGTTACGGCTTGAATCACCAAGTAAGTATATGCAAATTGTTTGGATTAAATTATAGGCTTCATTAGTATCTCTTGGCTTCAAGAGTTGATATTTCAATCTTCAGGATCAAAATATAACTAGCCGCTCTTGCCCAAGATACTGGACGGATCATGGGTAGTCGGTGCTGAATGTTCCATCAAATTTATTTTTAAATGGACATCTGGAAATAAAATAATCAGGCCAAGGCCAGATCCTAACTTATTTTACCAGAAATAACATAGATTTTATTTTGCATCAAGTTACAAAGTGGTCAGCGACTATTACCAGAGGTGTGGCTAAATCACTTGACGTTATAGACAACTCAGCTTTTCTTTCTACTCGCGTAATAGTCATGTCGTCTGCCGCTCAGCACTGTCTCACTGTACTAGCAATAGCAGACGGCTGAAAGGGTAGAAAAAAATATGGAAACGCTTTCACAACTTTTGTATGACTTCCCTTGTAAAAGTTAAATCTTATGGTAACTATGCACTTTCTTGCCACCTCTGAAAATACGATTTCATGTTAATAAAGTGGTGAAAAATGAGTTTATATCTCTTGAGGAGTTTGATTTCATCCGCGGAAAACTCGTTTTTTACCGAAAAATCGAAAAACTAGATTTTTATCTAATAATGAAAAAACCAACTTTTTTAAAATCGTTATTTTTCGATGATTTTTTTTTTCATTTCTCGTGTTTTTTTTATGCTGAACACAAATATATAAGTGTTTTTGTAGTAAAATTATTTTTTCAGCTCGAAAAATTCATTTTTTGCTGACATAACCTAACATCCTAATTGTCTATTTTCTCAACAAAAATTCATAATTTGCGTTAAATTCGTGCGTTTGGCCTCCGTGACGGCCGGCGGGAGTATAGGTGAATTCGGTTTTTGTGATTAATAGTTGTTGTATATAATGATCGCGTAATGGCCGCTAATCGCGATCCGCCGCGACAGTAGTTTTTCCGTTATTTCTCGAGAAATATTTGTAATAGACCAAAATAGTTTTCAAATTTGTATTCAGCGCAAAAAACACATCAAAATAAAAAAGACGATTAAAATACCATTTAAATTAACGGAAATATGACAAAAATACTAAAAGTTGTGACATTGGTTTTTTCGAATTTTTCGATAAATTACGTTATTTCCCCGGAATAAAAAGCATATCTCGTGAAAATACGGCCAATTCTAGACCCATTTCAAGCAAAATGTTCCAAATTTGTTTGGTGGCAAGAAAGTGCATAATTACCAATCTTATAAGTGATCTTTGTTACAAAGAACATACTTTTGACGCTATTAGCGACATTTCATCTTTTCAGGGGGATGGCCCATGTGGAGTTCAACGTAAGCCTGGGTCGAATTTGGCATCAGATGAGAGGTCTTTTCAAGAGAAGTTACTTGCCGCAAACCGGACTTCGAAAGGTTTATCCTTTTCAGGGTAGCGGTCATTTGAATTTCAAAGTAGTTAATTTGAACGATATTATTTCTAAGCTATTTAACGGTTTTAAGTAAATTATTCTGTTTTAAGCAAAAATTATACTTTATAGAATATAGTTATAAAAAAGAAGCTCTACATAATTTTTGCATAAGAACAATAATAGACGATCAACTAAAATTACATTGTAAACTAGCATGACAACAGTACAAGACGATGAAATGTTTTTTATATGTATAAATTAAGCAATAATGGCACCAAAAATTAGTATGAAAGAAGTATATAAATCACATATATACTTTTTATACAAAACGTGTAAATGTAAGTCACGATTATCTTATCTAAAATAACATTATTTTACATATACGTCATAAGTAGGATGTCAGAAAAGTCTGGGTACGGCTTAATATTTAATAAAAGATAGCAGATAATATCTATAAAATTTGGACACTGTTATATGGCTACATAAACTAGTATTTTTTCTTGCTATTACCATGACATGCCTAACGTGGAGGGGGGGGTATCATAGTGAAAGTCATACAAATATTAAATGTAAGTATACGTCGCTGTGCATAAATTAATTAATTAAATATATAAAATTGTCTTTATTAGCAAGCGTTTCTCAGTTTTACATGAACTGCTTTACAGAATAACTTTTGTCAATTACTTATATTAATTAATCTAACCAGTCAGTTACATAATATAATAATAATAAACCTGTAAACATGTAAAATATATATAAATAATAATAAGAATACAATCTACTACTCTATGACTCAAATAAAATACAAGCCATGTGGTCTTAAGGGGGTCTGGCCGCAAATTTTTGTTTGCATCTGCGCTTGAAGGCACATGAGTTCAAGCTCTGTATATCAAGAGGCAGAGTATTATAGAGTGCAGGTGCGAAATACGTGAAGCCACGTCTCCCGACCTCACGGTGTACTCTGGGCATATGTAATTTACTGTTTTGACGAGTGGCGCACTCGGAGACATTCTGCCGGGACGGAAGTTTACCCTTAATATAACCAGGTACTCCAAGTGTCAAAGCCTTATGGATCAAACAGCAGGTAAGGACTTTGCACCTGGCCTCCATGGGCATCAGGCATGCGGCATCTCTGTAGGGGCTTATACGATCTCTTTTCTTCAGCCCATAGATGAATCTAATGGCTAAATGTTGAACCCTTTGTATTCGGTCTATATAAGATTTTCCAACACTGTTTCCATATGCTGGATAACAGTAGTAGAAAACTGACAATATTAAAGATTCAACTATTCTTTTTTTCGACTCGTGTGGCAAAAGATCTATGAACCTGTATAACCCCCGCAGTCTGCCCAGGGCTCGCTGACACGCTTGCGTCACGTGGTCGGATAGGGTCAGGCCTTCATCTAATACTACACTTAGGGCGCTGACCTTACACATGTTTAAAGAGTGTGTCCACTTATCACCAGATCTCCGTAATCGCAGTTCTTAATCAATTGAACAAGAGACGGTGGACCGACGTGTAGGGCATAGCATTTCTGCACATTTAGTTTTAGGCCATGGTTCTGTGACAAGTTATAAATGCTTTGTAGATCGGCGTTCACAAGGCTGATAGCGTGTTTGACTGTGCTTTTGTCATATGCGTAGTGTACCTGGCAATCATCCACATACATATGCAAAGTGCCGTGCTTCAAGACGCTATTCAAATCTGCAGTGTATAGGTTAAATAAAACAGGCCCTAAACAACTACCTTGAGGGACCTCTCTGTTCTTTTTAAGAGTTCTTGACGTTTGATCGTTTAGTCTTGTAACTTGTGTTCTATTAGTCAGGTAGTTCCTCATCCAATTTACTGAGATGTGGTCAAAGCCGAAATAACGTAGTTTGGCCAGTAGCAATCTGTGGCAAATGGAATCGAAAGCTTTAGAATAGTCAAGCATTATTAGTGTACTGCATTTACTTTTATCTTTAGCTACGTACAGATTACTGAATATGTTTGTCAGAGCAGTGCACGTACTGTGGTTGTGACGAAAGACTGACTGTAATACTGCAAGTATTTCTTCTTCCTCCCAGTGTTCCATCAGTTGCTTAGCCACTATTTTCTCTAAAACTTCCGATAGTGCGAGTAGAATTAAAATAGGCCTTAGATTTTCTACATCAGTCGGCGACACAGTCTTAGGCAGTGGAATCACGACACTTTGCTTCCAGGTATTCGGGAATTCACCACTAATTAATTACCTATTTATCAATTGCGTTATAGCATTTATGCAATAAGGACTAACAGACTTAATCATGTTTAAGTCAATCTCGTCAACGCCCACTGCTTTCGAGTCTATGTCATTAATTTCTGCTCATACTACTGATTCAGTAACTGTCTTCAGAGTGAACAGAGATCCTGCATTGCGCCTGCCTAATATTACTGTACGTGTATGGGTGGGCGGGTGGGTCAATACCTCTGTACGTGTATGGGTGGGCGGGTGTGTCAATACCTGTGTACGTGTATGGGGTGTCATTTTTTTGATGAAACAGTCCCCAAATATTGCATTTTTTCCATAATGTTCATTTAATTTAATAAGTTATTTAAAACAGCTGATACAAAAACATAAACATGAGACATAGTTTGGCTAATTTGGTTTTCTTTGTTTCAATTTGGCTAATTTGTACCCCCCTAAAGTAGATGTATAGGGGTTTCTATACTATAAAACTTTGTTATGAGAACAGCAGAAGGCTATAAGTGTCAGAAACTTTAATATCAGAGGCAAATTCTGATCCAATGCATACAAAATATTTTTATTAATACTATCTACATTCACTCTGACCGAGTTACTAGCCTTGCTTTTACCCTGAACTATATCTCATTGGCGAAGACTAGACCGAAATTGCCGAGAGTTTTTTAACCTACTAGGTTTTGTGAAAAGTACCATTTCTTCGCCTTCCAGATTAGAGAGTTAAATTTGTTTCTGATTTCTTTGTACTCTTTCCAGCCACTCTCATTATTGCACTTACGATATTTATGCCTTATTTCATTTTTCTTTCTAGTCATCTGCATTATTTCAGCAGTCCTCCAGGGCACTCTGCTCTTAATTACTCTTTTGAGTGTAACTGGGGCATGCTTATCATAAATATCCTTAATAATACATGTTATAAAACACTCAATCTTTTGCACATTCTGCTCACTCATCACACTTCCCCAGTCAACTGCCGCCATCTGCTCAACCACAGCTTTAACGTCCAACTTTGAAAAATCTCGATAGGAAATGAATTTCGGCGTTTTTTTTTGTTATTCACGCATTCAGTAATACCGTATACGAGCTTATGGTCCGTTATAGCCATCCCTGTATGATCTGTTATTCCTGAAGTATCAATAACATGACATTCTACTAACTTCATTGACTTTTCCACAATTATGTGGTCGATGAGCGTGGCAGTGACTCAGGTAGGCTCTTTTACTAGCTGTATTGTGCCCGTTTTTCACATTATGCTATTTAAACACTTCGATTCAGGACTTGCATTTGTCATTAAATCAATATTAATATCGCCTATCATTATGACATGTCGACCTTAGCGGCCAGATCTTCAAACACAGCATGAAACAGTGATTCAAGTGTAGTGTATGATACACCTAAGGGGGGGGGGTAAGCAACACAAAAGCCTAACCTCTTCCCCTTACACTTAATGACGATTAAGATATGCTCAATTGCTGGCTCAACATCATTGAGAGTCCACTGAACAAAACTAAATGTATTTCTTAAGTACAAGGTGACGCCTCCACCTCCTCCACCACTCTTCCTATCAGATCTTATAAAAACAAATCCAGGTATTTCGTAGGTGTCGGAGGGTACATTTTGGGACAGCCATGTCTCAGATATTCCGAAGATGTCGAACTCAAAATTTTCCAATAATGAACACATCTCATCGAAACCGGTTCCTAGCGATTGCATATTAAGGTGGGCGAATTTTATGTATTGCCGTTTAGCACCATGGTGTCCCCGTTTCCCGAACTCTCTTGGGCTTCTCGAATCACAGGCTTGTCAGGGCAAACACCAGTGCAAATTCCCTCCCACCCACCCATACACGCACATTGGTATTAACCCTCCCACCCACCCATACACATACAGTGGTATTAACCCTCCCACCCACCCATACACGCACATTGGTATTAACCTCTCACCCACTCATACACATACAGTGGTATTAACCCTCCCACCCACCCATACACGCACATTGGTATTAACTCTCCCACCCACCCATACACATACAGTGGTATTAACCCTCCCACCCACCCATACACGCACATTGACATTGGTATTAACCTCTCACCCACTCATACACATACAGTGGTATTAACCCTCCCACCCACCCATACATGCACATTGGCATTGACCCACCCACCCACCCATACACGTACGGTGATATTGACCCACCCGCCCACCCATACAGGTACGGTGATATTGACCCACCCGCCCACCCATACACGTACAGTGATATTGACCCACCCGCCCACCCATACACGTACAGTGGCACTAACCCACCCGCCCTCCCATACACTACGGTGGTACTATTGGTATTAACCCACCCACCCACCCATACACAAACATTGGTATTGACCCACCCGCCCGCCCAAACACGAACATAGGTATTGACCCACCCGCCCGCCCTTACACGAACATTGGTATTGACCCACCCGACCGCCCATACACGAACATTGGTATTGACACACCCACCCACCCATACACGTTCAGTGGTATTGACGCACCCACCCGTATGTGTATACGTACAGTGGTATTTATCCGCCCGCCCACCCATACACGTTCAGTGGTATTGACCCACCCGCCCACCCATACACGTTCAGTGGTATTGACCCACCCGCCCACCCATACACGTTCAGTGGTATGGACGCACCTGCCCACCCATACACGTACCGTGGTACTGACCCGCACGCCCACCCATACACGTACCGTGGTGCCGGCCGTGAAAGAAATGCTACCTTCCGATTCTCTAGATATTCAGTATTCCGAGGCTACAGATAAAATTTTAGAAAGCGTGGCTAAGTGGGTTAGCCAGGGTAGTGGGTGGGTACTTGAAAACGTTTTACGTCTAGATTTGTTCATTGTTAAATATTGACGATGTGATCCGTTGTCACTCACCAGCACTATGACGTACCCGTTTCCCGAACTCTCTGGGATTTCTCGAATCACAGTCTCATCAGGGGTATCGCCAGTGTGACGTGAGGATGCATTGACTAGCAACGGCCGTTCGCCTGCAAACGCCGACTCATCCTGGCCCAGTGTGACATCCAAGATCTCGGAAAACAGCAAGCCGAGTCACGATTTACCCGCCCTGTTAAGGTGTCTCCCAACGTGACAGTTTGCCTCAACAAAAGTGACGTCGAAATTATTACACATAAGTCGAAATTATTATGTCATAAGGTCTAATTGCTCATTAAAACCAAACAACGGTTTGTACTTTAGGTCGGACCGAATCAAAATGCTGTTCAAAAATATCAAAGAGTTCGGAAAATGAGTTTTTGCCGCGCACAGTAGATCAGCCATGGCGTGCAAGGCTTCACGCTTTCCGCACACGCGGTTGTAGCCCGCTTTGCCCCGGTATCCTCGCCCGAGGTTGTTGGTGCCGACATGCAGGTATATGAAGGCCAGATCATGATTGACATATCGTAATAACCTATCCCTGATATCACCTATTCTGGCACCCGGACAACACTCTACAATGGCCCCCCTGTTAGAAACAGTTTCGCCTGCATGGCGGACGAGCGAATCTCCAATTAACAGTACATTTCTCTTAAAACTAGGTGCAATTCGTCGAACATTACCATGATTGGGTGAGGATGGCTTGAGGGGAAGATGGAGAGTGGGGGAACGACTAAATTCAGAGATTATTTCTAAATTCTTATTCTTTACAGAGCTTTTACTTGGAGCTGGGCAAACATTTCGAGATTTATTTTCTTTGTTGCGTTTAGAAGCATCTCTATCATTTGGAATACGGTTCGACTTGTGATAAGCTACCGTGCGTGGTGACTTTTTCCACACACCAGAAACAGTATACACATAAGATGTAGACTCATCAGTAGATTCGAGATGTTCTAGACAAGAAATAAATCTGTTTTTACAATTTACCCCTGGCTATTCTGGAACAAAACGTGTTTTGCTACTAATATGTTTAGAGTTTAAAGACTTAGTTTTGTTTCCACGTACTACCTTCCATTGTTCATAGTTAGATTTAACCCTCACTAACTTAATAGTATTCACCATAGAACTACGAGTACAAGTCAAGACAGTAGAAACATTATTATTATTACTACAAGTAGATATGTTAGAGAACCATTCAACAAACGTGCTAAGGACACCTGGAATACAATAATAATGCAAAATGATTTTAGCGGCCATAAGAACATTAAGGCCACATTCGTAATCAGTTTGTTGCTGGAAACAATTAAAAACAAAACAATTGTCTGATGAAATACACAGGTACCTCACTACGTTTAGAGCGCCACTATTATTTAAGCCCAGGACAGAGTCAAGATGATAGGCCTCCTGCTTTGCCTTGTCCACGAACAAGAGCGACCAATGCAAGCCAGACCCACCACCATTAGTTTCAACACTATTGCTAATACAGAGAAATAAAAATCTAGCATTGAGATAAGACTGAGATCTTAAAAAGCCCGATACGGCCTCTTTGTCACCCAGTTTTACTAGCTGTGAAGCGGCAGGACCGACAAAGAAACAGATACCCGATTCGTCAACACCATTGGTTCCCAACAGGTGGTCCGCGGACCAAAGGTGGTCCGCGAGAGCCTTGAAAGTGGTCCGCGAGGGACTTAGAAGAAATAAATAATTATTGATTAAAATGTAATTAAAAAAAAACTAAATTATGTTAACAAGTTCGATACGGCGGAGGTAGACGGAATAAGGTAGACCGGTAGAGGTAGACCGGTGTAAGGCCGGTGTGGTGGGAGTGGGATCCAAACTGGTGGGAGTGGGAGCCAAACTGGTGGTGGTGGCAGGGGTAGTCTGCAACTTGCTGTCTTCAGTCGTGAGCGTGAGTCGAATAGGTCAACAACAACACTACATTAACTACAACTTTCTATCCTTTTGAACGTTTTGATTTATGTGCTAAGTTTTATAGTATTTGTTGAGATTGTTACTATTTGCATTCAGCATGCCTCCAAAGCGGAAATATGATAGTGATTATATTAAATTCAGGTTTACGTCGATTGAAGTGAACAAAGAGGTTAGACCTCAGTGCGTAATTTGTGCAGCCGTTTTCAGCAACGAGGCATTGAAACCCGCAAAATTGGAACGTCATTTGAAGACAAATCATGCAAACCTGAGTGACCGGCCACCTGAATTCTTCGCAGGTAAACTGGAAAACTTTAAGAAAATGAAATTAGGCAAATCTGGGACAGCTTATGAACAGTCAGAAAAACTACTCTCAGCTTCTTTTGAAGTAGCTTGATTGCTAAGGCTGAGAAACCACACACCATCGGCGAAAATCTTCTTAAACCATGTATAATTAAAGCCGTCGAGCAAGTTTTGGGGACTGAAGCTTCCAAAAAAATACAGGATATCCCCCTATCTAATAATACGATTAAAACACGAATTGATACAATGAGTAACGACATTAAAGAACAATTAATTGTTGAATTACAAAAATCTCCATTTTTCAGTTTGCAATGTGACGAAACTTGAATAAGTATTTAGACGATAGCTGTCTGGCCAGAGATGGTCTTCATTTGAACAGAAAAGGGGTGAACGTTTACTGATGTTAAACGCAGTGCTGTCAATTACTAGTTTTTGTTCGTTATTTGGGCGACAACAGTACGTTCAAGGAAGACCTTTTAATTACTCAAGATTTGGAGACCACATCTAAGGGCAAAGACGTAATGAAAATAATTTGTGATAATTTAGAAAAGTATGGCCTTGACTGGAATAAGCTAGCGGGATTTTGTACAGACGGAGCCCCTGCTATGCTGGGATCACATTCAGGATTGGCAGCCTTGGTAAAGGAGAAGAACCCTGCTACAGTAACTATGCACTGTATGATCCATCGTCAAGCGTTGGCATCAAAGACACTGCCAGAGAGCCTAAAAAGTGCAATGGAGATGGCTATAAATATGGTCAATGCAGTCAAAAGAAGCTCACTCAACAGTCGTGTTTTCAAGAAGTTGTGTGCAATGTTAGACTCTGAACACGAAACACTTTTCTTTCATACTGAGGTGCGTTGGCTTTCAAGGGGAAATATGCTGGAGCGCTTATTTGAGTTGAGAGAAGAGTTGAAAGTGTTTTTTATTGAAACAAAAATGCTGCGATTCTTGGAGGATTTGTGTGATCCAACTTTTGAGGTACAACTTGCATACCTAGTAGATGTTTTTGGACATTTGAACCAACTGAACTTGCAGCTTCAAGGATCAGGAAATGACAAGTTGAAGGGTGTTGGTAACATTTTTGTTTTTGAGGACAAACTCCATGCGTTTTTGTGCAAACTTGATCTGTGGATGAAAAAGATTGAAGAGCAAAACTTTCAATCCTTCCCGACTTTGAAACATCTGGTGGACAACAAGAGCTATTCTTCTCATGTGGATAAAATTCTACCAAACATCCTCACACATTTAGGAACGCTTAAAGCAGAATTTTCACGATACTTTCCTGAGTACGACAAAGACACACAGATAATTAAAAAAATGATTCGAAATCCTTTCAGCTGTAAAGTCACAGATGTTCCCGACGATATCCAAGAGGAGTTGATTGAACTGCAAAATGACAATGATTTGAAGGACACATTTGAAAGTGGCACAGATTGTCGAAAGACCATTTCATACCCATACGTCCGGAAAATAGCACTTAGGTACCTTGTGCTATTTTCAACCACCTCCCTGTGCGAGCAAGGTTTTTCAACTTTGCTGTTAATAAAAAATAAACCGGCTGAGCCTAGGCAGCGACCTGCGACTAGCACTGTGCAAGAACCATTCACCGAGAATTCCTGAAATAGTAAAACAGATTCGAGCTCAGAAGTCTCACTAAAATAATTCCTAAAAAATATTTTATGTGCAATGAGAACTTTTAATTTCAATTTCAACTAGTATTCTAATAAAAATGTAACTGTTGCTAAAATGTTCTAAAAATAAACAATTTGCTTATGATTAATGTGTGTTTTTTTTTTTTTTTTTTTTTTTTTGCCTTTGAAACTATATATATATATATATATATATATATATATATATATATATATATATATATATATATATATCAATGGTGGTCTGTGCTACTATTAATGTCAAGTAAAGTGGTCCGCGGCCCGGAGTGAGTTGGGAACCACTGGTCAACACTGTCCTGCATCACCTTAAAATACTGGCTAATTGTGTCATCTTCTAGCCACTTGTCAATAATCATCCTACTAAGTTAACATTTTCCTTAATAGCTAGGGTGTACTTATTACTAAGTGTTTTCAATGCGGTAGTGTGTTTATTACATTCAACATTTATTGACTTAATTTTACCGTGCAAGTTATCGATCTTAGATACTAAAACGTCCTTTCCTTCTGCCACCGTGCTGGTAAGATGGTCCCGTTGGCTTAGTGCAGATCGTAACGACTGAACACGTTCGATTAGTGTTTTTAACTTCCCAGCGCTCTCGTCTTGCAATTTAAAGGAACAGTTCATCTCCTCCTGTCTCATCCCTTTTCGCGCATGACCTTTGCAGACAGCATATCTCTCTCAGACATAGACGACTCCAGCTCCTCCTTCTTCCTGTCGCATTCTTGATTCAAACTATCCAGGTATTTTACAAGTTTTGAAATGTAAAATAACACATTATTAAGGTAGATATCTGGGTAGTTGGCACTAAGAATGTTTATTTCATTTGATAGCGCAAGCAGTATGCACTCGTGCGAATCATTATTTTCATTTCAGGTCTCACACACTGTTTCTTCAACACCTATCATAGTTTTATTTCAATTAAAAACAGCCAAGTATATATTCAAATTTGTATATTGTAATATATGCGGACCACAACAGTAGCAAAGAAACTCCAAATTTCTTGGCGCCTGCAGAGAGCAGAAAGCGGCCACTTAAGTACAGGGCAGTTATGAGATTGCCAAGCATATATTGAAGGCGCCGCTATACATCATCTGCGCGGAGCTGAGGACATTGCAACTGCCTTAGTCACGATGAGGGAATGCTTGTACTATTAGGTTGGTACTGTACGATATTGTCCTGCCGCTCGAATCGCTAAGCTGGCGGCCGGCCGACAGGTTCAATATGGCTCGCTAACTTATTTGTTAGTCACTGTCGACACAGACACGGCACATTTACGACTTACAGGTTTAATAAACTGTCCATAGCAAAACGTTGTCCAATAGAGGCGTTCCTTGTGAGATCAGTGCAAAGTGATTTCCAGCCAGCAGCGCCAAAAAACCGTCGAAAACAGTAAAAAAAACTACAGAGCGACACTCACTATGTCTAACCAAGGCAGACCAGGCCTGCCAACCCGTTTATTAGTTTAAAGGTCTTAATTAGTAGAACATCATGCCGTAAATTAGACCTCAGAAGTTAACTCTAAACAAAATGGTGGCGCTTGAAAGTTTCAATACTGATCTTAGTGCAAGTTCAAAAATGGCTTAACTTCACATATTATCACTTAAGCAAACACCTACTTTAAGATGTATTCAGTGTTCTGCTATTCCTCTATGGGAACGGTCCACAAGGAGTTAGTAGAAAAATTTCAATACAATCATAGGTGCACATCATTCTAAAGGGATGGTCAAGCAAAGAAGAATGCCGCAAACCGCGTAGGGAACCTAAACATTCAGTAATAAACTATGGGATTAGAGGTTGATTATTGATTCACTCTGCCAAATAAAATGTTAAGGAGTAAGTTTATATTGTAAAATGGAACCCCGTAAGCATGCGTATACCCCACAGATCACGGAAATACGTGGTATACCCCCACTACTAGACACGAAACATTATTATGTTATTTCCAAATTGACACGAAACCTTAAACCGATCAAGTAACTGAACCCCTCCCGTTTAAGTAACTGAAAAAGCGGCTGATATTAGTTCCATCAAGCAGCGTGGAGTAACGCAGCGTCAGTGATGTTCCTACTGTAAATAATGCTCGACAATACGTTGTCTGCTACCGTTTATTAATTTACAATTGCTTATGCCAATATGTAGCAGATACAGTTCAATCACACATTCAAGATGTCGGTTATAATCTATAAAACCCCACACAAAAAGGGACTCAGTCAAATTACCATGCAGTTCAGTGGTTGGCAGTGTGATGGAATTATTCTAAATAGAAGAACCATAATCATGTTTGGCCTACACTTAATGCTTACAAAGTTTGCCCTTATGTTAAACATATTTCATATTAGATTAGTTTATTTAAAGTATTTCTTTTAATCACTCTCTGAAGTTTTATAAATGGTGTATTTATTATTTTTTTAAAAATGCTGAAAGAATTATTAGGTCTGGTTTAAAATTATAAAACCGTTGTGCGATTTTACTCAACTTTCGTTGAATAATATTTGAGCCAAGAAAGTAGCACGATCGTGGTATTCACACTGTAGGGGTTTTTTTAAAAATATAAGTAGCATATTTATAGGCTTAGGCCTACATTATTATTTGTTTGTCAATGGACATTGAACATTTAATTATACGACATGCTTTTTCAAACCATCCGTGCAGTATCTATTGCAGCCAAACGAACTGAGCTGCATAATTTAGTACAACTGAAACAGCAATTAATTGTTTACTCCAAAAACTTAAGTAATAATACTTGTAGACCGAAAATGCCCCAGGGCACTTTGAGGGAGGGAGGTTAGGGTGTTTTTTGGAGAATTTCAAATAGGAACATAGATCACGTTAGATCTCATTTTTAAAGGTATTTAAAGCCTTATTAATTTGATATACATTTCAAATTATTCTTAGAAAAAAAACTTTTATTATGAAAATGGGTAAACGTAAATAGTTGTTTTTAAACATCAAACTTAAGCCATGTTGCACATGAACTTAAAGGTTTCTAAAACGTATTTTTTATACAAAGTTAGCAATTACCTATTACCGTTTCCAAAATGCCAGATGTATAGATATATGTATATTACCGTTTCCAAAATCTGATTATAGACTGCCTCATTTATTACGTGAACCTAAATTAATGTTAACTACATTTACCTAATCAATTTGACCGTACATTATAATATAGGGTTTACTAAACCAAATTGAATAGACAAAATAGATTTGGCACTATGAAAGAACTATTACTTAAAGTTTACAAAAAGAGTAATTAATTAAAATTATAATACGATATACCTTTTATTATACTTATATGAGAAAAGGTCTATGATAATACCACCATAGACCTTCTATTATACCATAATAGAAGGTATAATATAAGGTCTATGATACCACTTAGAATATATAATAGAAGGTCTATGCTATTACGCTTATAATGCATCAGCTGATCTTTCATACTGGCTAATGAACAGACCAAGCAAAAAAGCATTCAGCGTTTCAGCTGTTATGAACATATTTCTAGTTTCGCAAGTGATCACTTTTTAACTGCTGCCGTCTGCTGCTGAGGTTCTGCGATTCTGAGTAACTGCTGATTCTGCCCAAAATTCCATTAAGCCAAAATTCCAAGGCTCGGCCTCTGTCTCACTCTCTCTCATACATGGAATATAAACTACAAATAGGATTATCTCAAGATTGTTTTTTTATATTTTAAATAAATAAGTAAACTTAATTGAATCATACTGACTTTACTCATCAGACAAGCACAACCAAGTTTTTATTATTTCAGCATTACCAAATAGGTAAGTAATGTAATAGAAACATCTAATTGTAGATCTGTACATGCAGCATCTAGTCCTTTTGTCTTTGCAGTTGGCAATTTTATTATTTGATGTTTTTATGTTGAATGTATTAATAATTTGTAAATAGTTTTCATCTTCCTAAATTGATCCAGATACAGCAGCTCAAGCAGATTATTCAACATGTAGTAAGCAATTCTTATTATTTGTAAAGCTTAATGAAGTTTACAAGTTAATTTCATAAGACCAATATCAACATGATTAATCACAATTAGCAACTGTGAAGATGCCAAATGTCTCATCTAGAAAAATGTAAGGTAGCCTAAATGTTAATTTGTCATTGTAAACCAATATCTGCCCTCTTTAGAGATGCTATATCTTACAATCCTCAAGTTGAGTTGTCCACTTGATGTGGCGTTTAACTTATGAAATTGCTCAACTTGAAAGGCTAGGTCAATGGTAACTAAAGGTCTTTTCTAATATGTCCCCGCATTTTAATTTACAGAATGTTACTAATTGGTATTTATTCAGGCAGCAAGGTATTTGTGATGAGTTTACATGATCAGCTTGGGTAGCATCCATGATCAGCTAGGGTAGCATACGTGATAAATTTTGGTAGCACCTGTGATCAGTTTAGTTTAGGTTAGGATAGGCTACAATGTTGATTTGGGGCCTGATTACAGAAAATAAATTGAAAATGCGGGGACATATTAGAAAAGACCCAACAGGTCAATGCTCCTCAAATTCTTACATTAGTACAGTAGGCCTAAATATAATTTATGCAGAACATAGTTTTTATTCTGCAGAACTCATTTTGCAAAAATTATCGAAAACTTACTTTCCAGGATATGCTAGTCTATTTTTCATACTAAGCTATCTCCATTAGGCCAATGTCATATTATCTGATGTTTTGATTTTTGTTTACTAGTTTTATATTTCTGACTTCGTTTACATTAAACACAAAGTAAGAAACGATGAAAGTAGCAAACGAAAATATTAATTTTGTGCTGGCACAATAGCTATGATGGTTGATGATTATAAAACAACTGATGTACTACATAATACAAATCTGTATGTATATATTCACTGTTTTATATATTAACCAAATAACACTGACTCTTTTGCTCACTCACTGATCACTGTAGGCATATCTCCAAAAGTACTAAACCTAGGAGGTGGAAATTTTGTAGTATGATATGTCGATTTTTTACAAGTCACTGCATTAATCTATAATTGCTGAACTAACTAAGAAATGTTTTATCTGTAAATTTATTTTCTGTGAATTTTGTATAGGAGCAACCATTTGAGTTCGGCTCTGTAGTGTTCCATTCTCCTAATTAACACCTTTTATTTTATGTACAACTTGACATATGTTCTCATTTAAGATTTTCTTCTCGCTCCTTGTGGGCTGTCCCACTGATGTGATATAAAATTGATAGTTGTTTTAAAAAGCATGTTTTTAAAATTTAGCAATTTATGTAAAACTTATTAAGTTTAGGTAGTAGGTAAATACTACACCTATTTATTCTACTGCATGAATCAGGAATGTGGAATGTTGTAATGCTACCTACCTAAAGAAATTAATCATAATTATCTACGTTTTGGTTAATCATAATTATTGCCATGTGGTTTTTAATTTGGAAATTGGAGGCTTGTCTCATTTTACTACATATCATACTAAGTTATCTCAAGAGTTTTTAACCTATACATTTAATGACAAATGCAGACAGGACTAGGTTTTGTCTTTAATTAAATCAATCCATTCGGAGTAGTGGAAAGTAAGTACTGTATTTAAGAATAAGAAATTTCCCATAAAAAAGATCATGCCACATTCATTCAATTCATTCTGGAATTGAAGTTACAAATAAGTTAATATTGCTGTATTTGAGTGATCCTTCAGCTCATTCACTGGGAAGGTCATTTGAGACTTTATTGCCTCAGCAATAATTGTTAGATTCACAGTCGATGAATTGCTAATTCAGGTTTTATTGTTTTAGGATGTCTTAAAGTATACAAAAGAATTAGTGAGAAACAGGGATGTTTCCTTTCAACATGGATTTATTGCCAGTTAAGGCTCATTATTTTTTATTCTATGCAGGTAAGATTAATTACATTGTATTTGGTTATAAACTACATGTAAATATAATTTGATGATCATAATCCATTTTATTCCATACTATAATATGTAAATGAAAATTTACTTATGTAAAAATGTGTTGGTTACACTTAATATAACAATTCTTTTTAAGGACAACAAATATAACAAGATATAATAAACAGCTCCTTAATTTAAAAACAAAATTACACAATGAAGTTAACCTTTATCTTTTGAACTATTATAAAAAAAACTAGAGTTAGCTCTGTAACATAGTATATCTGTCAATAAAAGTATTAAAAGATAAAAAGATTAGTCTCTACAAGTAGATCAAAGCAACACTTGAAGTGATAGATGCACGTAGCGAGTATTTAATATATTTATAGCATTAAATTATAAATCCAGTAAGAAAAGAGCTTTAAGAATGATAGACTAGTTGTTTGAAATAAGGAACATATTAAGTCTTTTGCAACAGAAGATTTAGGTATTAAAACTTAAATTATAAGAGCTATTTCCAAGCCTTGGGGTTGAGGATTGATACATAGGACGAAGGACCAATCATACAGTAAATAAGGTAGTATGATGCACCATAAAATAATGAAAGGTTTAAAGTAACTTATAGATTGTTCTTGCTATGTAATTCATAGAGTAAAGACACTACAAAGAAAGTTTTGTCCTTTTTGATGGTTTCTGTCTTACCTTTCTTGAGGGTGTTTTCTTACTTGTAGATGCACCTGTAGTAAAAGAGTCTTTGAATAAGTTAGTACACCGGCCAAAATCGGGAGCAATCTAACACAGCTGCCACAAATGTTAGCCATTGCAATAAGCACATGAAACTAGCTTGAGGATGATGTACACTGAGTTTACATTTCAGTATACAATAAGAGATC
The DNA here is from genome assembly GCA_035578905.1 of Stictocephala bisonia. NCBI lineage: Eukaryota > Metazoa > Arthropoda > Insecta > Hemiptera > Membracidae > Stictocephala > Stictocephala bisonia. Next base: position 292,734 of record JAQJVL010000047.1, read on the forward strand.
AAAATTCATTAGTTCAATGTAAAGAGGAAGGTTGAGACTGTGAAAGTTGTAACACTGCTTGAGGTTAAAGACCTAATGCCTATTTAGAACTTGAAGGATGATATAGAGGGAAAATGAACATGCCGAATCATGTACATATTTATAGTAGGGGTGTGTGTGATGCATCGATGTGATTCAAATCGACAATTTGATTCAAGACCAGTTAAAAGAAAGTAACATGATGCATCGATAGTGCTATGATGCATAAGCAATATCGATGTCTCAGAATCATTCTGATGTGCCGAAATGAAGAATTATTAAGAAAAACGTCTCTAATCTATAATAGTTATTATAGTAAAGAATTATTATTAGAACTAGTAGTAGTCTTTAGTGTTAGTCTTTACTACTTTGATGTTTTGAATAAAATATTTTGCAGCAAAATAATTGTAAAATGATTATCACACGAGTTTGTTTTCATTCATCAAAAGTCATTTTGGTATTAATAAAAATAAAAAAAAAAATGACACGTTAACTGTCACAAAGATAAATCCAATCCATCAAGCCATTTTAAACCTGCCTCACTGATTCTATTTATGCTAGCTAATCCTTCCGTAAAACAGCACAAGGGGCGCTCTGTAACTATGTGATCCATTTTTTGGATAGATTTTGCAATCACATAACTGATCTAGTGTCAATCCCCATTTGTATTTCTAGTAGTTACATCTGCTACTCCAGTTTGAAACCAATTCAGCAGTGTCCATTCCTTACAAGAAAGGTTCATCCCACCTACAGGTATTGATGGATCGTAAGGAACTTATTTTGTCCATAACAACTTATCCACGCTATGGTCCACCTAGTATTGGGCAAGATAATTGCTCTGCTCAACTGGAAAGCAGTATGTAGAGGTGGGTTTAGAGATTTTAAGCAACCGTTCTGATGTGGGAGATCCTGGGTAATGGAGAAGATCTTATTGAATTCTTTGAGTAGTGCCTCCTGACATCTTATTTCTGAAGGATCTATATTGTACAGCACCGGGAGCCAAGCTAGTGAAGTTTCCATGAGAGTGCCACTAATAGCTCTCATGGCTCTATTAAGTTGCTAAATATGTGCAATATTTAGCCATTTGGGAGTACTGTATACCATTGACAAAGCAGTAGTACACAGAACATTTGCGTTGGCTCCCCAAGTTGGTCTAGTAATATGATGTAGTACATTTGTCCCGGATTTAATTTTAGGTACTTTTTTTAAGATAGTTTTTAAACATCAGTGATCGATCTAACGGTATTCCCAGGTACTGTGGATGATCATTGTGATGGAGATTTACAGCATTTAGAAAGATGTTCAATTTGCTATTAGCAAGTCGGTTACTTAGATGGAAGCAGGCTACTTCAGTTTTTAATGGGTTAGCATTCAGCTTCCAGGTTCTAAAATATTTTTCGAGGTTTGCAAGATTGTGAGCGTTTCTTCAGTGCCTGTGAAGTCCTTGTGCTGATAAGCTAAAGCAATATCAGTCTCAGCCTAACCACTGAGGATGCCACATCGTAGCATGGGCGAAACGTCTGGAACTGTATATATTGTAAATAGTCCTTTGACGCGGTTGACACCGGAAGAACTAGTTGTTAATAAAGCAATATTGTCTACATTTTCTAGTCTTGGTGATTGGGATGTGAGCAGTATACATATTGAATAACATTGGAGCAAGTGCATACTCCTGTGGCAGACCATCCTTCAGTTGTCTAAAAGAGCTTTCTTCACAACCTAGATAAACTTTTATTAGCTAAGCATTGACTCAAGAAGTTGCTACAGGCTAGGCCGAAGGTGATAGCCAGCATTGACGTCATATGCGTCATCAGATAAAGATGATTGTTGTGATCGAATAGAATGTGAAACAGCTGTTTGCAGATGGAAACAGTACAGAGAGAATTATTTATGAACTATAAATCATTAAAAAGAGAACATATTCAAAGTATATATTCGTGAAAAAGAGTACAAACTTCTGCTCTGGTGTTCATTAGATCAATAAACCAAGGTTATTTACCTTGGTACATTTATTATATATTTATAAAAAATGTTAATAAACTAATGTGAATAAGCACAATAAATGAGATAAGAAGTTTTGCTAGTTTTTCTTTGTATAGTAGATATTGGAATGCTTAGTTCTAAGCACCGTTTGGAAGAATAGGCATCTATTAGTACAAATTTTGGAAAATAACATTAAATTATTACAAACTGGTAATCAGTGTAAAGAGTTTAATAAAACCAATTGAAACTTTTTTTCAGAAAATAAGAATGTATAAAAAATAATCATCAATTTTTACTAAAAAATATATATTGGTATATGTATGTGACATAATCTTTTACATATTTAAAGCAGTTCACGTCTAGTTAAAAGCTTTGTTTTTGCAGATAGGTTGTTAATACTTCATATTAAGTTCCCTTAGGATTATTATTGTCCAATTAAAAATAAAATGATAACATGAAACAATTAATATCCCAAACATAAATAAATTTGAATATTTATCTGTCTAGGAACAGCCCCGATAGTCCCATATGTACCAACGTTAGCCAGGCAGCTGGGATTTTCTCCGGTAGTAGTTGGCTCACTGTACACTGTTCTACCAGTGGTGGGGATAGTGTTCAAACCATTGATGGGAGCAGTTGCGGATAGGCTACATTGTCAGAAAGCTATTCTGCTAGCCTTCCTCTTGCTAACTATCGTCAGCCTATTTCCCCTACTGTATGTCCCTGGGATTCCAGTTGAAGTACCAGCACAACTGCATTGCCATCAGGAGGTGACAGTCAAGCTCTGTGGAGTAGATGGTTTAGACCCTGTAGCTGGAAATCATAATACTACTGTTTTATGCCAGGTAAATTTCTGATTAAGTAAATTTATATTCTTAACGAAAAAATTTATAATAGCTTTAAGACTGTAAAATTGATTCTTTATCTTTCAGGTATGATACTTGCTGTTCTAGGAAGTGTTAGTCAGTCATAAGGGAATTGCACTTTGTGGTTAATTTTGTTCCATTATATATTGTGTTAAAGGTTAAGTGGGCACTTGCCGAATGGGGTCAGTTTTTTTATCTGTACATTAAAAATAGATTGTCTCCAGACACAGCAGGCCATCACATGAATTTGCCATCACACTAATTTCATCTTCACCATACATGAAAAGAACTTTATTATTAATTTATCATTAAACTTAATTGCTATTTTTGGCACTCTACTGAGTATAAAAGAAATCAGTTAGTATTATGTGAAATGGCAAAACACTATCACCTCTTTTTTGTAGTTGGGGACACACTTCACACTCTGTATCACTTGTGTAGCAATTTCACAAAGTTTAGTATATTTGTTGTAACTGTATCAGACTTTGTTTGTAATTATACAATGGGCATCCATTAATATGCACCTTCTGAAGTTTGTAATTTTAATCAGTAACTTGTAGAGTTATATACTCAATTTAACTATTTTGAATTAGAGGGTGAAAGCATTCCTCTAGATTCTCCTTGTCAATGAGCTTATCTCTCTCACTTTTGCCAACATCTTTATGGAAGATTTTTAGGGAAAAAACAGGAGTTTCAGTAAAATACATTATGGCAAATATGTGGTGTGACCCTTAGTTATTATTTTTTTCTTTAACTTAAATTAATCCCATTTTCGATATAATTTATTTTCCTTTCTGGAAATATGGTTCATTGGCATTTTTATTACCTCAGTAGATTTTCTCCCTTTATGTTGGTACAAGTGAAAAATTAGTTGTCATATGAGAACTGTAGTATGAGCTTCATAGTTTATTTCTTTAAATAAATAATTTTTTGTATTTAGGCTACTCTTTTTTGTTCATCTCAAAAAGACAAATAACAAGACTTCACAAATTTTGTTTTTAAGCAAAATTGAAGTTGATATTGAGCTGATATTGTTATGAAATAATGATTTTTCTTTAGTGGTACTATATAACCAGCTATGTTTTTACTAATACTGGTCTATAGCATTCTAATCTAATTTTAGCACCAAGCAAAGCTGTACTTTTACATCGGGTACCAGAGTTCAATTTGAAGAAAAAATTTGTTTTTTCAATAAAATGATACATCATCATAAGAAACTAATAGGGGCTGAAGGTTGTCCATGGTGATGAAAGTCCGTTTTATATCAGACAATTACTAAAAGTGTGTAATTGAACTAATTGAACACCAATAAAAGTACAATCTTTTAGTGAGATATGATTATACAGTATAAATACCTCCTATACTTCTAAATCATAAGAATCATGAAACATTAGTAATGAATTTTGCAGTGTGTGGTTCGTCAATAAAAAAAAAAAAATCCTTTGTAGCAAGGTCTGTTATAATGAGATGATATTATGTTATGTATGCTGTATTTCAGAGTATTTTAAAGATATATATGTATATATATCTCGTATGGTTTGTTGTCAGCTACCATTTGTTAATTTTAAAGCTGCAATGTATAATTGGATCAATATCCAAAAGTCATGATTGTATATTCATTGATTAAAAAAGTGTAAAGTGATCTCCTGTCATTAAGCTAAATCCAATCCATCGAGCCATCTAAGACCTGCATCACTGATTCTGTGTAAGCTGGCTTATCACTCCGTAGTAAAAGAGTGCAGGGGGCACTCTGTAACTATGTGATCCATTGTTTGGAAAGACTCCTCGCAATCACATGACTGATCTAGTGTCAATCCCCATTTATATTTCCAGTAATTGCATCTGCCAATGCTAGTTCGAAATCGATTCAAGAGTGCCCACTCCCTACAAGGGAGGTTCATCCCACATACAGGTATTAATGGACCGTTAGTATGGAACTTGTTATGTCCATCAAAACTGTTCCATGCTACGGCCCAGCTGGTATTGGCCGAGAAGTTTGATCTGCTCAAATTGCAAACAGTACATAGAGGTGGGTTTCGAGATTTTAAGCGACCGTTCTGATGTGGGAGATCCTGTACAATACCACCGTAAGTATATGGGTGGGCAGATGGGTCAATACCACCGTGCGTGTATGGGTGGGCGGGTGGGTCAATACCACTGCACGTGTATGGGTGGGCGGGTGGGTCATACCACCATACGTATATGGGTGGGCGAATGGGTCAATACCACCGTACATGTATGGGTGGGTAGGTGGGTCAATTTCATTCCACGTTTATGGGTAGGCGTGTTTTCGGGAGCATTAAACTCTTTGTAAAGGTCATCTGATTCCTTACTCCTGGTATATAGTTCTTTCTGTATCCTCTTGGTATGCAAGCTTTAGCAATAGACAAGACAAGATATATAAAATGATTGTAATTTTTTATTGTAGGAGGAACAAATCTGATGCTATCATCAAGCCTCCCAATGTGCTTTATTAAAACTCCATCTAGGCCGTGGAAAAGATCGAACTATGGGAATTTGTATCCCCAATGAAACCAGTACTGGCCTATGTTGAGAGTGGGGAAAAGCATCAAGAACTTTTCTCTTATTTGGCTTTGGTCTTAATGACCGTTCACATGAGCAGAAGATTAAGTCAGGGGAGTAACCTCGACGCCAACGAGCTGAATAAAAAGTGGCTGAATCTTAAGCGTCAAAGATCAGGAAAAGGTTTCACTTTAGCCCAGTCAGCAAGCTTTTTGCCATTCTCATCGTCAGTGTTGTGACCATTGTCGGCTATGGTCACAATAAAAGTCCCCCCACATAGAGGACCGGGTGTTCAAAACTTGGCAAAATCCTATTGGTAACAGACACATTATCATTGTCATGCTTAACGTAAGTTGCAATAGCATAAACCCTACACCTTATAAGATCAGCAAGTCTGTGTCCGGGAATATTGCCACTTTCACTATTATATCTTCAACATGGGTCTCTTGGAGTGCAAGGATATCAACATTGTTTTCATGAAGTATCCTACTGATGCACTCACCCTCAGCATGAAAATGTACTACGTTCAAAACAGTACCTATTAATTTAAAGTTAGCTTGGTCCTCAAAAGGGCCTATTTTATGTTTTGTGGTAGTTTCCATAGCTGGGAGATCACAAAATTGTGACAGTCCAGCTACCAGATTTAAAGATTAAAATCAAGTAAAAAACAGAGACATAATCTCAATAATAATTCCCCTAAAACAATTATTTCAATGCCATTAAGAAACCCTCGCAATGTGAGACATATGGAAATAACGATTGGGACAAGTAGTCCTTTGAAAGTATTGGAGACACAAGAAGAATGAAGTACAGTAAGAGGATGACTACGGATGAGATGGATAGACAGATTAAAAGAAGATATTACTTACAAAGGACTGAATTGGAATGATGATGTCTTCAGATAAGAACTATGGAATGATAGAAGGATGAAAAGACTAGATTAACAAACCTATACCTACACAATAGTGAAACAGAAGCAGCTATGATTCAATGTATTAAATTTATTTAAATAAATTAAACCTTTGAGATACTGAAAGTTGTATATGATATCCCTAAAATTCATAATAAATCAATTAATCTCCTAAGTGTAAGCGTAATCTAAGAAGTTGCAGAGTCCAAAGCGCTGAATATGAGAGCGCTGAAAATTCACAGTCTGCGTGCTCTTTAACAAGCATGACACCTAATGATGGCTTTGGAATGGAACCCTAAAGAATGAATTTCCTTATGAAAATTACAACCATGTGTAAAGTTTTTAAGTGCAATGTACATTTATCATATTAAAATTTATCACAAGGTGACAGAATTGAATGAAAAATGGTGGATAGTTGTCAGAAATGTTTGCAAGTGGTGTAGGTAATTGCAGCCTGCCTTACTGTAACACACAACTATCAAAGGTGCCGAAAAAATGTTGTCAGTTGTTGAAAATATTGAAGGAAGGTGTATGCATTTAGTACACGCTTTCATGACTGCAAATCAAATTGTCAATCCTCTACGAAAGTATCATTGGAACATCTCCAATCCCCAATCCTAACAGGTAACAAGCTAACAGAACATTAGTTCAATGTTTTCTCAATATCAAAGCAGCAAGTAGTCATATTATTTAAACACATCCATAGGATAGATTTGGAATTGTGTAGAAAAATAGGCCACTTTTAAATTGGTATAAAAACTATAGAAAATAACAAAAAAATATGTTTTATTTATGCAATACATTTTTGTTATTGAGCGTTTTGTACAATATCAATTTTGAAAAAGTCATAATCACATTTTTTTATGTTGTTGAAAACTTGTTTGTTCTGTGCTGTAAATTGTTCCTCATACATGTTTCAGATGCATTGTAAGCTGAATTCCACATTCCTGCAGTCTGTGTGTGACAAGTGGGGCTGGGGAGAACTTTGTAGTGGGCCTCCACCGCCACTTACGAGTGTCACATTTGACACTTTACTCTTACCTTGGCACACTGTCAAAATTGAGGTATGTTACAGTTTGATTTCAACAGTAAAAAAGGTTAAGGAAAACCAATTAATTATTTATATTAATTTGTTAGTTATATTATTGATTTCTAAACTTCTTTCCAATCATTCAATGTAGACAATATTTCTATCTGAATCTTTTTGTTGTAAAATGATTCAGAATATTATCATACATAACTTCACTTCTGTTCTGAACTATTTATTTTTTTTATTGTTATCTCTAAATTTTTTGGAAAATTCCTATTAACCTATATTATAATAATAATAATAATCCTAGCCTAATTATTTCTAACCTTGCCAAATTTATTTTTTATTGAATGTCTTAAGGTATAAAATCCATTTTTAGGTCCAATATTCAACTTTTTCAAATTATTACTGAATTCTTTTATGATTGAATCCAGGATCCACTTATCAGCCAAGTGCTCTGACAGTTATTTGTAGAATATTTATCAAATTCTTTCCTGTTTAGCTAAGGAAACTTGGTTTTTAACTGTTTTGAAATTAAATCAGGTTGGTATCTTGTCCTCATTTTACTTTACATCTTAGTGTTTTCTCTGTATATACCTTTGAGCTCAAAATATAAATTAATTGTAGTTATTTGTAGGAAGTAAAATGATTCATATACACTACTAATGTATTCTAGGAAGTAAAATGATTCATATACACTACTAATGTATTCAGTTCATTCTGTTTTTCTGCTCATTGGAAATACTTCAATCAACAGTTCTCTACAGGGGGATTTCCACTCATTTGTGGTAAACACAAAAATTATATTAAATTGTTCCTGTGGTAAAATATTATTGAGATTTTTTAGAGAATTATTTAAATAAACAAATAAATAAAACAAAAAAACAGCAGTAGATTTCTTTAGTATTTTGTATCATTAACTAATGAATATTTTGTTCAAACCCCCACAACATTAAGATAAGTGAAATATTACTTTATCACTGAATGCTCTTATAAGTATAATTATGTTCTCAGAAATTGATGTCTAAAAGAAAGGACATATTCTAAGATTAGGATTAATTTTTTGGTGTTATTACACTTGTATCATTGATTAGCCTATGTTATCTAATCAGTTCTATTTCACTAAGATTGTAACCTATGTGAAAGCTGCTTGTTATTGTTTAATGTCCTTTGAACTAAATCAGATTTAATGATGCTTAAAATAGAACACTTGATAGTTGGTTTTTAATTAGTTATGCCTTTGTTTATTAATACCATCAATCTATTAATTTATTCTTTCCTAAATGTATGGCTTTTAATTAAGCTTACTATATTCGTGGAGTACAAAATATAGTTTTGGTTGTAGGATTATTACAAAATGGTGCAGATATCTGTGATTTCAGCAATAACATCCACTACACATCTACCTTAAATTGTTTTGTAATTTATTTGTTTATTCATAAGACGCCGATCGTCAAGATATGGGCGAATATGGATTTCGAATGAGTGTGATGAGTGTAGATGAGCGAATGTAGTCATTGTTACAAACTAAGGCCGACTAATCCTTAGAAAGTGTCATTAATTAATAGCCCAATGACAAATGAACAGCCGGTGATTATCAGCTGATCCTTCTCAAAATGAATTGACTCTGATTGGAATCGAACTGAGAACCTTAAGCTCATGAAGCTGGGATTGAACCAACTACGCTACGACCAATTATATGATGGGACTTAGGTTTTATTTATGGAGCTAGCCACTCTTCCTACAAACCCACACCGTAACAGAAGACCAACTCACCACCCTCACAAGAATATGATAGCCAGCTAACCGTATGATATATATTTATCTTGTTAACCTTCAATTAATCAAAATACATGCACAAATTTCAAATCCTACACAATTAAATTGAATTGAGTTTAAAATGCTTTATTTATAAATTTTAAGTGCATATAATGGGTCAAAATTAGTTATTAGAAATTAATATGTCAATTGACACAGCCTTGATTTTTAGCATGATGATGTCAGGCAGGAGTAGAGCTTTGTTCCCATGGTACATTGGGATTTTTTCTAAAAAAAAAAACCATATCTTGCTACATGTATATAACAAGCGTGTCTCTAGTATTATAAGTGTGATTTCTCGGTTGTGTTAGAAGTCTTGATTTGTATACAATGAGTATGACTTCTTGGGCATAGATAGCAATAACAATTTTAATTTTTAGAGTCTTAAACTGTTCTCTGCTGATATCTTGTACATTTACAAGGCATATAATGGCTGACTTCTATGCAACAAGGACTCGAGATGTGCCTCAGACAGTGAATGGTAGGCCACTTTAGCTGTATCTGTATTGTTGACACTTAGTTCTTCATATTTCGTATAGAGGGCAGAGTTCAATTTTTTACACATTAACCATAAATCTGGCAAACGACGATTCAATCGTTGTTTAAAATTGTCACCCCACTGGCAAACAGCGATTCAATCGAATTCAATTCAATTGAACAAGCCTATTTTCAAAACGGTATTACAAATAGTAAAACTTGTTTAATCATATCAGTATTTATACTGGTTTACTCAGAAAACATTGTAGATTACACTGATATAAAGTTTATTCATCAATGTTGCAAAATAACTGCGTAGCGGTTTTTCAAAGTGTCACGACAGACGCCGCGTGCGCCGCTGCAACTCAGCTGACGTGGCGGACCTGACAACTCCGCGTCTTTACCAGCTGATTTATACCGGGTTAATTTCGTTCTAAACTACGACAGTTGGCATCACTGTTTGCTACGTCTCTTTGTCTACAAGGACATATCTGACTCTACTCTGTGGCTTCTTCCACTCAGTAGTAGGGATTTATTTTCAACTTGATCTTTTTTGAGTTTCTCAGCTGGCAAACAACGATTGACCAATCGTCGATGGTTTTCCTTTGTTTTGAAGGCTATATCGATGTTTAGGTAGTAATGTTTGGTACCAATCGAATCAGAACGAGAAGCCAGTTATGTTCATGTGTATGTTAGAGTGTTTGGAGTGAAACGAAGTTATTGATTTTGTTCTGAAAGAAGTGAAAGTTTGCAACTTTCTGTTGCAGAAGTAAAATTTCTGAAAAAAAATAATAACGGTTGCAAAAAAAATACACAAAAAATTGGGTTATAGTTTTATGTAAAGAATTTAGATTGGTCAAAACAAATATACCCTCAAAATGTGGCCAACAAATTTGTAGTACTTTTTCCAGAGCTCTGTTTTATACATTTGAATTCCGCTACTAAGGACTTTTGAGTTTTCAAATTGTTCTAGCTCAGAGCAGTTTTATAAATATCTTACTCAAAACAGGTTTTTTATGTAAAATTTTGTATACTTCAAGCTCAATTTTTTATTTATTTTTTATTTTGACATATTGAGTTTATACAAGAAAGTTATTTCAAACGCGTAAAAATGATGAAATTTGCCAACTTTCAGAAAAAACATTGTAGCCATTGCAAAAAAATATATACAGAGATTTGAGTTATGGTTTTATGTAAAAAAATAGATTGGTCAAACATTGTATATCTTAAAATTGTGGCAAAAAAATATTTGGTATTTTTCCCAGAGCTCTGTTTTGAAATTTCAGTTCCGCTACTATTGACTTAGAGTATTCAAAGTGTCCAGACTCACAATATTGTTTTTTTTTTTTCAAGTAAGTAAATATTATAAAAATAAAGCCTGTTTTGTGCTGAAAACAAAAATATAAAACATGTTGGGTATATCTTCAATATTATGAGATCTATAGGGGTTTTTATGATACAATGCGCAATGGGCTAAAAAGGGCCTGCCAGTATAGAAGTTTCTGATGGCCAGATCTAGGGTTAAGTCAATGTGTGAGCCCCAGTTTTGGTTTGAGCCAATAGTTAATCCCAGTAGCTCTGTGTGATTAACAATGTTAATGTCAGGCAGTGCTGGTATTCTGACACTTTTCCTGCCAAAGAATATTTGGGGTTTGCTACCAGATTGTTTGATGATCTTAGTAGTCACAGGTCAGTTAAGGCTATGTAGGTATTGATGCCTAGGTCCTCCGTTGTGTTTTCTTGTAGTGAAGGAGGTATCTTCTGCATACATAACCACAGTGCTGTGGTCTTTTACATAGTCAGGGAAATCATTTGTCATTAATTTGAATAATATAAGTGCTGACAGGAGCTATATAAATACTAAAGTTATTTATAGTTGAAATTTGATGATTGTTTTACTTATTAGAAATTTCAGCCACTTTTGAAATATTTAATAGACAGTATTGTGATATACATGTATATTTTTCTGGAATAAACTGACCATTGTAAAACTATCACCATTAACTTCCTAGACATTATTATATCACCCCACATTGTTCAATACACCGTACGTGTATGGGTGGGCGGATGGGTTGGTGAGCCCAGTTAATACACATTTATGAATGAATATAATGAATGACATGTTATGAATGAGGTATAAAGACATTCTTTTTAGCCGTAATTTTAGTAAATTAATTTAAAGCTAATCTTGTATTATTTATCACCTATCCCTTGAAGGTGTTTTTATGCTTGATTAAAATGATTATAAGAACTCATAAAATATTTCAAATAAAAAAAGCTATTTTATTGATATAATGCATACAAGGCTTTCAATGAAAATCATATTCAATATGAGATTAGATATCAAAACAAGGGAATCCACATAACTATAGGCCAAGACAAATTCATAACCAACAATTCTTTTCAATTTTGAGTTTACAACCAAGTATAGTTTGGCTTTTTTAAGAATATATAAGCATATATAAGAATATATGTTTTTATTTAATATCAGCTGTTCTCTCCATTTATATTGTTGCATTCTGTGTAGTATTGCTGGAGATGTATAGCTGTGTTCATGACCTTGTCATGTTCGATAAAGCAAAGCATTTCTAAAAACATAAATAATACAGCTGAGTTGATTTGATTGGTAGCAAAAAACAGCTTATGGATGAATCAAATTTAGGCAAAAGAAATATTAAACAACAAGGGGAGTCCCCTGCATGCTTCGTGTGCCAACCATTGTCACTCGCTGTGCTCAGTACACCTTGGCCTGTGACTTACAATAATAGTAGGTTAACTGTATAATGTAAAATCACAATATTAAATTTGTTTACAGTATCTCATTCACATTACTTAATTTGCTAATTATTTATTAGTATAAACACCCAATGATATTACTGAGCCTATTTCAAAAGTGTTCATTTCATTTGTTTAACAGCTGAAGAATAATTAAACAAATAAAGTGACTATATTAGATTACCATTGAAACCTTCAAGTTCAGTAGAGCAAAGCCCTACAATAGAATGTGAATAAAGCCACGCTTAAAACCTTCCCTGGTTTAACATCATGAAAGATCTAACCTCCTCAATATTACAATCACAATTGTTTACACTCCAACAGCTGTCATAACTTTTTGGAAGTAATTATTTACATTTAAACAACTGTTGCTTTTCGATTCATTTAAATATCTCTCCATGTTATTCTTATGGCCAAAACATTTACTTTGAGGGCTTCATTTACCCTTTAGGGTGAAAATATTGAAGAATTCAGACCTTATTGCACAACAATGAACAGAGGCAAATTGTTTGACACCTAAACCATTTAAATTGGACAAGAAATAAGGGAGAAGTTGCGTTGACAAAAAAAGGCTACACATATTATATATAAGGATACAGTCTGGCTGGTTATTTAAATAAAAATTGCAATTGCTTCAAGATTAGGATTTGAAAGAATAATTCTATCAACCAAGTTATATTCTTAGTCAAGATAAATTGACCATTCACTCACCAACATTAGTATTGAGTATTGTATTTTTACTCTGTGTGACCGTCTTAATTTTGTAATATGGTTCGTGCAACTATAAATGAGTGTAGCCAGGATTTTACTTTGGCGGGTGCCCAACCAGGTAAAAGGTTTGCAACCTCCTTTTTTTTAATTTGTAAATTTGTTTTTGATTAAAATAATATTATTTAATATGTTACTGTATTAAAATAAACAGATTTTTAATTAAATGAAAAGAATTTATAAAGTATTCAGAATGGCTGTCTGACAAATTTCACAATAACAATTAATATATATAAATTTAGTTTTAAGGTACTATGGTATTAAGGTAGTTTTAGGTTTTATTTAATATGTGTGCCTTCGGCTTGTTAAAATTAGGCTAAGAGATAATTTATTCTAATTTTGTAGATACAATATCTCTGGGTAGTTTAGCGTGTTGGCTTGACTTGATTGATGGTTCAAGTAGGCTAATTGATTCTTATTAAAATAAAATGGATAAAATTATTTACTTAATTTAGAATACAATAGAATTTGTAGAAGTATCTGAATTATTGAAGATCGACAGAAGGATAGATATAATGTGGGTTGAAATAAAGTTTTGGATGATAGGTAGGTCCAGGATGAAGATGAATTGTACTATGGCCAGATCTCACCAAGTTATATAAATCTTCCTTCTTGATGTATAATATTTATAGGGGGTGTGCGAGTACTCGAAACTTCGTATTTTACACTCGAACCTTCCGAAACTACTCAAAGTTCGATCGAGTAGTTGTATTTTACGAAATATCAGATTTAGATCTTAATTTAGTATTAAGATTAAACAGTTTCACAAGTTATGAATAAAAAATGTGCGCTTACTTATGTTTTATTTTACCCTTAATCATATGTTATCAGTTTGGTACGCATAGACAATAGACAATAGACAATATCTTTATTAACATAATCTTAGAGATTAGTATTAGCGTCAGGTTACAAATTGTTACAATGTAAGTTATATAGAAGAAGTCTTCAATGTTGGTGTTATTTTAAGTTGCATCTGGGTCGAGTGGTGTTTTCTTCAGGTATTCATCCACTGAGTAGAAGGGATTCTTCAGCAGCCAGTTGTTTAAGTATTTCTTCAATTTCTGAGGTGGGGTATTCTTCAGGTCCTCTGGCAATACGTTGTAAAGTTTTGCTCCAATGTATGATGGTTTTTTGCTGTACATGGTGAGGTGATGAGGGAGCAGGGTGAAGTCTGAGGCATGTCTAGTGTGGTACTGATGGATATCTCTATGTCTTAGTTGTTGTGTGGAGACTGAGTGGATGATGACCTCCTGTATGTAGAGTGCTACTACTGTAAGAATCTTTAGCTCGATAAATGCTGTTCGACAGCTTTCTCAATGTTCAAGCCCTGCAAGGCACCTTATAGCTCTCTTTTGTTGAGTGAGGACTCTTTCGAGGTTTGTTGCAGTGGTTCCTCCCCATGTTGCTATGCCGTATCTTAAGTGGGATTTGAGAAAGGCAAAGTATGCAGTTCTTGTTGTCTCTGGGGTGCTTATTTGATTGAGTCTGCGAATCAGGAAGGCATAATTATGAACTAAACAGTACACCTAAGAATAGGTAGTACACGACGACAGTCAAATGAACTATTCGATGTAGTGAACAAGTTCGTTCATTATGATAGAACTAGTTCAATTCAAGTGAACAACAAAGCTGGGAAGGTAGCGATCACAGCAAATAGTTACCGTAGTAGCGATCACACATGTTGGTTGTCGAGTCTACTAGTCACTTGTAACCTAACATAAAATAGTGTAAATAAAACAGAAGTGCTGGTTAGTGTCTTTATGACACAAGAAAGGGGACGAGAGATCTGGTTCAAGATGCTCAAAAAGACCTGTTACCGATGCTAATCTAATGGTCTGTAGGTCGTGGAAATTATGCATATTTTCGTTCATATCAATAATACCGTTCAATTAAAAGGGTCCCGAGAATGGGTTGTATGACATCCCAAGAATCGGACTTCCCATCTTTTCTAGATATCTCGGTTGTAGTATACATACGTGCAAGGAACCGTTCAGCACCTTTTCAGAACTGAAATTATCGTCGTATATTTCTCACAAGCCGATTGAGGTCTATTTTGTGTTTTAATCTGAGCAGGGAATCATCCAGTGATATGACGTAAGAAACTACCGTATCATATAAAATATGGTAATGGCGTCCTAGCAGCGTGTGACAACATTATTGATTTATTTTCTGTCAAATAAAAAATAAATATATATCTCCGTAGTGAACGTCTATTAATTATTATTCCGAAAACACCTTAGATCGCCAATACTGTGTGTAATATTTGCGCATACAATATTTTTTCCTGTCAAATTGTTGAACGGTTTTCTGACTAGGTTAGACAATAACACAGTTGGATGTAAAAGGTGGTAAAAAGTACGATAATTTTGATTTGTGAACTCACTTAACGGTTCCCTGTTCATACTGACGTCAATCTCGATGTAAACTGTAAAACAATCACAAATCAACTCAAGTAAGGGGAAAACATGTTGGAAGACCTTTTCTAAACAAAATACGACGAATTTAGTGATTCGGGAAATAGTTTTTATAGAACCAAAGCCTCATCAAACGTCTCGTTTTTTATTCATAAGTTTATAATTTAGCTGCCCAAAAACTTCATTGTATCACTAGTTGGCACTTAGCTGATATTTCAGACTGCATCTCGTCGCCAATATCAGCTAGACTAATATGTCTATGCCGACTACGTCTGTGGTTTTCATTCGATTACACCAGGTTTTCATGAATTTCAAGTTATGAAATAGTTATTTATCTGTTGTTCAGTGTAGCCTCATATATCGAAGTAGTTTCAAGTTGCACTATTTCATTACCGATCATAATTTAAAAACTAATTCATCATAAGCGACTTTAAAATTTATTTTTAGTAAACCTGCTTAGTTATTATTATCAACCGATAATAATAACGATTCGGAAGGCAGGAAGTAAAAAGTTTTATTTATCAAATGTTACATTTACAAACAACAAATCAAAATTATTGTATTCAGTTCAGATGTATATATTTACGAATCTGGCAAAACTTACATGGGCTTAGGATAGTGTCTGCCTCATACAGTTGTCTTCGGTGAACAGGAAATCCTTCTGTAAATACTCACTCGAAAATACTCGATATTCAAAAAAATGCCAACTACTTGACTCAAACTCAAAAATCACTACTCGCACACCCCTAATATTTATGAAGTTTATGTCATTACTGACATATTTAATGATATTATAATTACACTTTGTACAATTCATTGACAAATTTAATTTAATTAAAATAATTGTGGCTGTTCTAAAATTGAGATGCTTCCACTGCCAAGTCTTGATGAAGAAGGAAGAGAAAAGGTCACAATCATTGCAATATTCACAAATGTTTATATTTGATGGCCAGTACATGTAATTTCTTGTGGTAAATTATGACAATAAAAAATGTTTTGTGTCAATTTAGAGGATTGTTATAGTAAATAAATGTATAATTTGGTTCATACAAGTGATTAGGTAATTTCCAATTTACATGACTAGTTTATTAAAATATGCATATAATATGATTTTTTTGTAAATAAACAATTATAATTTCTTGAAGTAAATATATTTAATTAAATATGTATGGTGACATGATAGTGGGGAAAGTATTAATATATATATCTAATAGGATTGTTTTTGAAGAGATAATGTTAAAAATTGAGTAAGGGGAGGATTTATAATTATAAAAGAGAAATTTAGGCATTATTAAAGACACAATATATGAAGTTGAATGGAATGAAATTACTTATACATTGCAGGTTTATAAGGCTGTAAAAGATAGTAACTAAATTCAAATTCGTTTGAATAAAATAAGGAATATATAGCAAGAAAACATCAGTTTTGTCATTGATTGGAACAGAAAACTTATTATAATATCGTTACTTATATAGTTTAAATTAATATTGCTTTGATGGCATCAAAAACTACAAGAGAATCAGGTTCCTCAGCACACTTGCCATTACATCCAGTAATTGTACTGGTGAAATACCGACATTGCCATACGGACAAAATAGCAAGATAAGTTGGTCTTTCATTATAAATCCTTTTCCTTAAATAAGTTTGTACTCTTTTCATTGTTGAAAATGATTGTTTGCCTGTGCATGTTGAAACTGAAAACAAAAGAAATGAGATCTAAGCACACACTCGTCTGATAAACTAACCAACAAAATAGCACCACTGAGGTTTATTAAGCAGTTTAAAGAAGCCTCACATGGTAATTGTTAAAATATAATTTGATTCTGAGGGTTGCTGAAGCAGCTTCAGCACACAGGTGCTTCCTTCACTATAAACATAGGTCACGCTCAGATAACTCCTTATATGCTTCCTTATATGCTCCTTTGATTCAGATAAACTAACTGTATAGTGTATGGTCGTGCTTGGTTTTGTTTACAGGACACTGGCAAGTTCACCAGTGTCAGTAAGGTACAATTGACATGGAATGCAGAGAGTCACATTCCCTACTGTGACAGTCGGCAGGTAGCCAAGTGTCACATGCAGTGTCTCAATGCCACCACACTAGCTGTATAAATAATGGCCGTGATTGTTTATGTTACAGGACACTGGCTGTCAGTTCACCAGGGTCAGTAAGGTACAATTGACATGGGAAGCAGAGAATCACATCCTTTACTGTGACAGTTAGCAGGAAGGCTAGTGTTACATGCAGTGTCTCAATGCCATCCTCACTAGCTGTATAATTAATGGCCGTGATTGTTTGTTACAGGACACTGGCTGTCAGTTCACCAGTGTCAGTAAGGTACAATTGACATGGAATGCAGAGAGTCACATTCCCTACTGTGACAGTTAGCAGGAAGGCTAGTGTTACATGCAGTGTCTCAATGCCATCCTCACTAGCTGTATAATTAATGGCCGTGATTGTTTGTTACAGGACACTGGCTGTCAGTTCACCAGTGTCAGTAAGGTACAATTGACATGGAATGCAGAGAGATCACATCCCCTACTGTGACAGTCGGCAGGTAGCCAAGTGTCACATGCAGTGTCTCAATGCCACCACACTAGCTGTATAAATAATGGCCATGATTGTTTATGTTACAGGACTTGGCTGTCAGTTCACCAGGGTCAGTAAGGTACAATTGACATGGGAAGCAGAGAATCACATCCTTTACTGTGACAGTCAGCAGGAAGGCTAGTGTCTCAATGCCACCCTCACTAGCTGTATAATTAATGGCCATGATTGTTTATGTTACAGGACACTGGCTGTCAGTTTACCAGGGTCAGTAAGGTACAAATTACATGGAATGCAGAGAGTCACATACCCTACTGTGACAGTCGGCAGCCAAGTGTCACATGCAGTGTCTCAATGCCACCACACTAGCTGTATAAATAATGGCCATGATTGTTTATGTTACAGGACTTGGCTGTCAGTTCACCAGGGTCAGTAAGGTACAATTGACATGGGAAGCAGAGAATCACATCCTTTACTGTGACAGTCAGCAGGAAGGCTAGTGTCTCAATGCCACCCTCACTAGCTGTATAATTAATGGCCATGATTGTTTATGTTACAGGACACTTGCTGTCAGTTTACCAGGGTCAGTAAGGTACAAATTACATGGAATGCAAAGAGTCACATCCCCTACTGTGACAGTCGGCAGGTAGCCAAGTGTCACATGCAGTGTCTCAATGCCACCACACTAGCTGTTTAAATAATGGCCATGATTGTTTATGTTACAGGACTTGGCTGTTAGTTCACCAGGGTCAGTAAGGTACAATTGACATGGGAAGCAGAGAATCACATCCTTTACTGTGACAGTTAGCAGGTAGCCCAGTGTTACATGCAGTGTCTCAATGCCACCACACTAGCTGTATAATTAATGGCCATGATTGTTTATGTTGCAGGACACTGGCTGTCAGTTCACCAGGGTCAGTAAGGTACAATTGACATGGAATACAGAGAGTCACATCCACTACTGTGACAGTCAGCAGGAAACCCAGTGTTACATGCAGTGTCTCAATGCCACCACACTAGCTGTATAATTAATGGCCATGATTGTTTATGTTACAGGACACTGGCTGTCAGTTCACCAGGGTCAGTAAGGTACAATTGACATGGAACGCAGAGAGTCACATTCCCTACTGTGACAGTCAGCAGGTAGCCCAGTGTCACATGCAGTGTCTCAATGCCACCCTCACTGACCAGCAGTCTTCTGCCCTGGACCAGTATCAGTTCTGGCTATTTGCCTCACTTCTTGTCCTCGGCTACATTGGGATGGCTGTTGTTGTCAGTGTAGGAGATGCCATTTGTTTTTCCATTCTTGGTAGGTGTGAGTTTATTCAGAATCCTATCTGAGATTGTGTATAGACTAAAGTAATAGCTTCCTTCGTTATGATGTCCAAGATTTAAAACTACAGTTAAAAGGATTTGTACCTATTTTATTTATATTTAGTTCTATATAATTAAGATTTGAAATCTTATTAAGGAGGTGTAAATCAATTTTTATTTTATTAGCTTGATGAATATGGCAGAGAAACAATTATAGACATAATTTAAAGACCGCCAGTAAAAACATACCTTAAGACGAAGTCAGCTTAAAAGTACTTAAATGTTTCATTCTTCAAGCTCGTTTCTTACTGGATGGATATATAATTTAAGTTTATAAGATGTAACAAACACACCAGTAAATACTGTTTAACAAACAAAATAAAAAATTTATTTACTGGAGTGTTTGTTACATCTTATAACATTAAATTATACTTAATGTTGTGAAACAAATGGTTTTCCTTTGTTTCAAGACAAATATATGATACCGTAGTAAATATTTTTAGCCCCTGCCACCTGTTAATTAACTATTTGGGAAATGGACTAAACATGGAAAGGTTTTAAAAATACTAAAAGCATACAGATTTTTCTGGATGGCCTAAAAAAATGATCACGTTGAGAATATATGTGCTTTTGTTTCTTCTTGTGTATTTTTTTAAATTTTGGGTGCACATATTTCTATGATTTTGGTTTTCAATGTTCACAATTAAATTGCCTTTCACTTTAAAAATACATATGGTAAGTATATAAATATATATGGAAAGTTTATATTGTAAAATTGCATATAGAAAATATAACATTTCATGTTGAATTTTAATGTAATTTTTAATTTAAATCTTAATTTTCCCTCAGTGAAAGCATATGGTCTTTTTAAAAGTGAATGATAAATACATTTTATCAGAGTTTTATCAGTGTTCTTTGGTTCGTAATATCAGTGTTTAATTTGTATACTGAAATTAATGGCTAACACTCTGTAGCTTGATTTAATGATTAATGACATGGTGTCATTATATCTGGTTTGTGTTGTGCCTGTTTTTTCCCTAGAAGTGAAGGGAAGCGAGTGACAAATGAAAGAAGGTTTTTATTGATTACAGTAAATGTTGAGAAATAAATTTCCATTTCTTGTTTAGAATGGATTCCTAAAGTGTATTTTTGTTTTTCATATTTCATTTCTTATGTTTATTAATCACTATAATTTAGTTGTGCAGTAATATCAAACATGTTGTCTCAAAAATCACCAGACTAGTGAAAATATGGGGAGGGTGGGAAATTTAGGAAGATCAGTCTACATTTTTTGAATTTGCTCTGCAGGGGAAGGGGGGAGTTATGGCTATTTCCCTCCCTCACTTCTCACTGGGCAAAATATGTTTCCTCCTAGTCAATGGTTATACAAATTGGACTGTACTGTATTGGGCAGGAAAATACAGTATAGTAGCCTTGATTATATACACCTACAATAGATAAACCATCTAATAGGAATATTTGTGGCAGTAATTTTGTTAGTTAGTGTGGCCCGCAACCACAGCTGTTTTAAACTGCATTACATTTACATGGAGCTACACTATCGTTCCACAATGGACCACAAAAACAGCTGATATTTTGAGACTCAAAATTTAACATTGGATGGGAAATCTATTTGTGTATAAAATCAATGATAGTAGCCTATCATAGTTTATTACAGAGTGTTATAAGTTTTTCCACAAAGTATATTGTTATATTGTTCGCCTTTAACACAGACTTGATTAGTCATCCCAACCTTCAGGAAATCCAGATTGTTCTAAAACTAGACTGGCCGTTCGTCACCATTAGTCTGGACTTCCAAGATTACTTTATATCTAACACATTTATAAGGTAGAAAAAATATGGAAACGTTTTCAGAACTATTGTATGACCTCACTTGTAAAAGTGAAATCTTGTACATCGTCATGGTTACAAAGAACCTACTTTTTGATGCCATTAGTGACATTTCATCTTTTAATGTTGACGGCCCATAAGGAGTTAACGAAAATCTTCAATGTAAGTTGTACCGGGTCGTTTTGACCGGTACATTTCGTTTTTTTTCGTCGTTGTCTGCCGGGCTGCCTGAGACCGCTTGTGCCCGGCGATTCGCTTTACTTTGGTGGCCGTTGGCTCGGACTCGGTCGTTCCGTGTTCCAGCCTTTGTCTGTCAGGTTGGCCATCAGTTGGATTGTTCTAGTAGTTGTTCTCTGCGGCCGATCGACTAGATATGCGAGGCTAGAGGCTCCTAAAACTCCAGGGTCCTTGAGTAGGACGTTTCACCCTCAGCCTGTCGTCCGGGCAAAGTTCCACCTTCCACACTGCGAGCCTGGCCTGGGGACCATGTGATTGAGCGAGCTGTGCCCTCTCTGCCCTCCCTACATCTTTGGGTAGAAGTCTTCAGTCCTCAGGTCAGTGCGTTTCATGTTGTTTTTCCCGGCGGCTGAGCTGGGGGTTTTGCTGTTTATATTTATATAAAACAAAAAAAGGGAGGTAAAATATAATTAGAAAAAAAAAGAAAAAAAAATGTTTGTGGAACTTTATGTGGCCTAGGCCTAAAACCAGAGCAAAGTGATTTATGCAACACAGCCATGGGGACCTATATGTGTATTTTTTTTTTTTTTTTTTTATTAAGGGAAAAGAAAACTTGAAATACAAAAAGAGCTTTTTGATGTTAATATTTATTTATATTTATATTTCTTGTTATTTAGTTTAATTAGTTTATTTTGTTGTTAGATATTTTAGAGTTTATATTTGTTAGGTCCCTATTGTTAAATCATGTTGTTATTTATTTCATGTTTAGGCCTAGTGATTGTTATTTATTTTTTTGTTAAGTGTATTAGGGGTGTTTTGGAAGGGACTTTTTACTAGAACGGTACCGGGTTATATTTTTTTTTAAATTGTTTAATTTTTAAACTTTCACCAAAAGGGGATTATTGTGCTTTGCTTAACTTCTAATTCGGAGCTGCCCAGGGATTCCGGCCTACTCCCTGGCCCCGGTGGAATCATGGGATGTGGGCTAAATTGCCGGTTTAAGTGTTGTGATCCAAAAGTTCTAAATTTTCACTTTTATTTGGGCATTAAATTTTTCTTACGTTTTGGGTGTCTCAGGCTAGGCTGCAGATAGGCCATGTAGTTGTTAATTTTGGTATTTGTAGAGTTTGTTGTTTTTGTAGCTTTTGTTTTATCGTGTTAATTTTAGTGTTTATTGTTATTTATTTAAGTGCGAATGAATATTGGGGCTTTCCGCCAATTAATATTGTGGCCTTCTGCCGTTTGGATTGATTATTATGATGTTTTCTTGAAATAAAATTTAGTTTTGCTTTTGAGTTTTATTTTGACTCTCCAACTGCCACCCGTGATCCCATCGCTGGACTTGTTTTGAGCCATCCCCCAGTTGGCACGCTTTCCAGCTTTGGTGGGGGGGATGGGTCTCAAAGTGTATGTCGAGTTTATTATCAAATGAAAGGTTTATTCAATTGAAATTAATTGCCGCAAATTGGACTTGGAAAGGTTTATCCTTTACGAAGTGGGGTCATTTGAATGTCAACGTAACTAATGATCAATATTATCTATCAACAATTCCACAGTTTTAAGTAAATTATTCTGATAAAAAATTACACTTTATGGAACACAATTATTAAAAACAATAAGAATAGAAATTAGTTAATTCACAAGACAAAAGACTAAATTTGTTTATCATGAAATTCAAATTACCTGTACTCTGTAAACAATAGTCCTTTTGAAGTCCAATTTGCAGCAAATAATATCTCATAAATATACCTTTCATTGGATACCAAACTCAAACTAGGCTTACATTGAAAATTTTCGTTCACTCCTCTAGGGCTGTTTCCCTGAAAAGATGAAATATCACTAATGGTATCAAAGAGTAGGTTCTTTGTAACCATGATGGTGTGCAAGATTTAACTTTTACAAGTGAATTTATACAAAAGTTGTGAAAGCGTTTCTATATTGTTTTTCCACCTTGTATATAATACTCATTAAATAATTTTTTAATTAGCATAATACGTGTTGATACTATAAATTGAGTTGTTGAACTCCATTTTCCATTCTTTTGTGAATCCCTCTATTCTGTGGAAGGTGAGCGTGGTTCACCAAAATCGATCACCATAATATTTGTGCATTTTGTACTTGAATTGTAATATATTTGTGCATTTTTTGTTAATATTGTAATAAATTTGTGTAGTGTGACGTTTACTTGTACTGCATAATACTCATTGTTATAATGTAACATTAATTTTTTACTCTCCTACTTATAGGCATGATAAATAATTATTTTGTCTAGTGTTTTACTGTTAATATTAATTTTATGTTCTTTATGGATACAAATGCATTATTGCAATAATGAGTTTTAATTAAAAACAGAAAAAACATTTAGTTGGTGACAGCTAAAATTTATATGAATTTGTATCATTCATATAATAAACGTAAAGTTCACATTATGTAAAATGTGAACAACAAATTTGTGAATAAATTTTAAAAGATGTTTGTGGGTACAGGCTTTTTATGACAGTGTTTAAATTGAACTGATTACAGAGTTTGAGTCATCAACTAACTATATAGCCTGTCTCTATTGATGAATTGTAACAGCCCAATTACATTAGTCATAAGGACACTGCTTTGAGTGTTATATTTATACATGTGTATAGTACAGTGCTATATTTATCAGGAAAATAATACACATTTGTGTCTAAATATAGAAATTAGAGTCAACAAGTTACAGTTTAAAAATATTGTTAATACAGGGTATTCAAATAGCTTTTTTACAAACCTAAGATTAATTCCTCATGTAAAAGTACAAACAGAACAAAAACAATATAACCTGTCTCTTTCCATTGCTCACTTGTTTTTTAAATATTTGTTTCAACATAATTTAGCCAAAATTAGGGGTTTTTATGTTTGTAAAAACTGCTAAGATTTGTTATTGTATATGCACCAAAATAGCATTTAGTAAAGTTAAAATCAAATTGATATTGGTGATTATACTATATTGTCAACCAACTAGCACTAGGAATAACTATTCCTATTTTTTTGAAATTAATAACTTAGTGTATAAAATTAAATTTATTTAAATATATTACACTATTATAATTTACAAAAACCATTTTAAAGAACGTTTAGATTATTAATTTTTTTTAATAAATAAAAACATTACTATTGACAATTAACAGACAACTTTTTAATTATTTTTGATTCGGTCTAATGGAAATATTTCCTAGATAAGGAAAAATGTACAAATTTCCATTAACTAGGTAACCTTATCTAATTAATTCTAGTTTTAAATAAACTAAAAAATATTAGAGGTGATATAGCTCATAAATGTTGTGGCTGAATTTATGGATGGTACATGTTTTACAATTTTTCTTTTTGCATCGAAAAGATCATTGTTCTGTAGATGATGGTCCTTAGGCTCATCTGATCCTACCTCTTAAGGTATGGTGGGATCAGTTAATTTTGGGTGAACTAAAATCTGATTCAAATGTTTGGACTCTGCCTGAAAGTAACAGTAGGAGGTTTGTCTAGAAGTTCTTTTATATGGGATAAGGGGGTAAGAATATTGAAGCCATCTTTACTATTTATCTTTTAGAAAAATTGTAAAATATGTACCATCCATAAACCAACCACAATATTTATGAGCTGTACCACCTCTATACAATATAAAACTGGTCATATACCTGTGATTCAAGTAACATTATTTATCAGCTGCAATGTAATTTCTGCACATCTCAATATATAGGCCTTACAGAAACTCTATGTAAAGTGTCTGATGAATGGGCATAGACATGACTGCAAGATAAATAACCATGAAAAACCTGTTTCATCTCATAGCATGAGCCACAATCAGAACTTTGATCAATGTTTCACTGTCAAAGTTATCAGATCACTCCCTGCAATCTGCAATAGCTCTCAACTTAGAAGGATGGAAATTGCACATCAACGGATCACAAAATCTAGAGACCCATCTAATCTAAACATAAGGTAAACCCTGTTTCTTCTTCCTCCACCAAAGCAGCAGAATAAAAACATACATGTTATTACATCACTTTATCATATAATAGAAGCAGAAGTGACATTTCAGTGTTTAAGTACTCTACAGTTGGCAACACCTCATCTACCTACCTCAAGTGTGACTGAATATTCAGTTGTTTAGTGACTGAAGAAAGGGCCAGTGGCCTCGAAACATTTCACTAACCAGTTCTTTGTGATGTGATTGTGTTTCTCTCTATAGTGTATCAGTTATCAGGTATGCTGCTTTCCGCCTTTCATTACTACTGAAATCTTAGGCCTAGTTCCCCAAATCTAATCTGTTTGTTTATACAAAGTAGTGTTGTAAGTCTCATTTTATCACAGCAGACAGAACTTAATTTCTGAGCATAGTAACCAACGACCACTGTAGTAGGCACAGTTTTTCTTAGAAGTCATAATTCACATAAATAGAAGACAATGTTTGGTAATCTCAATTTTAAGTTAATCAGCCGTAGGTTTCATAACTGAAGGATTATCAAGATTCAATGTACAGTAGAGTCCCACTATTTCGAACCCCGCTATATCGAAAATCCGCCTATTCCGAACATAGTTTGTCAGTACTTAAAACAGGAAAAATTATAAAGAGAATTAATTTTGTTAAATAACAATCATTTATTGATTTACAAAATAGTTTAAAATATAAATTCAAATGTTAACTACAGTTCAAAAGTACAAAAGGTTAGTTCTTGTATAACTTTATGTTTAAAAAGAAGTATTAGTTCAAAACAGAGCCAAGTATAATTAAAAAGACAAAAATGAAAGTGGAATGAAAACTGTTCACTTACAATTCATATCGTCTTTCTTTAAATAAATCTGAAGAATAAGTTTTAATCATTGATATGAACACACAAAATAACAAAATGATTACTCATGAGGTCGAGAGCATTTGCGGCGTCTGCATGAGATATGATGTCAGTTTGAGCATTCACGTCTTCTTCATCACTTTTGTCCGAATCAATCTCAGCTTGTGAGCTCCTGACCGTTGCTACAAAATCTTCATCTCTATAATCCTGGAGGCCATTGTCGTCATCGTTGGCCATTCGTCAACATTAGTCATCGAATGTCACTGCCCTCCTCTTCCGACTCACTAATCAGTACTTAACTGTATCAATTTGACACTAAAGTACAAGTACAGAAAATGGATATTCAATTATGTGTTTGATTTCACATTATATTATCCCCTCCTAGATTTTTATAAAGCTAAAAAATAATTAATGGTATATATTTTCTCCTTGAAATATCAATAAATAAAATTTGTGATTTGACAAAGAATTAACAGAAACATAAATGAATCATCACTTGTTACGAATCAAAATTCAGTATAGAGATAAGGCATTAGAACAGACAGATAACAAGACACATGTATGCCTATTTAGTAGTGGGCCGGACGTCTTTAAAGGATATTCGAAATGGGGCGAGAGGGCGTAACTTTGACCCATCTATTTTATCTGTTTTAACTTTGCAGATTTTTACGCCTTTATCCAGTCAGTATGCTTTTATTTTACATTAATCCGCCTATTCCAAACTTCCCACTAAACCGAACATGGTTCTCTCCCAATTAGTTTGGAATAGCGGGACTCTACTGAACTTCCAAGTTGACTTTATTATGATAGTCTCAAGTACTTTAATGTATTTTAATAATGCTATTATTTGGTATCATTTTACTTATGAATAATGATATGTTTATTGAGTTATGGTATACTTTTAATACTAATGGTCAAATCATTTCACTCTTGAGTGAGATTAATAATTATTGTAAAGCATAAAATTCAGGATAGTCCACCATTTCAGGTGAGGATTCAAGCAGATTTGGCCACCAGAGATTGTGGGGGTCTGTGGGCTGGGGTCTTTTTGGAGTGATGGCAGGTTGGCTGGTAGACATCTATAGCGAAGGACAAATCTTCAAGGACTATAGCCCTATTTTCTACTTGATGGCAGGCATGCTAGCTCTGAACTTATTAGCAGTCTCCAGAATACAGGTAATGTCTACAATAATTTAAATTACAGGTTATACAAGATAAGAATTTAAATATAATTAATAACAGCTCAGTTTGTAAATATCAGATGTTCAGATTTTAAAGGGAAAATAAGTCACTATTCCTACACCTCATCAAACAATTTAAAATTAATTTCTATTTATACTTGTGGTATTATTTACTTCAGAATACTAAAACGCACAGTGCAACTGTCCCACCCGTGACAATGGAATCACGGGTGGGACAGTTTGAATTTTATATATCGGTGATTCCATTGTCACGGGTGGGACAGTTGTACTGTGTATTTTAGTATTCTGAAGTAAATAATTCCACAAGTATAAATAGAAATTAATTTTAAATTGTTTGATGAGGTGTAGGAATAGTTGACTTATTTTCCCTTTAAAATCTGAACATCTCAAATTTACAAACTGAGCGTTATTAATCTTTGAAAAACCGTCACGGGTGGGACAGTAATTGGGCAAAGCTTTGAACACTTTCCTACATTTCACAAAAAGTCTGTGAATTGTGTACTCCTATTAGTGAAAAAAATAATTGGAATTAACTAAACAATTCTGTACATGATGATATATTTAATATGTCACATTAGTATTGTTAAGAATGTTTTATTTGGAATCAACTTTCACGGTAGGACAAGTGTGAATTGAAAGCGGTACTATAAGTTTAAACTCATTCTCTTTCACCAATTTACAGTTTATTCAATTGTAAACTTATTTACACCTTACCTCCTATTTAAATTTTAAGTTTAAATGTAGTATAGTTTTGATATTGTTATGTAGAAATTAAAAAAAAAAAAAAAAAAAAAAAAAAAAAAAAAACAGTTCACTACTAATAAAACAAACTGATATTTAGTTAAAAATTTCCAAGCGAGCAGATTTGAAATTTCTAAATTTTATTATTCTACAATATATTTAGACAACTAACTGTTAATTTACTAAAATAACTACCACATAACATCTATTCCTAAACTACTTATTCACTTTCAAAAATGTCTATTTCATGAACACTCGTAGAATATAGTGTTCCTAACATTGTTGACATCAGGATTTGGAGGAATGGCAAAGACTTGTTCAGAATCAATGTATACACATCCTTGTGGTCAAGTTTTAAGACCATAGCAGAGTCCCCTACAGATTTGATGCACAAAATTTGAACCTCTTCATATTCTTCAATATAGCTATGTGCAATCGCCGCACATCTGTATATCTTTGTCTTCTTTCTCAATGTTTGCAACTGTACTAGAATAAATGTTCCTGGCGTGATATTATCTATAGATGGTTCTAACCCTTCAACTTCTAAGAAATTTTATATTTCTGACAAAAACTTGCCTATGTCTGATTATAGCCCAAAGTGCTCTCTTTGTTATACTACCGATGCAATTCACTGCTACTTTGCCGTGTAAGGTTTAAAAAAGTCACATTGAAGTCTTGATTTATGTGGTACTGGTTTAAAGTAGTGAATCTACTATGAAACTGGCCTATGTAGCCATCAGAAAAAAATTCTAACTGAAATAATTTTCTTTTAGTGTTCTCTTTGAAAACATCTTTCTGCAACTTCTCTCGATGTTTTCTAACATGTTCAGCTGATGCAGTTCTTCCCATTCTCTGAAAACTAAGAAGAAAAAATCAGTAAGAAAGATGTATGATTAAAAAGCAAATAATAAACAAAACATATATAAGCATTAGACCTCTACTTGAGAATAGTTTGCTTTCTTAAAAATTTAACCCATGGCAAAGGAAGCAGCCTCTTAAGTCAAAGGTTAAATAGAGAACAGGGACAATTCTAAAAACAATAGTCAATATGGCAATATTGTTAATTTAATAATACCTAAAACAATACAGAATGTATTGTAGAGCTTTAAAAAATTACTTTTTAGCCTGAGCTGTTTACTTATTTTTGTGAATATAATTGGTCGGTAGCGTAGTTGGTTCAATCCCAGCTTCATGTGCTAAAGGTTCTCAGTTCGATCCCAATCAAAGTCAATACATTTTGAGAAGGATCAGCTGATAATCACCGGCTGTTCATTTGTCATTGGGCTATTAATTAATGACACTTTCTAAGGAAGTTTGTAACAATGACTACATTCGCTCATCTACACTCATTCGAAATCCATATTCGCCCATATCTTGATGATCGGCGTCTTATGAATAAATAAAAAATAAATAAATAAATAAAAATATAATAATATTGCACAGTTAGTCTTACTTTCAAATAAAGTTAAAAAAAATTAATTTTAGTTTATTATGAAGTAAATACTCAAAAAAAGGTTGAAGTAACTAAGAAACATGTTATTCCAACCAACATAAACTAAAAAAAAAAATTAAAGGAGCGTTTAATAGCTCAGATCTTGGTAACCACAAAAATTTGTCACGGGTTGGACAGAACTACATTTACCATTTGTGCAAAGTATTTTAAAAACTAAATTCTAATTTATGCATCACTAGATAAGTTTTACTTGCTCCTAACATAAAATAAACAGAACTGCTAACTCTGTGGGGTTAACAAGTTAACTTTATCAAGTTTATTGTCATGGGTGGGACACAAGGTGTAGCGTTATTTTGGTAATTAAGTACAACAATAACGCCATTAACATTAACTAACTTACCTTTCTTTATAAACTGGAGTTTTTCTGTAAGGTAAGAGACTCTGCTCTTGAAACTTAGCATCTGGAACATCAACAATGACTACTACTGAACTAAAAAATGCTGCCAACACAAAAAACAAAATGTTTGCCCTCCTGTCTATGTGAAGAAATATTCACTTTGATTAGCTATATCTCTTAAAGTAATGTATATAATTTAAAATTACTTTTGTTATAATAAAATAAAACTCTTATGAATCATAAAAACTATGACATAAATAAGATAAAAAAATAAAATAAAAATATTGCTCAGGCTCAGTTTTACATCAAATCACTTATATCATGACTTTCAAAGCTAGCCACCAAACTAATAACAATTTAAAAACATACCAATAAAGCATGTCTAAATAAAAAATTATCGGTACAAAGTGCTTGTGCTCGTATCTTATCTCCCATCACAGAGCCAATCCAGGTTTCACAACCGTTTAACACCTGATGTTTCATTTCATTTATTTTTTTTAACAGCTGATGATTAGTTAAATAAATAAAACAACTCCATAAGAATAACTTTGAACAACTTATGTATATCTTTGAAATCCAATGTAGATGTCTGTAAAATATTTTTGCTGCTGAAGAAGTAAATTTTCATTGAATAAAAGTGACAATTGTTAGTTGTCATTTGCTCTGAAATTGCATGTTTATATGCCAGCAGTTATCGTTTGTTAAATTTTGTGATTTTTATGTCAATAACTTGCAATTCAATGTCCATTCTGTAAAAAAAAAAATAGGGAACACGATGTATAGTCAAAAAGTTCCCGGAACCAATGTCCAGAGACACATAGCATGGTTGCCAGTGGGAATTTTGTTGTGTAGCAGATGGTACTACTCTTGGGACGGATATCGGTAGCGTGAGTGTCTCTCAGTCGCCATTGTTCCCCTGTAGAGAGTGTTTTTTGTTTGTTTGCGTGATCACATGTCGCTTTTTGAAAAATGATTTAATGAACAGTGAAAAAACTAAATTTTGTGTTTTGTTTCAAAAGTCATCTTCAAAAAGATACTTAAAATAAGGGTACGAAGTTGAGGGGATGAAGAAAAGCCAAGTTTACGATGGCAGAAATGATTTCGTGAAATGTTCGTCGCATGAACACTAAGGATGACTAGGTGGTGGACGTCTTTCAACTGCAACCACAGATGACAACATTGAACAAGTTTGGCAAATTGTCCATGCAAACAGAAGAATTATAATTGATGAAATACATTTATCGCATAAGAAGTAAATTTAATACATGGCAGTATCATCACAAGAATGTTTAGGAGCTTAAAAGATGCCATTAGGAGGAAACGGCTTGAAAAAATGGGCAGAAAGCAATTGGATTTTGCTGCATGACAGTACCCCTGCACATCAATCCCTGTTAGTACGTATCTACCTAGTCAAGCTCCGTGTTACCATGCTAGAATATTCTCCTTACTCACCTAACCTCATGCCGGCCGATTGCTTCCTGTTCACTTGCTGAAAACATCGATAAAAAGAAAACGAAATGCAGTTGCTGAAGCTGTTAGAAAAAATGTGATAAAATTATTTAAATACATTTAAAAAACAAGTGTTAGTGTTTTGAACAACTATATGAGTTTACAAGTCTGTTGTTGCAGGAGGAGAGTATTTTGAACAACTATATGAGTTTGCAAGTCTGTTGTTGCAGGAGGAGAGTATTTTGAACAACTATATGAGTTTGCAAGTCTGTTGTTGCAGGAGGAGAGTATTTTGAACAACTATATGAGTTTGCAAGTCTGTCGTTGCAGGAGGAGAGTATTTTGAACAACTATATGAGTTTGCAAGTCTGTCGTTGCAGGAGGAGAGTATTTTGAACAACTATATGAGTTTGCAAGTCTGTTGTTGCAGGAGGAGAGTATTTTGAACAACTATATGAGTTTGCAAGTCTGTTGTTGCAGGAGGAGAGTATTTTGAACAACTATATGAGTTTGCAAGTCTGTTGTTGCAGGAGGAGAGTATTTTGAACAACTATAAGAGTTTGCAAGTCTGTTGTTGCAGGAGGAGAGTATTTTGAACAACTATATGAGTTTGCAAGTCTGTTGTTGCAGGAGGAGAGTATTTTGAACAACTATATGAGTTTGCAAGTCTGTTGTTGAAGGAGGAGAGTATTTTGAACAACTATATGAGTTTGCAAGTCTGTTGTTGAAGGAGGAGAGTATTTTGAACAACTATATGAGTTTGCAAGTCTGTTGTTGAAGGAGGAGAGTATTTTGAACAACTATATGAGTTTGCAAGTCTGTTGTTGCAGGAGGAGAGTATTTTGAACAACTATATGAGTTTGCAAGTCTGTTGTTGAAGGAGGAGAGTATTTTGAACAACTATATGAGTTTGCAAGTCTGTTGTTGCAGCAGGAGAGTATTTTGAACAACTATATGAGTTTGCAAGTCTGTTGTTGCAGGAGGAGAGTATTTTGAACAACTATATGAGTTTGCAAGTCTGTTGTTGCAGGAGGAGAGTATTTTGAACAACTATATGAGTTTGCAAGTCTGTTGTTGCAGGAGGAGAGTATTTTGAACAACTATATGAGTTTGCAAGTCTGTTGTTGCAGGAGGAGAGTATTTTGAACAACTATATGAGTTTGCAAGTCTGTTGTTGCAGGAGGGAGTTAGGTTTATAAGTTTGTATCTTTGTCTAGTAAAAATATTTCCCCTAATTCTGGCAACTTTTTGACTATACCTCATATAAATGATTTAGAAGTGAATAAAATAATTAAAATCCAATCTGTTCATGAGAAAAGTAAATGTATGATTAAGTTTTTTTTTCACTAATTCATTTTCTAATTGCTGATTTACTGATATGCATCCGGATTTTACTTTATTGAACAATTTTTATCATTGTATGTTACATTAAATTTTAGGAAATTATTATTTTTCTTGTCCGTGATGAATAGTTAATTTGTTCTTGTTTAGTAATTATTTTTTCTCCAATTTTCAAAGCATGTTAATATTTTAGGTAGTTAATTAATATAGACTAGAATAGTATAAATTCCCATTTTTATAATGATTTTAGTCTGCAAGACAGACAAGAAAATATGTTTTCTTTATATAACTCAGAAAATATAAATGTTTGCAAAATAAATGGACACTTTAACAGTCTTAAAGAAACACTAAACTGAAAACATCTATGTAACAGCTTTATATTAGTAGGTTCATTAAAACAGGTTTTGTGGATAAACTTAGAAACCATAAAAGTCAGCCTTGGTTTCATTTTTAATAGGAAAATATCTTTGTAATTCCTAACATCTCAATCTTATTTTTAATATTTTCTTAATACATGTATAAACAATTTTTGTTACAGTTTACCAGTGTCTCTCAGTCATCTGTAAGCCTTATCAACCATCTGGGACAGCTCCTCTCAGATGTCCAGGTTATTGTGTTCCTTCTCTGGCTTTTTGTTGTGGGAATGTGCACTGCGCTCATATGGAACTGGCTCTTTTGGTCAGTGGATTTATCTACATTACTATTAGTAATTTGTTATTGATTAGAAATGAACTGTAAATAATAAATTCTCTTAAGTACTTTTGCATGTATTTTTTAAATTAATAGCATAAATGTAATAAAATAATAAATGATGATCAATTTGAAAAAAAAATTAGATCACGCAAGGATTTTAAAACATATTAGGACATAACTCTTGGCAATCAAGGAAATGAAAAACAACCTGCGTTACTTTTAAGGTTTAAAACAAGGTTTTATTTTGGAATCTGTGTAGTTTTTCTAATTTTTGTGTTTTATAATTTAAGGCTTGTCATTATTAAACTGTTGGATATCTCATACTGTTTTAGGTTGTTTTATTTGAGTTAGATAATTTATTGTACATTATGGACATAAGATAGTTTATTTTCTTTGTTTTATTTTCCTTCCCATTAGATGGTAGCCT
The DNA here is from genome assembly GCA_035578905.1 of Stictocephala bisonia. Taxonomy (NCBI): domain Eukaryota; kingdom Metazoa; phylum Arthropoda; class Insecta; order Hemiptera; family Membracidae; genus Stictocephala; species Stictocephala bisonia. The sequence continues at coordinate 326,727 of JAQJVL010000047.1, forward strand.
AACATTGATTGATTGACTTTTATATTATTATCTTTTGCATATTGAGTTGAATAGAATCAAACATATCCAGGCACACACTAAAGGTATTTAATGGTAGACCCTCCCATTCACATTGACAGAGTTGTCCCCATAAGGTGGGTGGGTCTGTAGATGTTGTCTTTGTAATCCAAATCTTCATTTGTCGTTTCCATAAAGACATGATATCTGATAGGCTCAACAAAATCTGATCTGCAATAAACTCACTAAGTTGAATTAGTAAAGGACACATACTGATTTTTATCTTGTGAGTTAAAGAAAGAGGGTTACAACAGTCAAATTTAGCTCTTTATAAATGTTATAGTTACCATTTTGTTTTTTTATGTTTTAAAACAGAAGTAGTACCAGATATACTGATTTGTTTTTATTGAATAGGTCTAGTTAACCAAAACAAACACAGGTGTTAACATATTTCTATTGGTTCTATTTTTTCCCTAATTTGACAAATATGCCAGTATTGACATAAACTTATGATTTGTTTGTGTTTTAGTACTAAGTAGTCCATTCTTAGTATCCTCTTTAGCAAGTTGCATATTTATTTTATCATTCTGAGTCAGCAGCATCCAAACATATTTGATTTAATTGGATGTCTTCTATTTTACCAGGCTCTAACATAAATACAATATACTTATATGTTTAATTAAAAGACAGCCCTTGCTTCGCTATGGGGTGGTTTTCTATGCTTGCTTACCCTTCTCTCAATGGCTCTCTCTGAACTATTACATCAATATAACAGATCGGCCTGCTGTCGCTTTCCTAAATAACATAATTTTATAGTCAAGAAAACCCTTTAAGTTTACTTTAGGGTGATGCAAAAAGTATGGCAATAATGCCAGAGTTTGTAGAAATGAAGTTACATATTTTGCAATGAAAACCAAAATAGCCAAGCTTATGTCTCATGTTTATGTTTTTGTATCAGCTGTTTGAAATGAATTATTAAATTAATGCCAATGTTTCTCTTAGGGAGAAAAGATGTTAAGGGGCTTTAGGAATGGAATTATGATAAATTCTTTCTTAGTGAATGTCTATGGTAGAAGAGCTAACTTTTCCCTAAATTTCATCACAAACTGTTGTGTGTTTCTGGTGATTTCGGGAGTACAGTAGAGTCCCAGTAATTTCGAAATAATTGGGACCGAATCCATTTTGGATTACCACATTTTTTGGATGAAACAGATTTTCTTAAAACACTTTTTCAATAAAAAATAACATGCCTATTATTAGAGTACTTTAGGTTTTAATACAATAAGAGCATTTGATGATAAAAAGGAGATAATGCACCCTTTAATAGAAGAATACATTCATTTGAGACATACGATCAAATATAGATTTTTCAAGACAAAAAGTTGAAACTACAAGCAGAAATTCACTCCGGGCCCAGTGCTACTTAACGCCATTGCATCCGCCACCAGGCCATGTAAATCAGCTTAAGGAAGTCATGTGCATATTTCTCGTGTTTTCACGCTACCTCAGACTGCACATGGTAGCGTGCAGTCCACCCACCCCTGTGCACTTCACAGCTGTGGTGGACAGCTGCACCACATGCACTGTCTGAGGTAGCGCACCTCAGTGATGTGGACTGAATTGGGTACGCGCACTGTTCCCAATGACAGTCTTGTATCAACAGTTTGAACTCGTGTGTTAACATATCTCAGTTTTGTTGTTTCCATACCGTACCGCTGCATTCCAAGTTTTAGTTGTAAACTTATTTTATTGGTATTTATACTATAATATAAATGTGAACAGTAGGTAACCTATACAGATGCTGCGGCTGGGTGTGATCTTGCACAGGCTATATAGAGCAACACCTAGCCGCAACCCCAGTGATACTATGTTTTGAGACGTTTGCATATTTTAGCTTCGAGGGAGAGGAATTCGTCTTTAAAGCAAAGAAATTTATCTGAAATAATTATGCAGTAATATATTGTGAAATTTTAAAGAAACCCTGTGATCCTAGGTACATTGAAGAGCTAGCTGACAACGTTGGAGAGGCGTCGTCCCATCAGTGGATCAAGACTTTGGAGGGTTTAGTCAATGCTATTCAGAGCTTTGGAGGAGAGCTGCCCTTCTTCTTTTTATCAGGTATTATTAGAAAAAAGTAGCGATTGAAGAAATATAGCAAAAAGGATATAGAACCATAGACCCATTGCAATGGTATTAACCCACTTGCCTACGCATACACATGCAGTGGTCAGTGCAGCTTAAGAGATTCTAAAAAACACAAGCTGATGAAGGAAAACAAAAACTTATGTGCTTTGAAACAAATTTATCTTTCACAGCAGGTACCTTCTTTTTCACATTTAAAATTTGTATATAATTTAAGGTAAAATTTTAATGAATATAAATTAGAATATTAACTTACATAGTTATAACGTGTATTCTGTTTGTTACAGGATGGTTGCTAAGAAAGATAGGGCCTCAGAATGCCATGTCTTTAGTGTTATTTGCCTATGGTCTGAGGTTTTTGCTCTATTCCTGTGTGTGGGATCCGTGGTGGGTGCTGCCCATTGAACTACTGCATGGTCCTACCTCAGGGCTGCTATGGGCTACTGCTGCTACATATGCCAGTGCCGCTGCTCCTCCTGGTACTGCCACTACTGCTCAAGGTCTCATTGGTGCTGTCTTTGAGGGCATCGGTATGTAATTCTTTCATTAAACCATTTTTATTAATTTGGTCCTATTGGTTCTGTAACTATACAGAGACAAGGAAACAGACTATCACTCTAAATATTTAATATACAGGGTGTTCACAAAAGAAATTCTGTTTTAAAAAAATTATATTGTGCAAGTGGTCAAGGCTAGTTAAAGTTATTTAATTTTTCTGAAATGAGTTGCTCATTAAGTTTGACTCATATTGTTTTGAGTATTTTTCTTCAGAATTTGGCATGCTCTGGAGCATTGACCTTGAAAGAAACAAAGCAGACACCGGACACTCACTCGGTTAGGGTAGTGCATGGCGATGTCTCAACAAAAGGCTCATAGTGTTATTTAGCACGGTCCAATTATGGTGGTGATGCTCCTACGCATAAAACCATTTGTCAATGGATAAATGGGTTTAAAGAACCCGGTAGGCCACGTATATTAGAAGAGAATGTAGTTAAAATCAGAACTTCATGCCAACGAAGTCCTAAAAAATTCCTTGGCACGACGAACTCTCCAGTTGGGTTCACTGTTCATGCTGAGATAATTTTACTATCTCAGGGAACGGAAAGTCACCTGATTGGCAACTGTTACCCCAGACCAGCTGGCCAGAACATGGCAGGAGGTGGAACATCGTTTTGGGAACATGCTGTGTCACTAACGGAGCCCACATTGAAATTTACTAAGTTGTAAAAAAATCTTGACTATATCACCTTTAAAAAATGTATAACATATTAGATTATTTACTTTATTACAATAAAATATTTCACCGCAAAACCCCGGAGTTCCTTTGTGGATACACTGTATGTTATAAGGACTATAAACAAAAAGAAAAATATATCTGAAAAACAAGATGGCGTAAGGAATAATATGTATATTATTTGGAGTTAGCATCAATCCTCCATTCTAAATGGATAACAAGTATACTCTTATCACTGTAGAAGTAATGATGTAGCACTTTTAGAGTAAGGAGATTGACATGGTTCGGATATGTGGTATGAAAAGATCAAATCTTTGTTTTGATAAGAGAACAAAATTGAAAATGGAAATAATATGTTGCTGGTAGTAAAATCAACATTTGTGATGTGACAGGGGTATCCACGGGCAGTCTACTGGCCGGAATAATGTTCTCACACTACAGTGGAGTGATGGTGTTCCGCCTAGCAGGTTTGGCTGTGCTGGTTTTATGTGTACTGCATATCTGTGTTCAGTTCTTCCTCAGCCGCAAGCGTGTGTTGCTAATATCTCAAGCCAAAGGTAATTTCATTGCACAGTTTGAGAAAGCTGTTTATAAGACAACATCCTGTCTATTTCTATGTTAGAATAGTTTGTTGTTTTCTGAACTTGTTTATTATATTAATAAATATTATTTTTAAAGAAATGTGTTTAATAATCAAGCCTTATTTTCATATTTTTCATTTTATATTTTTAAAAAATGCAGGAATTTTATTTTGAATGAGCATTGAATTTTTCTTATCAAATTGTTATTGATTTATTAATGAAATATTGATTTATCATATAATTTCAGGAAACATGTTTTCAAATAATATGTTGGAAATTAACATATGTTAGGTTATGGTTGATATTTTAACACAATAAATAGTTTTTGCTTAATATATGTACAAGAACTTGAACAATTGAGCAGATACAATAGTTTATATAGAAAATAAATAATTAAAGATTATTGTGAAGATAATTAATTCACAACAGAACTGTTAGTCACATTTATAATAATACAACATTTATAATAATTAACAGATATCCAAGGTTCGTAGTCATGTAATCCAAGGTTCTAGATTACATGACTACTCCATTAGTGATATGTTTATTGTTGAATGGGCAAAATTTTAAAATGAATAATAAATTTTAATAATTTCAAAGTTTATTACTATACCAACCAAAGTCTATAATATTTGGTGTATTTGGACACAAACATGCAATAGTATTTTGATTTTATTCCGCTCCTCCCCTAATTAAAAAAAAAAAGGAATGGTTTGTCCATGTCAGTTAATTCAAAAATACAATTACTGGATTAGTACTACTGTAGACGTAAGACTGCTTAAACATGACTGTACATATCAATTCACTGAGACAGTTCATTTGTTGGGCAGCGGAAGAATAGAAGCTGCACTACCAAGGTTGGTATTGAACAGTTTCAGTTGGGTCTGTATTGTTAGCTTTATTCGGTGTTGGGGCTTTCCCACATATCTGAGCAAAATACTTCAACCAGATAAACATAACATGTATTGTTCCATTTTGCATCATAACTTAAATGGACTTTGAGCTAGCAAAAGTAGTATTTGTTTAAAATTAATGCTGTGTTTCCTTAGGAGGGATCTTAATTAATATCTCAATAGCAAGCTTGAGACCTCTCTTCTTTTTCAATCTTTTTTTCATATTTTTAACTTACTACTTATATTCTTGTCATATCATACTGGCTGTTTACTGCTTCAATTTACAAAATTACAATTCTTAATTTCTTCAATTTATATGTTTTCTCTGTTTATAAAAAGAAAATTCTGTACAGTTTGCAATGGACAGAAGAGATGTCTATTAGGCTAGATGAGTAATTTTTGTCTTGTATCATCAACGGCTTAGTATACTTTCTAACTATGAGAGTAAAAGTTTGATTTGAAACCTAATCAATTTGAAACTTAATCAACTAGTGTCAAGTATTGACCTTAGCTAGCCACTCCTCTGTTGTTAAAATCATATTTGGCTACTTTCTAGCACCTTCTTATGGTGCCCAATTTTATACCCTTAACAAACTTGTCATATTCATTTTCACTGTACTACTTCAATTTTCTTCTTTGTTTTATCAACCAAGTCTCTAATGTAGAAAATGTCACATTCATGCCATAGCTTATACTGTCTTCTTTTTCATCTTTAAGTTTATCCAACATCAGTTCATCTTGTGCTGATTTTCTCTTACAGTCTACCATTCTTGTTTTCACACGAATATACATATGGCTTTCGTAGATAGGCAAACTACCTAACTAATAAAATATTAAAAATTAGACTTATAAACTATTGTCTAAATAAAATAAAATCACAAGTACTTTGTTTTAGCATTTAAATATTAATCTCTAGTCACAGAGATGAATCCAAATTTCATAACCATACAACACATGCTTCTTCAATTGACTGGAGACCAACTAATTCTCCCTGAAAAGAATGCAATGGGCAATCTTCGACTCCACAATCACATGACTGATCATTTGTCATTCCCCACTTATTTCCAGTGGTTGTATCTTCCCACACCTGTGCGAAAGTGACTCATAGTCCATTCCTTACGAGGAAGGTTCATTCCACTGATGACGGTCATAGAGTCTGATATTAGAAACTTGTTTCGACCTTCAAACATATCTCAAGTAAACGCCTTGTGGTCTTTGGCAAAAATTCGTTTGAGAATAACTGGGAAGCTAGTCGAAGTGGTGGTTTTCTTAGTACATAAGATCTTTTTAAACTCTGAGAACTGCCTGAGAGTTTAAAAATTGATCAATTAATTATGGATCAAAGCCTCCTTGAACCATAAACCATCTTTCTACATTTCCTTTGATTTTTATAACGGTTTTTGTTCTGATGATCATCAAGCCCCTCTCTTTATTAATTGAGGCTAGAGAAGTGAGATTTTTCCAGTTAATTTTAATAGCATCCGGCTGATAGAATAAACCTGTTGAAACAAATCTTATATTCTCCAAATCCCTTTACCTCGCCCATCCTAATTGCTCCCTTTTAACGAAAGTTTACAAATTCATTTTTAATATTTCTTTTTTTTTACCAAAATTGTGTGTTGAATGTTCGATTTGTCTTTTGAAGACGTTAAATTAATCCTTGCGGTTGTTTAAGCGCCTTTTACAAAATTTAAAACTTACAAGCAATATTCAGTCATCATAATTTCTAAATTCAAGAAATCAGTGAGTCTGAATAAATAAACTATTTAGTCTTATTTATTGCTTTTTATAAACAGTTTTTGTCATAGTGTATACACAATTTTTATCCCCTCCAAATTATATGATTTTTTTCTCTAATACAAACTAACAATAATTATGTTATAGTGAAAAAACAACAGTTAAAATATAGCAAACATTTTTATTGTAGAAACATATTATTAATTCGTCTGAAAAGCTGTAGAATCGATTTTGTGGAATATTTCATGCATAATTCTGCATAAACCAATTAGAGCTGTTACTGCTTCTACTGCTTAGATTTGGTGCCCTTAGAAACAGCTATCAGTAATATGTAAGCAATTTACTATCTCGGTACAGTTGAAGTAGCTTGTGTCATAAATAGAAGGGTATGCCTCCTTTTAGATTTGTTTAGTCTGTGCATACACATGCTTCATCATAGCATGCCTGAGGATTTCAGACTTGTTTATAATTTATTGACAAAATACAACTAGAAACATAGTTTTTAATAATATGATGAGTTGTAATTTTAATGTACTAAACTTACTTTACTTAGCTTTGTGACCTTGTTTCCCACTCAATATACTTTTACATTGGTATCATTTTTTTATGTCTTGTTCACTATTTCTTTTTTTATGCATGAGTAGTAGAAATATATTCTTTCAGTTAAATTTCATTACCTAATTTTGTTAAGCTTTCATTAGATTGAATGATAGAAATATAAGAACTGTGCTCTTGGTTCAATTTATTTGCTAATATAGATATTCTTTGGTTCATATTATTAATGCATTAGTTGTGACCACAGCTGGAATAAAGACAAGTTCACAATGGCTTGATGCTTGGACAACTTTCACTTTATACACCATATCTTACTTAAACTAACTATTGGTGAAAAACCATTTGATATTACAATGATTATTAGTGAATAAACAATTATTGTCAGTTGGTTTGGGTACAGATTTATAATCTACTATCAATTGTACTTGAAGGCTTACAATTTTATACTAATTCAATTTCGATGAATATAATTACTGAGAGATGCATGATTTGAATTTACTCTTTTCAAATGGTAAATGAGCCGAGATAGTTCACAGATGCACAGAGATTGTGCATACCTCATAATTTAATACAGTAAACCAATCCTCTACTACACAATTTAATCTTTGGCCTAATAATTGTTTGTATGGAGTTGATAAAATAGTAAGGACAGTTCAAACACATGTGCATAGTTATGTGCTATACTAGGAGAGATCTACAAGGTATAGTTGTATTATTATAACTCGTGCCACCTGTATCTATCTCTGGCTGCAGAGTGAATGATGTTGTACAAGACCTGAAAACACTAATTTGACTGGAAATTAGTTAACCACCTTCACACTTTAACAGCATTCGAGCAGTCCAGTTGTCTCTCAGTCGTCAGTTACAAAAATAAATTTCTTGCTATTAAGTAAAACTAATAGCTTAATTTTATGGCACTAGGATTTCAGTAATAAATGAAAGGAAAGCAGCATACTTGGTAAACTGTAGATAGAAATACATTCACAGTGACCGAGGAAGAAGCCAGTTGCCCCGAAATATTTCACTAACCAGTTCTGTTTTTGTGATATGAATGTATTTCTATCTACAACTTACGTTTGGTGTTGTGTGCAGATTTCAATATGCCTCCTGTGCTTATAAACAAAGATGATATAGTTTGAGAAAGTAACTATCATTTTTTTAGTCCCGTAAAACAGTGCCTTAAGCAGGGCAGTCAACAACTTACTTCTATTCATTTAATGCTATTGTAACAAATTACTAATGTTCTTTTTTTTTAATGCTTAACTATTAATATTTTTATATTTTACTACTTTTAAGCATTAAAAATACTACTTCATATTGGAACAAACAAATCTTTTAAGCTTGGTGAAAGAATGATATGAACACTGGGTTCAACTTGCAGTGTAAAGCACCAATGCCTCTGCAGTTTCTTTAACCCTGTTTAGAACGTTAGTAGTAGCAGCTGAGCCAGATCAGGATTAGGTCTTATAGATAAATTTATGATTTTATATTTAAATTAATCAAAAATGTGAAAATGTTTTTAAATCCAAGATCTATTGTTCAATAGAATTCAGCGGAGAAGCTCACTACAGAAGTCCCATTGATGCTATTAACATGATGGAGCCTTCGTACCGACTTCTTTCATCCTAATCTTTGATTGCTCAAGCATGTTGACCTTGACAGTCCCTTAGAGGATTGCCGTATTTTTTATAACGTGACTAAATAGCAGCAAGTATACAATTTCGTTTTAATTGATTGATACTTTTTAAGTTAATTTTGTTTAACATATTGTGTATATTTTTGTTTTTATTTAGGTATTTTATGTCATGTGATAAGTAGGCATACATCTTGATGTGATGTAAAGTTATGAAATAGCATTAATACTTTAATGTTTACCATGTTTATAGATATATGCACCAATTACCATGGTAGATTTTTTTATAAACTACCAAAGGGATGCCAAAAATTTGTATTTATTAGTGTTGTTTTCCTTTGAGGTCTGCAGTCAAACATTCCATGAAAATTTATATATTGTTTTATAGTGCTTCCTCTTTTAAGTTATTAAAATGACATAATTTAATGAACCTTATTATAAACCCAGAAGCTACATGAAAAATAAGAATAAACATATTTCTTTAACTAGACTAGGTGTAAGTTGAGCAGGTACTAACTAGAGTTCACTAAACATGAAATTGGTGGTTGAAGACAGATGAAACAGTTTCATGATAATTTTCGATCGAACACCCTTAAGTTTAAAATACGTTGGTTGTTTTTCAAACTCAATTATGATAGAATGAAGACTATTGCCATATAGAAATAGTCTCACCTTTCTATGCAATCCTATTTCCTCATTTTTTCTTTTTTTAGGAGAAGCCGGCCTTTTTATATCAATGACCAATTTTCCCAAGAATATAGATCTGTTGATCAGATCTAAAGAATCTGAAATATTACATACACACAGAAATAATCACAACTTTTTGTTTCACAGAATGTTAATAGAAAGTGTAATTTTAATTTAAATATAAAAATGCTATAGTATTTTATTACATTTTAAAATTAGTTAAACATTAAGTGTATCATATTAAGCATTTTATTGAATACATTGGAAATTCTTGAAATTAATTTTGATTCAAAAATGTATCAATAAAAACCCTGAAAATGGTTTTTAATAATTGTTTAGTTGTTAATATATAAACATTTCACTAAACTTTTTTGAAATAATAATCATTATTATTAATGTGTTTTGGAATATTTTTAAGACATAGGCTTTCATGAATTAAGAGTTGACAAATTGAAAACAAAGATGGTAGTTGTGTTTTGTAGGATGCAGAATAACTGAAGCACTTTCATGCAGTGAACTCTAGGTTAGAAATCAGTATAACAGAAATTATAGGGGATCACCAATCTTACCTGAGCAGACAACTTCACTACAGTCTTGTAGGTTAGAATATGAATTGTGATAGGTCAAGAAAATGGTGTATTCAATTCAAAATAATCAAACAGTAGTTTAAAAAAATCGTATTGAAGATCTTCAGTTCACACATCAAGCCTGAAATCTGACATAAAAACTCTGTAATTGAAGCTATTAATAATTAATAATTGTATCTGCTTAGTATATTATTTAATAATTTTATTAAATAATATATTAATAATTTTATCCGGTTTACACTGGACCTTGATAATTGATGATGAATTGTAATTCCTTTATTAGAGCCTTTTACCTTTTTTTCAACTAACCTTAATTCCTTGATACTGTTGTACAAATTAGCCTATATCGTTTCCAAACTGGTTTGAAATGAAGAGCTCTTTCCATTTATGAGATGTTATCAAGGTTCAGTGTAGTCAACCTAATTATGCTTTTTCACAACTCTTCTCTTACAGTATGTTTATAGCTTCAGGTTCAATGTGTGAACTGGAAGAATCTTTACATGATTTTGAAAACTACTTTTTCATTATTCTGCATGTGAATAAGAGGAAATTACAATTTTGAATTCCTAAATCAGATTTTTTCTAACCCACCCTTATGTGAACCTGAGCATCTGAACATGTCTGCACATAGAAAATTTGTATGTTATTATCACATTGTAACTTTTACTATTTTTTTTTGTTTTCTGTTTGTGTACAGTAAACTTAAGTTTGATTTAAAAAAGTTTGCTGATGCCCTAAATTTTCTATTACATTGATTCAACAAGACTGGATATTTTCAGTGCCACAAATAACTGGGTTAAACTTATTTTAAGCATTTGTCATCTACCAGTATTAGTATTTCCAGTATCACTCATTCCTAGGTAAGCATTTTCTGTGAATAGTCATATTGTACTTGCCATCATATATATTTTTAGTTTGATTAGTTTCTCAATTTATATCCAGACTAGATTTGTAACTGCATTGAGTATTGGCGTAAAAAAGCAAGTTGTATCACACGGTGCTATTTTTATTACATAGTAAAGTATTTAATTTTCCTTCATTCAGTAAAAATAATCTGCACCTTCAATTTTTTTAAATTGTTTAATTTGATTTCAATTTAAAATTATATACTATCCAAAGTTGTGATATACTCTTAAGTCGGTTCTCTTTAAAAAGAGACAAACTCTGATATAAAATATTCACTTCTTCTCTTATAAATTATATAACATTTCTTTTATACATTCACTTTATGGAACTGTTAATCTTTATTAAGTTGTTATGTATTATCTTTTTTCCTATTGTGAAGTAATATAATAGTTCCTTGATGTATCGGTATGTTACTTAGTTTTAGGGTAGTTATTTGTTCTTTTGTAAGTCAATCATGTATACTGAAAAAAATATAATGATATTTATTTTACACTTGTCTATGTTTTGGCCTTTCGTCAATAATGGTAAAATAAACTAGTTTTTATTTATAATATTTTATATATTCACTGACCACACCTGTACTAGTGACTCAGTGCTGTAATTCAACTACTTGGGAGACAAAGTGTTGTGGGAATTCCTTGGTAGGTTAAGCAAATTATGTCATAAAGGGTCTGAGCAAAAGTGGTTCAGTCAAGAAATTATTTTCAATAAAATAAACAACACTGTATTGAAAAGAGTTTAATAATTATTAATAGTAAATTAAACCTAAGGATTGTATACAAACACGAAAGTAACATTTTACATAAAAAATGGACCTTGGAAAATTAGCATTTTTCAATATTGACTGTTAAAGTCTCATGTTAATTATAATCTTACCCAAGCATTATACAGAAATGGCAGTACAATTGGAGTGTGGTCTCTAGCAGGACCTGCAACAAAATGATTCACAGCATTAATACTATGAACATTGATATCTAACTGGTAATTACTATTAGCTACAAAAAGATCACTTGTTCCTCCAACACTCCAATAAAAGAAGACAGAGGAACCTCTGTAATGAGAAGGAAGAAAACTTAGCATGCAATATTCTGATATCTCCATTATCTGCTGCAAGGACGCATTAGGAATTTAGGAAAAGATGTTTCTTATGGTTTTGATAGTGCAAGATTCATAAATCAACTTCACTTTTTTAGTTCTCTTCTCCATTATTCTGCTTATGGCATGGCCCTGTCCACAATACTTGAATTAGAGGGGGCCTTCTGGTCAGTGTTTTCCTAAATCAGATGTAATTATTTTGAAATTAAAAGAAAGGAATCTTTTATGATCCAGGGCTTACCTATGTAAACCTGATTTATAAGAATGTTGACTATAATTTAGCTATCAAGACTGAATTTAATTAAACTTTTTATAACCAAGGTGATTTTAGTGACATTAGGCATGCTTTGGATTATAAAGAAAACACTGTTAGTTCAGATGTTGGAACTGATATTGACAATTCACTTTCTATTCACCAAAGGAAAGACAAAATGTTTTATGGAATGGGGCAAAAATGAACTTGAATTCATCTTGAAAGATGAAGTTTTTTGCAGAAATTATGTTTAAACAACAAAATTAGAACATAATTTTATAACTTTGAATCTGTTATTTATGTTGAACACAAATGTGATACATAATGAACTTGTCAAATAAACAATGTTCATAGAGCTCCACCGACTGATGGTCACTAATCAATTTTGGTAAGTCATCAGAACAATACTCACTTCCAGATGTTCAAGAAGTTACTGGCAGTCCCCAAGGATCTTTTCCTTGAGCTAGAGAAGCTAATGATGACTCTCTTATTTTGCTGAGTAAATCACCCATTTGCTGTTTGGAGTATACCTTAAACACAAAATTTCCAATTAATAATAATTTAAGATGAAAATGATGGTACAGTAAATATGAGTTATCAAGGCAAGTAAAACCTTGTAGTGACTGGTTCCAATGTAGCTTACTGTTTCTAAGTGTGTGTTTACCTTGTACAAATGGTGTTCTTCAGATACTACTAGGTTGGCCAATTGAATAGCTTCCTTGTATTGTTTCATAGAATGCAACACTGTGTGAAGAAGAAGTACAATCTACAAAAGACAATAAAATTAGTTTTTGCATACAAATAATATGTAAATTAAATATCTTTATTCATACCAATTTATTGATTGAGACCATAGTGGAAGGATTACAAGGATTACTTAAAAAAATATGGTAAATGAAACTAATCCCTATAAAGCTATAAATACACCCACTAAGATATAAAAATCCTGGTCTACTTCTAGGTATGCTAGAATCTTGAAATATTTACTCCCTGAAATAGGTGTGGTAAGAGGTAACAAAATTATGGTGAAGGCTAATTTTAATTATTTTTCAGACTGGAAATATCTCCTATTTAAAGTTGTATAAAATATACATTAAATCAATGTTTATTAACAAATGCACTATGTACCCCTTACACATTTAATTAATATATAGTGAACTTTTAAAAATTGCTTTGTCCATCATACAAATGTGGACAGGTAATTCTGAACCAAAGAAGAGATAGTGTCAGAATCCATCAATTGTTGTTAACACTGCCCCAAAGAACTGTAGCTGAAGACACTTGTCTGCGCTCAACAAACACAAATAATAGGGATCCCAATAGCAACAGACATTTTAATTGGAGCCAAACATTATTTTAAACACCACTTTTACAATGCTATTAAATCTAAATTATTTTGATGGTAAATCTGCCATAAAATAGGAGCATATCTTTATTAATTTTCACCACAAAATAATGTAGTAAAGAGGCATTATTATTGTTGTAAAATATTGAAGATTTAATGATCTATATCAAATATAAACAAAAAATAATTTAAATTTCAATAACAATGAGAAATGGTTTTCTTTTTTAATTAATGTTCACTTTAGTTAGGATACCTAGAACTTGTTTTCCATTATTACAGCCAAGCACTCCTCAGAGAAACGTTAGAAGTGATAGTCTGATCAAGCCTAATACAATACCTGATTATAATAGTAATTTCCCATTGATTCAGAGTTGTTTGTTACTTTGTCAACACACAAAAGTAACAAATTATTTATGTACTATTTAGCAATTTAGTCCTTTGGTTAATAGTAATTATTTTGTTTGTGTTTTTTTTTTTACCCTTAAAAAACAGAAACTCATTATGTGTACTAATTATTAATCAAACAATTTATGGATGAGTTTTCTTTTAGGGGCAAACTGAGTTTGTTACAAAGTTTTACTATTGTAATCACTTACAAGCATTTGTAAATGATAGGTAGTGACATTGGCAAATTAACAAATTCAATAAACTTATTTTATATTAAAAAAATTCACTCGGCAGTTTACATGGGCCTATAGGCCCAACAAATCGAGAACAGATATGGAACAGCAAACGTTTGTTAACATCAACTATTGTGTCCAGCATTTCAACAGCATCAATCTGAAAGCGAATTCTTCAAAATCAAATGTCCTGACTTTCATGCTGCAGTCAGCAGATCCAAATGTCAAGCCAGTTGTCATTTTGGATTAATGAAAAAACCTTTATTTAGTGGCCAAGTTAGGATACGTGGTTAAGTGTAAGTCCTCTCTTACACTTAACCACGATGGCACTCTGCTGGATGTAGTCAACTGTTTCAAATTCCTGGGACAACAAATTGATAGGGGATTGCTTGTCCCATATAGATATATGTTTTTATCAATCATATAGAGCATGTTTGATCAAAACCTTCTTCAAAATGTGAGGTACTTAGCAAAATATTGCCCTACTCAGGTTCTGATGACAGTGTATTACAGCTTAATTTATCCCCACCTTACCTACACAGGTTTAGTGTTGTTGGGAGCCTGCTCAAATAATCAGTTTTTCAGAGCTTTCAAATTCCAAAGGCAAGCAATTTGCATAATTGCTCAGTTGAACTTCAGAGAATCTTGCAAGGAAGCATTCAAGGAGATTAAAATCGATAAATTGGCAACTATTAACCCTGCCAAGTCTACATTTTAGAGACAACCTTAATCTGTATGTCTACAGGTGCTATGATCAGTGGTCTCGATTAAAAATAACGTATATCATAAATCTGGTTCTCTTTTGGAAAAAGTGAGTATGGGTCCCCATACACATATACAGTGATATTGACCCGCCCACCCACCTATCCGCGTACAGTGGTATTAACCCGCCACCCACCCATACACGTACAGTGGTACTGACCCGCCCACCCACAAATACACTTACAGTGGAACTGACCCACCCATACACATACAGTGGTACTGACCCGCCCACCCACCCATACACGTACAGTGGTATTGACCCACCCACCCACCTATACAGTGGTACTAACCCACCCACCCACCCATACACGTACAGTGGTACTGACCCGCCCACCCATACACGGTACAGTTGCAAAAATATCTTCTCCTTTTTGACACACACACACACACACTCTTGCCTCAGCATTCACACATATGGCACACAAGGCAAGAGACCTACCGAACTGGGAGACATACGACAGGGATTTACGAGCACTTGCTCTCACAAGCAGGGGTTCGTTTTATCAAAGTTCAATTAAAACTGCCAGATTCAATTAAAAGTGCCGCAACGCGTAAGGCGTTAAAAATGTGTTTAAAAAGCTGTTTAGCTTTCCAAGCAAATGCTAAAATTACAGTGCTGACTAGTTCAGTGCATAAGGACTAGGTGACTGCACAATCAGAAGACTGACAACCGGTGCTGGAAGTGAGTAAATTGCCAGAATGAATGTGGTGTGAGTGTAAACGCTGTATGTTTGACTGAATTTTCTATGTGACTGATTGTTAAATTGTTATTTATTATTAATCTGACGATTGCTATAGATTGTATAATGTTCTGGCAATAAAAGATTTGATTTGATAAAAATTCAAATCCATTTAATAAATAGATGGGGACATAATATGATTAGTTACCTTGGGTATGCAGAGAGAGCGTAGAGACTTCATCTGGTGTGCCCTGAGCCTATCTTCACGATAACAGTCCGCCAACCAGCCTCCACGAGGGAACAACAATACATTATACAGCTGCTGCTTCGTACACTGCCAACACAAAATATTTATAGTACCCTTACTTTGATATTTGAAAAGCAAATTACGTAGGCCAATTATATGTTCACAATTAAGTTGGTCAATCTTTATTTGCACTTGTACTACTATACACAATGCTATAATACAGACACTCAGTATAAAGTATTTTGGTTAATGGACAATATGATACAATGGTTTATTTTCTCACATAAGCACATTCCATTCATTTTTTTTTTTTTTTTTTAATCACCTTTAGACATTGTTGAAGAGGTTAAGGTTTAGAGAGTTAAGCATAAAGTTACATGCAGGTTTAAAGGCAATGGTTTACTAGAAAAATAAGGCCCAGACCTTACAGAATAGCCAATAACAACATGCAAACAAGCAGTTCATATTCCACTGAAAACTAAAGGTATTTATCTTTTAATTAATGGTTTTATAAGCCATTTAAATCTGGTAATCCTACATAATAAATTACAGATTATTATTGAAAAAAATTTAACACATGAAGAAAACAATCTTTACAAATGCCTCAAGTTGACATGTTTTACAGAATAATAATAAAGTCTGATGCAACTATATTTGTTTGTCTTATAGTCAATTCAATTTTTAATTGTACTGAGTGTTAAAAAAGTATCAAAACAGGATTACATTATGTTGAACCATTGAAAACTGAACAGTGAAACTCAATCAATATATTGACACCTTACCAAAATTTACCTTTTTTTAAAATTTAAGTATAAAATGTTCACCACATCAGACAAATGGCCCATGTTATATGAGAGATATTTTGAGGTTGAGTGTACATCAAATTACTGGTGAAGTCGCTCAGCACACTGAAGTGTTCCTTACATCCAGCAAGAAATAGTACTGTCAGCATGTAAAAATTAACCTATTCTCTTGTTTAAGGGGTATTATGACTCGTAATGGGCCATCCATCTGATGTGGTTAGCATTCAATCATTTTAATTAAAGGTATAATCATGAGGAGGGTAAAAAAAAGTAAAGGTTGACATAAATATAGATTATAATTTTCATAGTAGCAGGAAATAAAGATTACGTGGGAATATAGGGCTAACCTGTTCAGGAGATGCCGATATGATCCCAAAAGAATACAAACTTCTTCAGTCATCTGTTACCAGATAAGAACAGACGACTTTATATGTCCCAAACAGTAATTTTACCACAGTGGTAATTATGCATTGACAACCCCTTTAGTATTACACAAATCATGTATTTGAGTAACCTTATACTTTATGGTGGCTGGGGTCTATTTTGACACTATTATAATCAGCTGTATAATAATGTCTGGTCCGTTTGTGGTGCAAATTATTTTGGTCCAATTTCACTCATTCTATCTCTGGCTGTGATTCAGTAGTTTACGTTTCATTCCCAGTTAATGTCATTTACAATTAAGTTACTTAAACTGTAAATTATAAAAAACATATAAAGTTTTTGTGTATAGCATGTTAGTAAAATTATATACAGTAGTTACAATATTAAGATAATTTATTCGAAGTGAAGATATATGTAGAGAACTCTACGAGATAAGTGATGATCATGTAGAGTACTTATCTAAAATAATTTTTCCCACTAGTACTTTCACAATCACTTATCAACTATCAGATGCTGTTTTCATGATGCTACAAAACAACAAGCAGACAACAGCTGTAAAATGAAATGAATCATTCTGTTGATACAATAAACAAGCCTAGAAGTTCAACAAATCTCTCACATATGTTGCGAGCACTCTATTGCAAAGAAATAATCAATACCGACTTCAGTCGTTAGCACACTGTGTAGTAAGTACTAATTGTTCAACTTGTGCATAGCACTGTGTATAAGACAACCTAAAATGACTACAGTCATTTACATTATTTGAGACATTAAGACAAGAATCTGACAATAATGAGATTGGAGATGTGTGGGGATGGAGTGATGAATGAAGAGTGCCTCTTTTTTTGAAAGCTTGTTTGTGAGCTCTCTGCTCAGATATTCTGCTAGTTGTACCTTATTTGTTTATTATGTGTATCATGGATTATATCCTTTATTATGCTTTGAAAAGTATATAATCCATGAAACTAAATAAATCTCTCTTGGTCCAGATCTTATATATCCATATATTCTTCGAGATTGTGCTGAGTGTCTTATTTGTGAGAGAAATCTGTAGCATCTCTTGAGCATCTTTGCCAATGGCCTCATACGGAGACTCTGGCATAAATGTTTAGTAAATCACTTCATGGGACTTCCCACTCACCCAAGGACACACTACTCAGAGCGTCAATAGTTCCTTTATATTACAGAACTATTAAGTAACTAAATTAAGAATTTAGCAATTAATCGTTTGAAATAACCATTCTCATTAGTTATGTTTGTTTCGAATATAACTTTATTGTATGAGTATATGAACAAAATACTCTTTATTTTTTAATGAGGGGACTTGTAGCGCCAGTCAATTAAACTCTAAAGCCTCAAAAATAGCCCTGAAACTTAAACATGCAGCATTCAAGAAATCAGGCTAAACTGGCTAGGTGTGAGTTGTTACGCAGTGAAGAATTATACTGTTTTCAGCAACCTCATAAACATGCAACAATCATTTTATAAATCAAGATTGTTAAGTACCTTGATTTTTCAATTTATCACAATCACAGACCGTACGCCGAGGTGCAAAGAGTGTCGGGGATGGCAAGCGAAGCGTGTACCTAAAATATTCTATGATATATGTACAGTGGTACTTAACCCCCCCTTCCACCCATGAAGTGTAAGAGAGGACCTAATGGTCTTAACTTTGCCTCACTAAATAAAACTTTTTTCAGTTAATTTCACCCACACACGTACAGTGGTACTTACCCACCTGCTCACACACACTCATAAAGTGGTACTTCCCACCCGCCTACCCCTACACGTACAGTGGTACTTAACCACCCGTCCACCCACACACACATAGTGGTTCTTACCCACCTGCTCTCACACACACACACGTACAGTGCTACTTACCCACCCGCTCACCCACACACGTACAGTGGTACTTACCTACCCGTCCACCCACACACGTACAGTGCTACTTACCCACCCACACACATACAGTGGTACTGACCCACCCGCCCATATTGTGAATTTTCAATGTTATCATCTATTTTGAAGTAGCTATGACAGCACATTTGATCGCTGCATCACATAGGTACTCAAAAGTATTGACAACATTTTTGTCGATAAATATAATAAATGTTTATAATTGCCGGCATGGTGGATCAGTGGCTAAAGCTTCGGACTGCGGAGGGCAAGGTCCAAGATTTGAATCCCCACTGAGCCAGCAGTCGGTACTTCACTTGTTGAATAAAGTTCACGCACAGGCCTATAGGCCCATGTGAACTTGCGAGGGGAGTTAACAAAATTTTTTTTTAAATGTTATTCTTGATATGATATACTTACATATCAATATACCTGAAAATGTAAGTAGAAAATAAATTCAACAAACATTTTAAGAATAGATTATGTAAATATAATACAATTGTAAGATTGTGACCTACCTTTGTCTGATGATCCATAGTGGCTTGCCAGCGCTCCAACTCTCGTTGGTAGGCTGCCATTCGATGGTCATGGGCTACCTTCTCTGTGAATGTAGCTCCAGGTCCTAGACTAGAAGGCTCTGTTGGCCTGGCATGCTGGTAATGGGAGAACCAGTCAGCAAACCCCTCTTGAGCATCCTGTCACCATTTCAGATCATCAAGTGTGTCCGCAAAACTGCTATATGTAATGGCTACCCATTACATATAGCACACTCTACAGCTTGCTTTACAATTCCCTCTTTTTCAAGGCAATTTCAATCAATAAGAATCAGGAAACTAGCAAACCTGCCTTTGAGGATAGGTCCAATAACGCAGTATGCAGGTGAACATATAAAAATACAATATATATACAGGGTATCTTTTTTAAATGGGCCACCTTTGTGATCTTTGAAACCATAAGTCTGACAAAAAACTTTAAATGGAGAAAACTTACCTGTTTTTGGAGGATTAAAAATACATATTTAAAATTTTGGAAAACAGCTAGCTGCCATTTCCCAATATAGCAGTCAAATTTGATTTTTCTTGTGGAACACCCTGTATTTAATGATTGTTTAAATAGAAATAGTAATTTTAAGATTTTTGTATTCTTGGCAGTTTTTCGATTTTACTCAGTAACGTAGTCAATACTAATAAACATGAGTCTTTGGCATTTTTATATTAAAATAGTAACATTTTATTTTAATCATTTTTTCATTTTACAAAGTCTTAAAAGATTAATGTTTTAAATTGCATTGGCTTAATTAACATTTACTTACCCAAAATCGTTTATTATTTGTTCAATTTGAAACAAAATGTATACTGTAATTTCTGAAAACATTCATGGTATTTTTGGCTGTATAATGTTTTATGAATGTGAGTAGCATTTATATTTTCTTAATTCAGAATGATTACCTATAAAATCAACCTCTTAAATTTAATTGTGGTAATTTCAATCAACTATTGCGTTTTTTTTTTTTTTTTTTTTTACTAAACCAGACATAAAATGGCAGTTTTTAATTTTCTCTAGGCTTATAAGTTTTGTAATTTTTATATTGTAAATTTTAATTGCATACTAATTTGAGCATTATATTCCATTTGGCTAAATATATACTTTTTAAAACTTAAAATAAATACTTTCTTTGTGGAAAAATGTCAAGAATCGTACCCTGAGAATAAATAAAAATGTTACCAATTCTCTAGTTTTTGGAATTACTGTATGTCATTTAATAGATTCTTAGGGTGTATTATGTGTTGGAGAAATCCACAAAGTACTATGCGCCTTGTACTGACTGATTTGTTGATTCACTGGCGTAAAGGTATTAGACAATTTTTCTGAGACATACTCAAAAAGTACTTAGAACCGAGAACCGGAAACCAATTTCAGTAAAGAACTGGATCCGACCGAAAAAATTGAACATGCAGATGACACAACTTTTAATGACGTATTTAATCTTGAACCATTGGCTAGTGAAGCACTAAAAAAGCTTCAAATTGGTTTTACTCGAATGGTTTTTTGGTTAATAAGGACAAGACAAGAATTGAAGAAATATTAAGATTGCTAAAAAAAGGCTATCGAGAGCATTAAAAAATGTTATCTCAGAGAGCACTGTAAACCACTGTTTAACGATTTACAATTTCAAACAATAATTAATATATATATTTGATCTTCTTATTTATGTACAAAAAATCCAAATTTACTATATTTTAGATTCTCTATTCACATTTACAATACCCACAACAAAACAAATACTGATATTAAATTTTCGTGTTTCACCAAAACACATAGCAGTCATATTGTAATCTGGATTTCGTTAAAAAATACAACTTTTTAGAAAAAATGTATTTATAACCTTTCATAACATTTAAAAATAAATGTTATATATGGCTACTGGACAGTCCATTTTATAATTTAAATTAATTTTTTCGCACCAAAGTCATTGCCTTTTAATTTAATTTTGTTTTATTTTAATTAATTTACTGGAATAACAACTTACTTTTACATGCTGCAAACAAATTTTGTTTTTATTGTACTATAATGAAAAGTTATCATAATAGTCCATGTTCTATATAGTAGATTTACATTTGACAGCTGTAGCACTAACTTGTGACATTCTGAATGATGTATGTATACATTCTTGTAACAAAATGGTATAATAATAATAGTAGTATTCTGTATTATTATTAGTATAATAATTATAGTATAATAATTCTTGTGACTAATAATAGTAATCTTTATATTAAATATAAAAATTAGTATTATTAGTATTTTAATATAATAATAGTGATTATTATAGCTGAGTTTGTTTATGTAATTTCATGCTGACGTTTTGTAATATCATGCTGTGTTCTTCTATAATTTTAATTAATTCCTTAATTTTAAATTTAATTTTTAGTTTGGTTACAAAGTTATTAACATTATTTTTATACTACTAAGTTAGTTTTTTCAGTTAAAAGAGACATAATAAAGTTTTTTATTTACTTTACCAAACGTGGATTGCAGAGAACTTGGCTACATATTTGACATTCATAGTCGGGTAGTGAATATATATTTTTATTTTCTCATTTATTTCTTGGAATAATAAGTTAAATTTTTTAAGGAGTAGATAATTATTTTTGAACAAAATATAAATTTAAATCCTAAAACATTTTTAACGTACACTTAACCATCTGCTATTAAACTCTAAACTTTTTTCATGTTAGTACATAGTTTTTAATTTTTGTTTTATTATTTTTTTGGTAACTTTTATGTAAAAACTTTAATCCAAACAAAATAAAGAAATTATCATGGTAATATCTCTTTAGTTTAATTTTGTGTAAATCTCTGCATTTTTTCCCAATTTTTTTGCAGTTTGGCTATGGAATTGGTGAGACACTGTAAGGACATATAAGGGTTAAGTGTCTTAGAATCCAATTAATTATGTTGTCTTAAATAAAAATTGAGGATAAATTGAATCAAATTAAAACTAGACAGTAACATCTAGACAACGAATTACTTAATAGCAAATACATTACAGAAACTATGTGTGTTACGCAAATGAATTATTAAAATACTTGAAAATAGACAGTTGTATATTAGTAATGTTACTATTTGTTTACAGTTCCAAAGCAAAGAAGATAAAGTGTTTCTTCAGAATATCAGTCACTAACACACTTGCAAGAGCTTACAGATATTTGTCAGCTACACTGTACCACGATTTTTTGTGCATTGATAAATTAACACACACTATCTATAAAGTTAAAGTGGATAAATATGGTTGATATTGACCTAAATGAACAGCTGGGTTACTGTATTCGTAGTCAGCATTAAAAGTAATGTTGTAGAATAATACTTACTAAGTACGCCTTGTGGGAGAGATACTCCTGCACTGCGGCAGAGACCCGGCTTGGCAAACAATCTGAGTAGAAAGACATTGAGTCGTTGTCTGCATTCCACTGATTCAACACATGATCTATCGAATCCGCTGGTATCTGTTCAGTATGACTGACTTAGAAAATTTGCAAGAACCAAAATCATACTACGGTAAAAAAAAGCATGCAGATAAAATAATTGAAAAGGATGTAGTTGGTTGCGTTTAGTTTAATTGTGTACATGTATTCCGTACACATACAGTGATATTAGGTTTAGGTTTTTAATTAAACTAAAATAATTGATATGGGCATATAGCTGTGCTCACCACCTTTGTTTATGGTTTTACTAATTATGTTCCAAACTAAGACTGTTTCACAGAGTAAAATAAAGAATACTGAATACTAATAGTGAATCTTAATTTTTGTCTTAACTAAGAATAAAATGTGATTGGATGGTAATATTTATTTAAATTATGATCATATTTAGTTTCACTAAATCAGCTTTGTAAACAAATATAAACCCAGTAATCGATATTGCTTTATATTTCTTTTGACTCAAATCATCAACCAGATGTTATGTGCTTGTAGTAAAATCAAACCAGCTGTACAGCTAATATATTTAGGAAAGCATTGATTCAACCCTGCGATCCTTATCTCACCATAACCCATCATTACAAGGTTTTATGCACAGCTACATGCCTCATCAATATACATAGTTATTTTATAACATTCCTTATTGAATAGCTCGTAGCCAATTATTTTTTTTACTAAACTTCTAAATATTTACTAAACTTCTAATAAGGTTAAATTTTCAAATATTTTTAGTGCAAAATTATTGAATGTATTTTAAATATAAATTATAATATTATAATGTTACCTTGTGTCTTTTGGTATTAATCTAGTTCAGCAAAAAACAAAGAAACAATGAGCTTAAATGACTTTGTATTTTTTTATACAATTTCATACAAATTAATTGTATGAGATTAATTATTTTAGAATATATGAGTGAATATACTGAAAGTATAGAGAGATAAAAATAAATGATATTTATGTATAATAAGTCTGTAGAGTTTTGAACAAGTATTAAATGAAATTGCATTATTATTACTAATTCTAAGTAAGTATGATGCTGAAATTTCTCTTTTCTCATGTGAAATTTCTCTTCTCTTCACCCCTTCTGAAAATTCAACGGACACAATCAGCTGGTGAAGTTGTGGTGGGTTACGAATGTTAAGATGCGCGTGGCGCCTAATCTCCTCTGCTCCCTTTGTTTGTAGGTTATGTTAAAGGTAGTAGAGAAAACTGCTTGAATCGATTTTATATAGACATAATCTTATATATTGTCATTTTTGTAGTTAGTTATTATAAATCATGTTGAAATTGAATATTACGTTGTTCAATCTATTACAACTTATATAATTAGCAAAGCATACCTTTTAAAATTGCATACGAAGTAATATGTGAATAAAACTTAATGAAAGTAGTGATAAATATTATTTCAGTTTGAAGGTATGGCACTGAACATTTAAATCGCATTAAAAGTATTTAAAATGAAACATATATTTAAAACACAATAATATCACAATAAAATTATAATATAACCTTAATATAAATCAGTAATGACAACAAACTGACTACACCAGCTGATCCCTCACTCCTATCTCAGGTCTTTTTCCCCTTATGTTATGTTCCCTTATACTAGATTCCAGTTCCCTCCACATTCCTTGCTCGCCAATAGTCACCTAGTATGATGATGTAATAGGCGGAGTTTCCCATTGCATATCAATGACGACCAAATGTTAAAGTGGCATAGTGGCACGTCGGTTCAATGGTGGGAGAAGACTTATTTTCTGTCTCATTTTAATGACTAACTTTACCTCTCTCACACAGGTTCTTCAATTAGGTTGCAATCAAAGCAGCCGAACTATAGTATCACAATTGATTTATATGATGTGTTTTGTCAACAAAGTATTTCAACTGATTCAATACTAAGAAAAAATTAAACAAATACTACACCTGAAGTTATATTGATATTTACATGCTATCAGATTGTGTGTTAATTTGTTAGGTTACATACTGTTTTTTGTATAGATGAATGTTATTTTACTAGTTAATTTTAATTTTATTACCTGTATCTGATTTGTATTTTAACCATATATTTTTTCTAATATATACAATTTTATTCTACACTGCCTGCAACAACTTCTTTGGATCTGACCCTAACTCCTACAGACCCATATCAATTGCTCCGATTATATCTAAAGTTTTTGAAAGAATTGTATTTAACACTCTATTCTTTTTTTAACCTCAACAACATAATATCGGAAAGCCAGTTTGGATTCAGACCAAACTTGGATACATCTTCTGCAGTAGCATCAGCCATGAAGCGTGTACTGACCCCATCATTACAAGGTTTTATGCACAGCTACATGCCTCATCAATATATATAGTTATTTTATAACATTCCTTATTGAATAGCTCGTAGCCAATTATTTTTTTTACTAAACTTCTAATAAGGTTAAATTTTAAAATATTTTTAGTGCAAAATTATTGAATGTATTTTAAATATAAATTATAATATTATAGTGTTACCTTGTGTCTTTTGGTATTAATCTAGTTCAGCAAAAAAACAAAGAAACAATGAGCTTAAATGACTTTGTATTTTTTTATACAATTTTATACAAATTAATTGTCTGAGATTAATTATTTTAGAATATATGAGTGAATATACTGAAAGTATAGAGAGATAAAAATAAATGATATTTATGTATAATAAGTCTGTAGAGTTTTGAACAAGTATTAAATGAAATTGCATTATTATTACTAATTCTAAGTAAGTATGATGCTGAAATTTCTCTTTTCTCATGTGAAATTTCTCTTCTCTTCACCCCTTCTGAAAATTCAACGGACACAATCAGCTGGTGAAGTTGTGGTGGGTTACGAATGTTAAGATGCGCGTAAGAAACCTCTCTTGATTCTGGCGACCACACTGTAGGCCTTTTTTGCGATCTTAGTAAGGCCTTTGATATTGTTGATCATGTCATTCTCTTACAGAAACTGGCTGCATACGGGGTCAGAGGTTTTCTTCTTAACTGGTTCAGGTCCTACTTGTTTGGTCGAGTCCAATGTGTCCAACTTTCTAGCTTTGGTGAAACCCACACGTCTGAATTTTCCACTGTCAAATAAGGCGTGCCTCAGGGCTCTGTCCTGGGGCCTTTGCTTTTTATCCTCTATATAAATGATCTTCCTAAATACGTTAACTCTGGTTTAGATAATTCACCACTCTCTGTTTCTTTATTTGCTGACGATACATGTCTCATTTTAAATCACAATAATTTTTCTTCTATAGTCAATATTTTTAATCACACTTTCTCTCAACTTATTTAGTGGTTTTCATCAAATAAATTGTACCTAAATGTAGCCAAAACCAGTATTATTGAATTCCATCCTCATCGCACATATAATATTCCAAACATATTTTGTATGGGCGACACTATTTTGGACAACGCTCTGTCAACTAAATTCCTTGGAATCTATCTAGATTACAATTTGTCTTGCGGCACTCATATTTCTAAGCTAGGGAGCCAGCTGAACTCCGCTATATTTGCCCTGAGATGTTTGTCTTCATTCGCCTCTAGTAAGGTCCTCAACTTCGCGTATTACGGCCTTATTGAGAGTCGATTGAGATATGGAATTCTTTTCTGGGATTTCTGTAATTCTACTTTATTTAATTGAATATTTATCCTTCAAAAGAGGGCGCTAAGGATCGTCTGGGGTCTGGACCACAGGGCCAGCTGTAGGGAGCTCTTTCGGGCGAGTGGTATCCTCACACTACCCAGCCTTTTAATATATGAGGTGGTGTTATATGTTTTTAAAAATAAAATCAAATTCCCTATCCATAATCATAACTACAATACTAGATGTAAAAACAATTTTACCATTGAAAAATGCAATCTGGATCTTTTTAAAAATTCTGTTTTTAATTTTGGCCCTAAATATTTTAATCTTCTCCCTCAAAATATAAAAACAATCAATAGTTTATCTCAGCTGAAAACATGTTTGAGAAGTCATTTGGTCAGGAGGACTGTCTATACTATCGATGAGGCTCTTATGCAGCCTTAAGGGGTGATGTTGGCTGTTTTATTTTTATTTAACTACCTTACATATTTTTCTTACTATAGCAGCTCTTACTGTAATAAAATAAATGTCAACATTGGCTTAAGTGTAGGCTATAGTGAAAAATTGTCTCAGAATTAATTTACTTATGGTGTTATTTGTGTATTATTTTATGTTCTTGATTAATGATGTTATTTTTGTATTATGACTTACATAGAAAACTGTAACAGTTCATATTGTGTCAATAAATTAATCTTGAATCTCTACACTGAAATTACTATTTAAGCCTTTAAGGAGCAACTGCATTCAATATCTAAAAAGGTATTGATAGGTTTCCCAGAAATAATTACTGTTCTGGTCAAAATAAGTTTAAGTGGATTAAGGAAATCATTTTATTTAACATTTTTAAATTGAAGATGTTTGTTTTCAAAGAGTCATAAAAATAACAAAACATACTCCTGATTATAAAATAAGTTATTTTTAAATTATTAAAAACTATTCCGTATAATATTTGTCACAACTCACTTATAATAAATTATAAAACGTATAAAATGGTTGCGGCCCCTATATGCAACAGAATAAAGTAGATGAACATAAATATTGAAGATGAGTGCACAACTGCTGAACTGACCAAGGAGGATGCCATCTAGAGCGTGATGTCAACTGCCTGTAGCGAAACTTCGTACCAATATTGCCCAATAATCCCCTTTTTATTGTTTACTTATGCAGTATTTTAAACAAGATACTAGATAAAAAAGCTACTAGATAGCTTTCTACATTACTGTGTACACAGGATAACAGATTATACTATTCCAATGAAAGCAACATTTTACAGTACAACAGTACTCCTTTCAATATTTTACTTTTATACCAAATGATTAAAAAGAAAATATGTTTACAGCTCACTTTGGAAATATTTTGCTGCTAAATTACTATAGCCTGCTTAAGATAATGTTTTATAGATGTTTTAAGCAGATGTTTTAATAGATCAACATCATTGTGAATATAATATAATTCTACAATATTACAACTGCTTCAATAACATGTCAGGAGTGAAATATAATCCCTAAGATTCTAATCTAAATTTTACTACGAACACTTGAAAATGATCAATTGCTTATTCCAGTACCTGGTTAAAGGCAAGTCTTGCTGCCTGAGTTTTCCCAAGTGCTAGGAATGTACGGATAAGTGCATTAGCTTGCCACAGAGCCTCAGCTCGTTGGGACGGATACATTACTACCCATTCAAGTCCATAGATCTGCCGTTTATCTTCCTCCGTCACCTCAGCACTCAACAGCGTTGACACTCCACTTTCTGCACTTTCTTCACTACAGAAACAGATTACACAATGCTTTATTTGATAGTAAATGAAATGAGTAAATGTTAAAATGAAAATCTCTATCAACATCAAGAGAAAAATTAAAACATACTAAAGTGTCAATAAAAATAATTTTTCTTCTTTTCGTCTCTGTAGCTTATTATTTTAGCTATAATATAAACAATTGGATAATTTTTACCAGCTACTCTTCCACACTCCTTGCAGTTATCAATATTTAAATTTAAGGAAATATTCTATTTTCATCGAGTTCTTTTATGAAAAAGTCTCCATATTTTTCTTTCTTTTTATTTAATTATCAAAGCATAGTAAATATTAAGTTCATTAAACTATGCACTTCTTATAATTGTGATATATTGTGCTCAATTGTATTTGATTAAGCCCTATATCTTACATCCCTTATATTAATTTAAATTGACCTTCTTACTTTATTCATTAGTAAGACGCCGACCTAGTAGATATGGGCTACTATGAGTGTAGATGTTAGAGTGTAGTCATTGTTACTAACTAAGAGGGTACATTCACGCAACACAAAAACAGAGAGGTTGTAATATATTTTTGGGCAACAGGCTGGAAGGGTCAACAAGATACACAGTCACATTTGAAGTAGTCAACAAACTTAATTTAAATATTTTTCAATTTATTTATTTTCAAAATCACACATTCATACTGTTCACTTCGAGACATTTGATATATTTTCTAGAATAAAACTAATAAAAGCTTCAAAGTAAGTCCTACTTAGACTGACAACGTTGATATTGCTTGAGGTAATGAACGTTGCTCTACTACTCAAACAAACTGATAACACTTTTTGTTTTCATAAGAAACTACAATTTACCTATTGAAATGATAATGTATTTCTTAAAAGTCATAATGGGTTATTACAATATTTGCCCATTCTCATTCAGCTGCCATTGAATCACCTTACACCTTGATTTATAGTGGCAACTTAATGCCATGTCTACACTTATCCATAGTAGGATGGGTCCAAAAAGTCAGAATTTTGATATTCAAATTGTAATAGGTCTCAAAAGTTGTGTATTGTATACAAAATAATTTTAAAATATTTTTAAATCATACGTAGGTTATTCAGTTTGCACATTGAATTTGTAGTTTTAACATGTAAAATTTCATAAAAGGAGTTACATATGTAATTGCACAACAGTATAAATGAAGTAGTGCTAGTTAAAAAAGTGGTAAAAGGCATTGAGAATTTAAATTTGTGAAATTAAAATCATTTATATGATTTAAAAACTATTTTTCCACTATCCTTTTTGTAAATATACAACATTTTAGACCTATTACAATTTGAAAATTGAATATGATATTTTCAACCCAAACCACACTACTATATGATCTCTTAATTAAAATAAAAAACTGTATTCCTTCAAAAAAACAAAGCCTTTCAATAGTCACAAAATTATCTATGAAACTAACCGTATGTTCTCTACAACTCGCTGAGTAATGGCTTCTACTGGCAAATGAACAGACTCTGCAGCAGCTAGGGCAGTCTTGCGCAGCTCAGACTGATCAATCTGCTGCAGGAAGTTGGCGTATAGAGTGACCTGATCCTCAGGTGGCAGCGTTGCTGTGTAGTAAGCAACTAAATTTGGCTCTTGCTGACTCATCACAACCTACACATGATATGAGCAATTTGGACAATTGTGATGGCCGTGGTTTACAGGTACTCTGTTGGACTTACATTTAATAATGCAGAACATAACAATATTTGGTATTCACTCTTTCTAGGTTCTTCCCAATACTTATCCATTTTATTACTAGTGAGTAGAATCAGTCTATTTTTGCTGGCAAAATAGTTTTAATTAGACAAACAACTCTATTTGTTTGTCTCTATTACTAAAAAAATTGAAAACTAAATTATAGTAAACCTTATATTTCATTAGTAGAACCCCGATTATCAGAAAAAATTGGGGCTGGACTCATTTACGATAGTGGACATTTCGGATAATCAGATGTTACACTATTTTAGTAATCGTGAACAGTAAATGTGTACCTAGATTAAAAAGTAGATAAAAAGTATTATTTTAAAATTATGTAGAGCATTACATTACAGTACAGTATAATTTTTAAAGTATTTTTTTTATTATTTTTTTTTTAATGGTTATAATCACTCTTTTTCATTTGGCTGACATCCTAAATCAATAGACAAACACTACTGTAATGGGCACAATTTATGTATAGTTTTTTAATACTCTACCATGCTTACTGTATAAATTAATTTTTGTAATTGTTTTAGAACACATCAATTAACAGATATAATGTCAATTTTTTTACCAAAGTATTTTTTCGATTATTGTTGATTATTCCTTTTCCAACTAGATCATGTTTTGGATAGCCTGGATTTCTGATAATCAGGGTTTTACTGTATCTCTATTATGCAGCGTGTCATAATGACATTTTTTCATAATGTCTGTTAATTCTGTGTGGTTTTTAACATTGAACACAAACTTGGAAACTATTTTGATCTACAAAAATTACTTCTTGAGATATCACAGAAAAACTACACTTGCAGAAAATCATCTATGGCGGACATATACATGATAATAATAAAACATAAAAGCTATGTATATGTCCACCAAAACGCTGAGGCTCCCTGCAGTCCTAGTGATGTTAACCTAATTCTCAATGAACTATCCACAATAACTACAATGACACAGCAAAATTAAACGAAATGACTAATCTGTTCTAAACTGGGTCCTAACTGGATATACTATTAAATAATCTAAAAGTATTTTAAACTCATAAATGACAAGATGCTTAAATCTACTAAAATGTTTTATATGGATTCAATAATTTGTTAAGCAATTAAAAGTTTTGAATGACAACACTTTTATTTTGGATTCTCAAATTCTCAGTAATGCAGAATATTTATTTATATTGGTGAATAACTCAACAACCCTAGACTCGGAACAAACAGAGTAATTATCCCTGAATTCAATCAACCAACATAATAATTATAAAATTATTATTCTATCATGAAGATGCAAAATTATAAAATTTAACAAGATCTACAACTTATCCATCCACATTTTTATTTTAATTTTTATAGTATCAGCTGTTTAATTAATTATTTTAAAGTTAAATATTCTTATAACATTATATTATTCTGTTTTGTTTAACTGAAACAGAAATCGATTTTGAATATTAAAAACACAAAAGATTGCTAAGTGTACAGATAAATGCTGTTAAAAGAAACAGATAAACGTACAGTGGTATTGACCTTCCCCTCCGCCCATACATGCACAGCAGTAATGACTCTCCCACCCGCACATACACGCACAGTAATATTGACCCACCCACCCACCCATACATGTACAGTGATATTGACCCACCTGCCCACCCATACACGTACAGTGATATTGACCCACCCGCCCACCCATTGACGTACAGTGGTATTGACCCACCTGCCCACCCATACACGTACAGTGATATTGACCCACCCGCCCACCCATAGACGTACAGTGATATTGACCCACCCGTCCACCCATACACGTACAGTGATATTGACCCACTAGTCCATCCATACACATACAGTGATATTGACCCACCTGCCCATCCATACACGTACAGTGATATTGACCCACCCGCCCATTCATACACATACAGTGATATTGACCATCCTGCCCACCCATACACGTACAGTGATATTGACCCACCTGCCCACCCATACACGCACAATAATATTGACCCACCCACCCACCCATACATGTACAGTGATATTGACCCACCTGCCCACCCATACACGTACAGTGATATTGACCCACCCGCCCACCCATAGACGTATAGTGGTATTGACCCACCCACCCACCCATACACATACAGTGATATTGACCCACCCGCCCACACATACACGTACAGTGATATTGACCCACCTGCCCACCCATACACGTACAGTGATATTGACCCACCCGCCCATCCATACACGTACAGTGATATTGACCCACCTGCCCATCCATACACGTACAGTGATATTGACCCACCCGCCCACCCATTCACGTACAGTGATATTGACCCTCCTACCCACCCATACATGTACAGTGATATTGACCCACCTGCCCACCCATACATGTACAGTGATATTGACCCACCCGCCCACCCATAGACGTATAGTGGTATTGACCCACCCACCCACCCATACACATACAGTGATATTGACCCACCCGCCCGCCCATACACGTACAGTGATATTGACCCACCTGCCCACCCATACACGTACAGTGATATTGACCCACCCGCCCACCCATACACGTATAGTAATATTGTACAGGAAATATATATAATAATTATAAGTTACTCACTGTAGTAGTGTATTGGTCTATATAAAAAAGGAGCCTTCTTTTTACTACTATGGCTACTTGAAAATCTATAATATTATCAAGCAAAAATGCTGGTTGGTTAAGTACACAATTATTTAATAGTTTAAATAGTATATAGTTGAAGTTTGTAATGCTAAATCACTCCAATACAGCAGCAAATAATATGACTGGTATTTTACTTTAATTACTGATATTATTTTACAATCAATCTTAAAATAATTTTAATGGAATCTCAATCGGAATATCAAATTTTGATAAATCACTGACCATGTCCTTGATAATCAGCCATCTGTACTTTATCTGTTACTTAACAAAGAAAAATATATCCTAAAATGGTTAGATCTGTCATCTGGAAATGTAACAAAAATGTCCAAATGGGACATAGAACTACCCCTTTTGGGTCATCAGGAGATATCAGATATTATCTCCTGATTTGAATATACCATTATATTTTAGAAGGGACAACTTTGCTCCCCAAAAAACAAAAAGCAGTTCCCAGGCGAGGCTGAAGGCTAAATGCACTAATAGATAACTGTCTGAATAGTTTTTTTTTTTTTTTTTTTTTTTATTTACAAAGAAATAATATTCTAACTTCAAATATTTTCAACTTTATTTATTCTGATCACAGTGGTTTTCTTATTTGAATGCCTCTTAACACTGGTAGGTCAAAAAACTTTTTTTGTTTTTTTCTATTACAATATCTTTATATCAGCTATTAAACACCTCCCAAGAAGTTCTTTCATTTAATTATGTTTATAGTTATAAGTCCATCACCTCAAAGATGTGAATTAAGGCTTTCTTGGTACATACAGAATTGAGAAAATATTTTCTGGATTATTCCCAAATTTTAAAAACAGACCCTTACAGGACTGATCTTGTTCATAAGTTATTTTAAATTACGTAATTTTTCTATAAATTAGCAAATTTGATTTTAAATAATTAATGTTTGTTTTTATTTTACTACGACAAGAAATACAGTATTGTGTTTGGCATTTTATACTTTTTAATATCACAAATTTACAAAATCGATTAACTTTATATACTCAACTGGGATATGTACTTTTACCCCATGTTATATTATAATACAATCGCTATGCACACGTACAGACACAGCACCTGCACCCACAGGATCGCGCTTCAATGACTTACTGCAATTATACCCCACTTATCCCGCCGAGGGAGGGGGAGGGACTGGTATTTGTGTGTGAGTACCTTGCGGTCAGACGTACAGCTAGCACAGGTAGTGGATTTAATTTGTCCCTAATGCCGGCCGAACCACCTTAAAAATGCATTACAGGGAAATATAATTAATCGACCAACAGATACTTCTCATATTGTATTGTTTTTACACATTAATTAATAGATTTGTTAGTTGCATATTAATAGATTGTCATGCATAAATATTAATACATTTTTGCTTAAATCTTACGTTCAAATATAGTATTTAAATAAATACGTTAGGCTTGACATGATCCCTAAATTTCTGTTCACTTTTGCATCACTTGGAATTGAACTGCCCGGACAGCCTATTGTGTATACAATTTGGGATGGTAACCTTTTTCCAGGACTATCCATTTGAGACTTTTTTTCAAGGTGGGAGGGAATTGGATCAGTAGGTGATTCAAAGTTAGAATATTGCACTCCACGATACAAATCCTTAGCGACTGAGTCAGACTTATTCTAACCGAGTAATTTACCGAAATATTAACTTCTATTGCTTTCACATTATTTTATTTTTTTAGTAAAATGTGTATATTGTTGCGATGAGGCTCGTGTGAAGTTGGTTCCATTGACAAAAAGCGAACTCATCCAACCACAAATCACATTAACCCAGATTGCTACATTTAAAGCAGTTTTACTTGCTATGTGACTGGTATTCACAAAATATATCACACTACAATAAAGGCTGGTTTACTTGTTAAGTGTATTCGCTGTAAACACTAGGACCCATCCAACCACAAATCACGTTAACCCAGATTGCTACATTTAAAGCAGCTTTACTTGCTATGTGACTGGTATGTGTATTCACAAAATATATCACACTACAATAAAGGCTGCTTTACTTGTTAAGTGTATTCGCTGTAAACACTAGGACCCATCCAACCACAAATCACGTTAACCCAGATTGCTACATTTAAAGCAGCTTTACTTGCTATGTGACTGGTATGTGTATTCACAAAATATATCACACTACAATAAAGGCTGGTTTACTTGTTAAGTGTATTCGCTGTAAACACTAGGACCCATCCAACCACAAATCACGTTAACCCAGATTGCTACATTTAAAGCAGCTTTACTTGCTATGTGACTGGAATGTGTATTCACAAAATATATCACACTACAATAAAGGTTGGTTTACTTGTTAAGTGTATTCGCTGTAAACACTAGGACCCATCCAACCACAAATCATGTTAACCCAGATTGCTACATTTAAAGCAGCTTTACTTGCTATGTGACTGGAATGTGTATTCACAAAATATACCACACTACAATAAAGGCTGGTTTACTTGTTAAGTGTATTCGCTGTAAACACTAGGACCCATCCAACCACAAATCACGTTAACCCAGATTGCTACATTTAAAGCAGCTTTACTTGCTATGTGACTGGTATGTGTATTCACAAAATATATCACACTACAATAAAGGCTGCTTTACTTGTTAAGTGTATTCGCTGTAAACACTAGGACC
The DNA here is from genome assembly GCA_035578905.1 of Stictocephala bisonia. Classification (NCBI taxonomy): domain Eukaryota; kingdom Metazoa; phylum Arthropoda; class Insecta; order Hemiptera; family Membracidae; genus Stictocephala; species Stictocephala bisonia. The sequence continues at coordinate 362,125 of JAQJVL010000047.1, forward strand.
CATCCAACCACAAATCACGTTAACCCAGATTGCTACATTTAAAGCAGCTTTACTTGCTATGTGACTGGAATGTGTATTCACAAAATATATCACACTACAATAAAGGCTGGTTTACTTGTTAAGTGTATTCGCTGTAAACACTAGGACCCATCCAACCACAAATCATGTTAATCCATAACCTATGTTGCCCATTACAATTGCCCCAAATTGTAAAATATATGATTGGAATAATGTATTTTTAAAGTATACTTATGTTTTAAAAAAACATTACAAAAGAAGCAAACAAAAGGCAACACGAACTTGTTTGAAAATAGTTGTAACGAAATGCAAAACTGGATGGTATATCCACTGATACATATAACAAGTACATTTTAAATCAGTAAAAGATATAAAAACAATATCAGCAGCTTATTAAATAGTTCAGAAAACTTTAAACACTCATTTGTACTCCTGTATGAAAAAAACTGTTTGCCAGTATGCTTATTGATCCCCAAAATATTATTGAAGAAGCTAAAAGATTTTAAATCTCTGATTCTATTGAGACATATATTAATATCAAACAAATTAAAGAAAATATCATATAATTTAATTAAAACTATTATTCATAATCTAACCATACCATAATTTTGTTGTTTTAATCTCTGTTTTTTATAAGGAGTCTTCCCCAATGCATCTTTAGAATGTATTCTTTTTTTTACAAAAGGACAAATCAGAGAGTTATTGGCCAATCTCACTTATTCCTTTAGTACCTAAATTGTTTGAACTATTATTTTTTTATAAAAGCACTTCCTTATGAATTTTGTTTATATAACATCTTTTTTAAATTTTAACTAGGGGTGTGCGAGAAGCTCGAAATTCAAGTTTTTTTTAAAACTCGAACTCGACATAAGATTTTTTTTAAATCGAGTCGAGTTTTACCATATCTTTGAGTGTAAAACACTATAATCAAGACAAAAGTCCCATTTGTATAATATATTATAAAGATAATCAATTTATGTAGGCAACTGTATTTAAAATATGATCACAGTATCGTATTCGTAAAATGATATGTCTCGCGATGTATTCAGATTCGTGATTCACGCATACAAGTTTCGATCGTACGGCCATGGTGATTACAGCGAAAAGTATTCTCGTTATTTATAGAGAAGGTATGACCAAATATGCTGTTTCAAATAGCCGTCACTAGTTATTCATACAAAACATGATAACTGATCACAAAGAATCAGTTATTGAACCGTTTCAAAACTTCGTTACGTAACTACTTTTACCAACATTTGAAATTAACAGGTGCATTTACTTCAGGTCCATAATTTAAAAAATCATGTCTAAAAATAGTTTTAGACTAAGACTGACAATTTCGGACAGATTTAATTAAATCGTGTTCAATCTGTAACATAAACTACGCATGGAACGTAAACTATTGAAATTGAAAAGCTATAATAATTTGAGATAGAATGCCCGGAACAGTTTTGTTCCGGCACCGTGACTAATAAAATAACGATTAATGTAGCTACTACCAATACTTCGCTGACTCAACGAGTTCCAATATAAAATGTACTGCTAGCTGTGGATTCGATTTGTATCCATTTTGTTTTGTGTTTACACTACAGATGGGAATTACAGTTACTTCTTCAACAACATATTACCTAATTCTATTATGTTCTGATAAGTTGTTATAATAGGCCTAATCTGTTATTTTTGTAACCTATTACTCTCAACCCATTGCTATTATTGCTAGTTAGTATTGTATTGATATTAATTATTTTGTTTCTGTTAGTGGAAACTAAACATTGTAGTCAATAGTGAAATTGAGGTTAGCTGAAAATATTATTGAGTGTTTTCATTTTTGAAAATTAAGGGTTAAATACTCGACTCAAAAAAAACTCGAACTGGAAATTATGTCTAAAAACTCCTAAAATTGCTACTCGCACACCCCTACTTTTAACTTTAATTAATATGTTTGTTATAACTTCTTTGGATGTTACCTTCACATAAGCCTTGATAATCTTGTCACCAGTCTCTTGGCAAGTAGGCTGACCCAGCATACGCAAAATCAGAACCAAGTGCGCCAAGAACCTGAGCATATGAGGGAGGCAGTCCTGTTGAGTCGACCACTCTAACATGACCTTTATCATCTGGGGAAGTTGGTCCAAGATAAGCAACTTCTGCAGTATGCACTCCCGAGATGATGTTTGATCCCTGACTTTTGAATCTCCATTACTGTCTAAACTAGCGAATGTGTCCTCCATTGAGAGCCTATAAGTATTTATTTATAATGGTTTATTACAGTAATTATTAACTATTATTTATAGTATTTTTTTTAGTAAACTAATTTAATATGCTTTTACTTAATCACAATTGTGTTAAATCAGATCCTAAACACATGACATGAATAATATTAATTAAAATCAGTCATTTTAGTATAGAAAAATGAACCAGGACAGGTGATCAGTTGTTACTTATATGTATCAGTCAATTTGTCAAACATGTAAGAACCGGATGATGCATTTCAAATGGAGTGATTCATCCTTTTATTTCATCTCTACTAAGTTATTAAATATATATGATACTTATACGATATTACAATCTTCACATACGTCAACAATTATATTGAAATTAAACAAATGAAAAAAACTACATGCCGGAACTACAGATACTAGTCTTGTGGTCAAGCAATGGACTGGAACTGGAGAACACGTCAGACAAAACAGAAAACCTGATGATGGATCACTCCATCTGAACTGCGTCGTCCAGTTCTCACATGTTAAACAGATTGACTGATACATCTAAGTAATGCCTGATTAAGTTACTAACACTAGATTTCATTCCTACTTACTTAGTGTCCCAGTATTTTGTAGGTAGAGGAACATACTCTCGCAGACTGTTGTCACGTATCTCCTTCTCTGAAAGCTGGTCCACCAGGATTCGAGTGTGCGCCCAGAGTAAGTCCTCCCAAGTATCACAAGCAGGCAACACTGCAGATAAGTGGCCACACAGAATCCCATATACAGCTCTAGCATATTTACCTGCACGTATATTATCTGCCAAACGCCAGGCACACAATTTCCATATATCTCTAAAACAAATAAATCACAATATTACCACTGTATGTGTATGATTCATACTCTTTTCTCATTTCCACAATTAATGGGCATCCCTCTCTCTTTGCTCACAAAAAAATCATCATTATTATCCCAAACACATTGTGATTCCATTCTCTATAGCATACATATACCGATCTTTCATTAGGTGAACTCGGTGATTATGGTGACTAGTGTTTCACTACCATTAAAAATATTTAACGTTATGTTTTAAGTTTAGATCATAAATTGTTCTGGAAAATACTCTTTGATTTGAAAAAGGTTTTCAGAAAAATTTTAAAATATAAATTTTGTACAAAAAGTTTACAGCCATTATGTGAGAAGAAGAATTTCACTAGCAGTATTTAATATTGTAATGTTTATATTTTAATTAATAGTTAGTGCTGTTTATTGTAGCCCTACTTTAGCTATGTTGGGGGCAACTAGGCAACTAAGGGACCTACAGCTTTATGTGGAATCTGAACCACGTAGTGCTGGTCTGATTTTCAGCTAATTGACAAGCCTGATACTCAGTTATATCCCCCACACAACACCCGCATAATGATTACCACCCAACATGGACAGCCCAGATTTCTCTAGTAGTGTCCAAGCTGATAGCAACCATTGAGCAGAAGCCATGTCGGTATTTTATTAAGATGACTGAGCATCCAACCTATAGCCTACAATCTCCCACACACTTTGTCCCCAAGTAGCTGTATTACAACAGTGTGCCACCAGTGCCGATTTTGTTGTTGTTGTATTTTTGGGTGATACAATTATTAATATAAAGAATAAAAATCATCCTAATGTATTAAATTATGAGACAGTACTGGCAGAATGGGGCCTAGAAAATAGAATATGGGACTATACAAGAGAAGAAATATGACTGGATAGTGTTACCAAATCATGCATAGACCATATTTACTACAAAATAGATAGGCCTATTGAACATATTTTCACAGGTATTATTAAAACTAAATTATAAGACCATTACATTGTAAATATTCAAATGGATCTCAAGGGAGGAGGAAAAAGAGACGCAGAGGTTGAAAAAGTAAGAAAAATATATGAAAGTGTATTGAGAGATAAATTAGACAGTGTAAACTAGAATATATATGAATCTGATGATGTAAACATTGGATTTGAATCGCTAACTAGCAAGTTTGCAGCAATCTATGAGGAGAGTTCTACTGATATAATATTAGGTCGGGGGAAAACTTACCATAGCAATGGTTTTTTCCAAGTCACCACTGAAGGAATGGATGCACTCAGAAATATTAAACCTAATTAAAGAAAGAGACAGTGTGTAGTGCTGTGGAAAAGGGATCCCTCCAACAATAGGCATAGAAATTTATATAAAAAGCTCAGAAATGGAATAAAGTTAAGGACAAATTCTTATTACAAAAATGTTTTTGAAAACAACAGACCAGACTCTAGGAAAATCTGGAAAAACATTAACTATCTTCTAGGAAGGGGACATAAAAGTGATAGCACAATAGCCATTGCTATGGGTAAGTATTTGGATAAAAAGAAATTGTGAATGGTTTTGCTAGCTACTATATTAATGGAGTTTTGAAGTCCTTAAACATAGCTCTAACTATGGTGATGAAATTTAAATCAGAGAAGCAAACTACTTAAAACAAAATTTCTATATACCTAAGGCAACGCCAGAAAAGATTAAGTCTATAGTACAAAAAAATGAATATAAATGAATCGCCAGGATTGGACTTAATAAGGATAAAAGATATCAAAAGTGTTGAAAGTAACATTTCCAGCCTACTATCTCAACTAATTAACAAGTCGGTTTCACAAAGTATTTTCCTGAACTGCTTAAAAACCTCAGTTATAAGACCTATTTACAAAAATAAAAGTAAGAAAGAATTTCAGAACTACCGCCCAATAGAAATTTTGCCTGTGATATGAAAGATAATGGAAAAATATGTGTTAAGACTCATTGAATAAATATCGACAGAAAATAACATTTTGAGAAACAAACAGAACGGAGTCAGGAAAATTTGCAGCACAGTAAAGGCCTTGGTTACACAGTAAAGATTTTGCTTACACTGCTAATAATATAATGAACAGTAAATATCATGGACTAGCCCTTTTCATTGATTTTTCAAAAGCTTTTGATACTGTAGAGCACAACCATGTAGTGTCTCCTTTATACAAAATAGGGGTGAGGGATCCCTACTTAAACTGGTTCAAAAGCTATTTAGAAAATAGAAAGTTTATGGTGAAAGTTCTAAACACAATAAGTGATGAAAAAATATCAAATTTGGAATGCCCCAAGAAAGCCAAATTGGACCAGTTTTGTTCAAAATATACTTGTAGGAAATATTAGAAAAAAATTAAAATTGCCATGTTTTTGCTTATGCAGATGATGTGCTGTTGCTGGCTGAACATAAAGATTTAAAAATAGCTGAACAATTATTAGAAAATGATTTTAGAATTTTTACCAAATGGGTTCATGCTAAAGGTTTAGTTATAAATTTCAATAAAACTTGCCTGATGCACATATGAAAATTGAAACAACTATAAACATTAAACATCATGCTTGTGAATATCTATATGGGCTTAAGCAGTGTCAATGCAAAGACATAATATTTTTAGACAAGGTTAAATACCTAGGACTTACTGTAGACAGAAAACTGACTTGAAAAGAACATATACATACACTTCATAAAAGACTTAGACCGTGTGTTGTCATGATGAACAAGCTAGAACACAAACTTAGTACAGCAGTAAAACATACTGTATACAAATCTCTGTTCGAGTTTATACTGTAATATGGAATTACAATATGGGGAACAGCAGCAGACACTCATATTAACATTATTACTAATCTAATATAATTTTTATACAGAGTTATGTTTGAAATAGGGGTGTGAGAGTACTCAAAACTTTGAGTATTTGATCGAGTATTTTATTACTCGAACTCGGCTCGAAGCTTCCGAAACTACTCAAAGTTTGATCGAGTAGTTGTATTTCACGAATTTCAGATCTACATCTAAATTTAGCTTTAAGAGTAAACAGTTTTATAAGTTATGAATAAAAAATGTGCGCTTCCTTGAGTTTTATTTTACCCTTAATCATACGTTAACAGTTTGGTACGCGTAATTATGAACTAAACAATATGCCTAGGAATAGGTAGTACACGGCGACAGTCAAATGAACTAGTCGACGTAGTGAACGAGTTCGTTCATTATAATTTGAACTAGTTCAATTCAAAGTGAACAACAGAGCTGGGAAGGAAGCGATCATACGTTGGTTGTCCGAGTCTACTAGTCACTTGTAACCTAACCTAAAATAGCGTGACGAAGCCAGAAGTGCAGGTTAGTGTCTTAATGACCCAAGAAAGGGGGCGAGAGATCCTGTTCAAGATGCTCAACAAGACCTGTTAGCAATACAAATCTAATGGTCTGTACACCGTGGAAATTACGCATTTTTTCGTTCATATCAATAATACCACTCAATCAAAAGGATCCCGAGAACGGGTCACTTTAGATCCCAAGAATCGAACTTCCCATCTTTTCTAGGCGAAAGTTCATCTCGGTTGTAGTATACATACGTGCAAAGAACCGTTCATCTCCTTTTCAGAACTGAAATTATCGTATATTTCTTGCGAGTCGATTCAGGTCTTTTTTGTTTTTTAATCTGAGAAGGGAATCGTCCAATGATTTGATGTAAGAAAATACCATATCGTATCATATAAAATATGGTAATTGCATTCTAGCAGCGTGTGACACAACATTATTGATTTATTTTCCGTTAAATAAAAATAATATAGATATCCGTGGTGAACGTCTATGAATTATTATTCCGTAAACACCTTAGATCGCCAAAGCTGTGTGTAACATTTGCGCATACAATATTTTTTTCTGTCAATTTGTTGAACGATTTCCTGTCTAGGTTAGACAGTAACACAGTTGGAGTGTTAAAGGTGGTAAAGTACGATAATTTTGATACGTAAACTCACTGAACGGTTCCCTGTTCACATTGACATCGATATAAACTGTAAAACAATCACGAATCAATCCAAGTGATGGAGAAACATGTTGGAAGACCTTTTCTAAACAAAATACGACGAATATAGAGATTCGTAAAATAATTTTTATTGAATCGAAGCCTTATCAAACATCTCGTTTTTTTATTCATAAGTTTATATTTCAGAGTGAATCTCGTCGCCAATATCGGCTAAACCTATTATATTAGCTGACTACGTCCATGGTTTTCATTCGATCACGCCAGGTTTTCATGAATTTCTCGTTATGAAATAGTTATTTATCTGTTGTTCAGTGTAGCATCATGTATCGAAATAGTTTCAAGTTGCACATATTTCATTACCGATCATAATTTAAAAATTAATTCATCCTAAGCTACTTTAAAATTTATTTTTAGTAAACCTGCTTAGTTATTATTATCAATCGATTGAACTACAGTCTTTGTCATTCAGATTTTCAAATTTTATTATATAATTCACAGCTTATTTCCATTTAGTTGTAACCTTGTTATTACTTATTCTTATTCTTACTCTTATATATGAGACGCCGACCAACGTTGTTGGTATTTTAAGGCGAATATGAATGGTTATATGAGTGTAGGATGAGTGTGGATGAGTGTAGTCTGGTTACTATCTGAGTTCGACCGTTCCTCAGAAAGGGCAATTTATCAACAGCCCAACAGCCAGGGCTTTTTTTTTTCCCCCAATTCAATTCAAACATTCTTCATTCAAAGTTTCAAGAATCAAGAATATTTATTTGCCATTAAATAAACAATAGGTTTACAATAGGCATCGTCAGTCATGCCAATATTATTAACCTAATTTAAAATGTCCATAAGGCCCATATCACAGGTTAAGTATTCTTCCAAAGTATAAAATGCTTTTTTCTTGAGCCAGCCTGATACAACTATGCTAAACCTCTTAAAAGGTAATACTCTTACAGCTAGTGGTAACTTATTGAATAAGAGGAGCCGTTGGTATTTGTGACTCTTATAATATTTAGCTAGTCTAATGTTAGGTTTAGTTAGATTCTCTATTTGTCTAGTGTTGTAACTATGTACAGAGCATTGATCAGAAAAAACATCAATATTTTTCTTTACAAAGATCAGATTAAAATTTATATACAGACATGTAAGTGTCATTATGTTAAAATGAGGGAAAATATTTCTACAAGAGGCAGTTAAGGATAATCCAGCTATAATCTTAAGCGCCTTTTTTTGCCATACAAAAGCTTTTTTTGCTGATGCTGAATTGCCCCATAAGCATATACCATAAATCAAATGAGTATGAAACAAACCAAAATATGTCATAACTAACACATCTAAACTGACACAATTTTTTAATTTTCTTAAAAGACAGGTTACTCTTGCTAATTTTTTACATAGATTATTTACATGTACATCCCAACAGAGTTTACTATCCAGATAAATACCAAGCAACTTAACAGGTTTAAACAAGTCATCATCTAAGTTCAAGTGATTTTTTAGAGAGAAAATTAGATGCTCAGTTTTACTATTATTTATAACTAATTTATTGGCTGAATACCAGGTTTCCGCTTCTTCTAAAGATCTATTGAGTTTTTCTTTAACCTTAAAAATATCAACATCTGAGTGGACCAGCGTAGTGTCATCAGCATACAATACAGAAAACGAAGAAACATTACAGCTAAAGTCATTAACAAAAACAAGAAACAGAAAAGGACCTAGAACCGATCCCTGCGGAACACCTGCATGAACCTCACAGAAACCTGAACAATTGTTTTTTATCTGGACCATTTGTTTTCTATTGTTAAGGTAACTTTCTATTAGATTCAACTCATTATTTACAATTCCATAAAATTCCAATTTTTTACAAACAATCACATGAGAAACGGTATCAAAAGCTTTGCTTAGATCTACTATGCTAGAACCCACAATTTGCTCATTCTCAAAGCCATTTAATATACAATCTACAACTGTTTCAACTGCATTAGCAGTGGAGTGATCAGGCCTGAAACCAAATTGAAAATTATAAAGCAAGGAGTTATTGACAAAGTACTCATAGAGCTGATTAACTAAACAAGATTCTATTATTTTGCTTAAGATTGGAACAATTGTAATAGGCCTATAATTTTCTGGGTTTTGGACATCCCCTTTCTTAAATATTGGGGTGACCTTGGATATTTTTAAGCAGTCTGGAAAACATCCTTGTACAAGAACCAAGTTAATAAGAAAAGTTAGTGGTAACAGAATTTCATTCATCACATTCTTTATTATATTATTCGAGATACCATAAATATCTTCACTCTGTGAGTTACTCATCTTGCTAATAACTGACTTAACTATTTTTACATCAACAGGTTTCCATTTAAATTCACAGTCAAAATTAGGCCTATGTGTACAATTAGATAAGATTTCATTATATTCTACCCTATTAACATTGGTGGTATTACCCTGATCACCACCAGCACAGACATTTACAAAAAAATTATTCATCTCATTAGGCGAGATTGGTATTTTAGGTTTGGCCGCAATATCAAGCCTATACTCCCTCTTAGCAACCGTCCAGGCCGCTTTACAATGATTTTTAGAGTTAGCAATATATTTGTCATTTGCAACTATCTTAGCCTTATTAATACTTTAGATATAATGTTTTTTAAAGCTTTTAAAATAATACTTATCGTCTATGCTCCCCGTATGCTTCCATTTATCATAAAGCGCTAAGAGTTGACTACGCAACTTATGCAGTTCATGAGTAAACCAACTTAGGCCTACTATTTTCTTTGGTTTGTTTCTCACAGATATTTTTGGGCAACAGACATTAAAATACATGGTCAAAATACTTAAAAATACATTAAAGGCAGAATTTACATTATCAGCATGGTAACATTCTTTCCAATTAGCACCACTCAAACACTCCCTCAGATTATTTAGCCTATCTTGAGAGACAAGGCGTTTAGCTCGCCTCTCATCGGCCGCTAGCTGTTTTTTAGTAGAGCTAGGCTTCTCTTGACCAGGTATTGTTTCATTGACAAGTCTCATCCCAACCCAAACACCTGCATGATCTGATATAATGTCCTGTTCCAGCAAAGAAACTTCCAACATATCAGCAGACATATTAGTGGCTACATTATCCAGGCACGCTTTGTACCTAGTTGGGGAGACATTAGTGCAATACATGTCAAAAGATCTTAACATATTTAGATAATCTTGAGTTTCAGATACCTCTGTTTTCAATATATCTACATTTAAATCCCCTGCAAGCACTAAATACTTAAACGGTTTACTTATGATATAGGATAATAAATTTTCAAGGCTTTCCATAAATTGCTTAAAGTTAGAGTCCGGGGTACGATATACACAAAGAACTACTATATTACAGTCACTTAATCTAATGGCCGACGCTTCAAGAACAGACACCAGACAGAATGAAGAAATGTCAATACACTTGTATTTTAATTCTTCTTTCACCATAATTGAAGAGCCACCGTACGGAGAATTTCTACAGAAAAATCCTGCCAAGATGAAACCTTTGGGAACATAGAGAGCGATCTTTTCTTTGTAAAGCCAGTGTTCATTAATACACAAAATATCCGTTGGTTTTAGATCTAAAACTGCCTGAATTAAATACCCACAGAATACAGATCCACTCTACTTGGCGTACACAATCAATTTTTTGTTGAGGAGAGGCAATTCTGAAAGCAAATAACGCCTGAATTTTAACATCCGTTTGGTTGGATGCAGCTTTTGCCAACAAGCTTCGCTACGTTTTCGCGGTACACTTTGAACTGAACCACCAGATAAGCATATTTGCCGGCTGTGAAACAGTATAATTGGCTTGCATAGAAAATCTGATCTGTGATATGAGTAAACAGATTAAATCTTTATAATCCACATTGTTTAAATTAATAATATAATTTCTTAGTTTCTTTCATCATATTAGTTATGAAAAAAGGTTAAACAAAACAATACCACATAAAAATATCGGAAGGCAGGAATTAAAAAGTTTTATTTATCAAATGTTACAGTTACAAACAACAAATCAAAATTATTGTGTTCAGTTTAGATGTATATATTTATGAATCTGGCAAAACTTAACATAGGCTTAGGATGGTGTCTGCCTTTTACAGTTGTCTTGGGTGAACAGGAAATCCTTCTGTAAATACTTGCTCGAAAATACTCGATACTCGAAAAAAATGCCAACTACTCGACTTGACTTGAACTCAAAAATCACTACTCGCACACCCCTAGTTTGAACTTATATTAGATTAGGTCTAGTCACAGTAGATAATAATCAGGAATAATGTTGTAGGAGAACTTTCTCCTAAAGCACTTTGTATGTTTTTAATACTACTTGAGTTTTATTCTAAGGATGAATTTAAAAAAAGAACCATGTACTACTAGAAATGTTCTCAAATATGCTACATCTATCCCCATAACAGTATATGGAGAAAGGTTACCAAACTATGTTGTCCTTTACTTATATAATATGTTGCCCAATGAGATAGAAAACCTAAATAATTAAATACTTTCAAAGAAGCTAGCTATCAGTGGCTAATTACAAGAATAAATAGGCCCAACGATGATTGAAATACTGCTGTAATTGCAGTCTATACTAACATACCTGAGTAATAAGTTGAAGGCTCAGGCTGATCTAGCTCTGATTTTTTTATACTTACTAGGCCATATAAATAATTTTTTTTCTTCTCTAATTCTCTGTATTTCATTGAATCATTGAATACATTGAATCATACAATACATTGAATCATAATAACAACAGAACAACTCACTGGCATATACATTATTTCCTGCTATTCACATAATCACTGCACTATCACACCAATTTAATACAGGATAAAATCACTCTACAATATTGTTTCAGTAAAGTAACTTCACAAATACAGGTTAATTTAGATTATTTCTTGTGTTTCTTTTGTAAATTGATCTTTCATTCTAACAGATTTTTCTTGGAATCCTAGCCATGGGTTCGCCGTTATCTGGTATATTATCTGACATTTATCTCAACTACATCGAAAATGAATTTTATTTTTTCCGAAAATAATAAATACAGAAATAAGATTTCGTTTTACAGCTGTTATGTGGACGATACCATTATTTTATTTAATGGGAACACAAGACAGCTGAATATTTTACTAAACTACTTACAGTACAAGTAAACGTCACACAACACAAATTTATTACAATATAAGCACAAAATGTACAAATATATTACAATACAAGCACAAAATGCACGAATATTATGGTAATCGATTTCGGTGAACTACGCTCACCTTCCTCAGACCAGAGGGATTCACAAAAGAAATCTGTGAATCCCTCTGGTCTGAGGAAGGTGAGCGTGGTTCACCAAAATCGATCACCATAATATTCGTGCATTTTGTGCTTGTATTGTAATATATTTGTACATTTTGTGCTTATATTGTAATACATTTGTGTTGTGTGACGTTTACTTGTACTGTATATGTACCAACACGTATTATGCTAATTAAAAAACTAAACTACTTAAACAGCATAATGCCCAAACTTGAATTCACCTTAGATACTGAACAAGATGGAAAATCAATTTTTTTAGATATAACAATAGTAAAAAAAGACAACAGGTTCCATTATAGCATTTACAGCAAGCTGGCAACTTCAAGCCAAACAATACATGCTACTTCCTACCATCCAATGTCACAGAAACTTGCTGCTTTTAATAGCCTCACTCACAGAATGCTAAATTTTCCTTTATCGCCTACTAATTATAATAAAGAATTAAAATTGATAAAACATAGCGATTTCTAATGGATTTGAAAGCAGTATAGTCGACAGGATTGTTTCCAAACACAAATACAAAAATAAAGATGATAAGATTTTAGTTACGGGACCCCAAGAAAATAAATACGTATGAGTGGAATATAACCATTTAATCCAGAATAGCCTAAAGAGGGACCTAAAAAACATGGCCTCCAACTTTCAGTCTTCAGAACTACAAATAAAACAAAACATGCGTTGTCATTAAAAAAGTCTGTCGAAAACAAAACTGATAAATCCGGCGTTTATAAAATATCTTGTGTGGACTATCACAATTTTTATATCGGACAAACGGGGAGAACCTTTGCTCAGCGCTATAAGGAACACCGTCCTAATGCCCGAGCAGACAAACAAAAGTCAACCTTTTGCTCAACACTTGGTTGACAACAATCAACCATGGCTGATTTAAATACTGCTTTAGATATTTTACGTATCTGCACCAAAGGAAGCAAATTTGACTCCCTGGAACAATTTGAAATTTACAGAAGTTTTAGCAATAACGATATCAAAGATTCCATACTTAACGAAAAACTAAAATTTAAATCTCATTCCATTTTCAACACAATTATGTCTAAGCAGTAGACCTGGACAAATCGACCATTGCCCTTCTGATAACAGAAGAGAGGTGGGAGGAGTAACTTAACTGAATTGTTTCCAGTCTGCTTCCGGGTCACGCCGTGGACCGTGACATGTGTGTGGTAGGCCTACCGAAAGTTTTAATGTTCGTTGTTTTCCTCATGTGCCAACTGTGCTTGTTAAGTTTTAATTAATTTGTGATGCGTCCCACTAGAACTTATTTATGTTCTTTAACCTGAAGATGCCGTACTCATGGGGAAACATGTAGTGTTATCACCATCACATGCTGTGAACTGTTTGACGGAAGGTAAAGTAAACCTATTTTAGTCTATTTACAATAGTTCAGGGGCTACAAAATGAAGTTTGACTTGAATGCTTTCATTTATGTCCAAAAAGTTCAAGTTGCAGAAATGAGCTTACACATAATTATTTATCACCAAGCTTATTTCTTCTTAACCTTCTTGGCCATATTTTAAAATAGAAAATAAATATAATAAAACCAGGCATATCCAGCCCTGTGATATCTGGAAACTCTGATAACTGGCCCGGGCAGCTTGGTGACAGAGAGAAGGAGGGGTAGGGAGCGTAATGAAAAATTTCCCCATAGTCAACTTGTTAGCTAAAAAATTATTTTTGGAAAAATTACCCTAGCCTATCAGTAGATCAAACAGTTGCTAATGATTGTGTCGCCATTCTGTGTCACCATATTACTAGACATTTTTCTATCGTACTATATTTTACTGTTTTTTAATTTTACTCTAGGTTCTAAAATAAAATCAAATTATAATCTTCAGATTTTTCCTTTCTATTAAATACAGTGTACTAGCAGACTAACATTATTTTAGTTTTTATTTTTGTTTAAAAAATGTGTGCTATTTATAAAATATTACTAAACATTTTGGAAAATTCCTACAACTCAATATTAAAGAATCCATTAATTACATAGTTCCTTCAAAGAATGCAAAGTTATCCGCCTACCCTGGTCCCATGTTAATGCAAAGTTATCCGCCTACCCTGGTCCCATGTTAATGCAAAGTTATCCGCCTACCCTGGTCCCATGTTAATGCAAAGTTATCCGCCTACCCTGGTCCCATGTTAATGCAAAGTTATCCGCCTACCCTGGTCCCATGTTAATGCAAAGTTATCCGCCTACCCTGGTCCCATGTTAATGCAAAGTTATCCGCCTACCCTGGTGCCGTGTTAATGCAAAGTTATCCGCCTACCCTGGTCCCATGTTAATGCAAAGTTATCCGCCTACCCTGGTGCCATGTTAATGCAAAGTTATCCGCCTACCCTGGTCCCATGTTAATGCAAAGTTATCCGCCTACCCTGGTGCCATGTTAATGCAAAGTTATCCGCCTACCCTGGTACCATGTTAATGCAAAGTTATCCGCCTACCCTGGTCCCATGTTAAGCCGGATATAACAGGTTTTACTACACTCACATTATAAACTATAATAGATTAAGATTAGTCTTATCAATACTAATATTCTTGAGTCTTATTGTATAAAATCAAAAGCAATGCTATTATATAAGATTTTTAGCATAGCATTTAACTGGATATTATTGTATAACTGAAAGCCGCCATCAATACCTGTGAGGGTTGCCCTCAACAGGCTTTTTCTCCGTAGACAATGGAGGCCCATTGTAATTGGGATCATGATACAGTCGCCAGCCCTCTATCGATGCAGCTCGCCAAGGCTGCCCACAATGAAGGCAGGCTTCCTGGGCTCGGTTTTGCCTGCCACAACGCAATTCTTCCCATACCTGCTTCATCAATCGCGACTCGTCCTCCTGTATATAAATTAGCATTAGTTTAAATAATTCAAAATTATAATTGTGCCTAAGAATTAATTTACATAATTCAAAATGTATACTAACAATATTTTAATAAATAATTGTTTAAGGATAAAATTATAATTTTGAGCTGTTAGCCATTTGAAATTTGTTATTTTCAGGGTAAATTATAAAAACAGAACTATAAAACAAAAGGGTAGTTGCAACTAATTAATTACAAATTTATAGAAATTTTGCTGAATAAGGTTATTTTTGTTGGTCTGTATGTTGTTTTTAATAAAACAAAATCAGTAATTTAAATATTTTATGTTAGTCAATTTGACTTTTAATAGGCGTATAGCTGTAAGAAAAATGTTTGACACATGCAAGGGTGTCCCCTAGTATGATGTATCAATTTCGTATGTCTCAAAACAGTAGCTTTATAAGTACGTAATAAAAAATAAATAAATAAATGAGATATTAAAATTAGCTACACCCCAGTTAAATATAAAACTATGAAAAATACTAGCAATGAGTTTATTTAAATACAGTTTTACTTCCGTTCATATCTCCTATTATACCTTCTGAAATATTTGAAAACAGTACCATTATTTCTGTAGAAGCCAAAGTAATATCTAAATCACATTAATATAATACAAGGGAAACAACTCACCATGTCAAGATCATGAAGAGGCTTCCCTTGACGTAGAGGAGCATCAGGGTCCAACTGATCCACAATTGGCCGGCTACTTGGGTAAGCTACTGTTTTGTTCTGAGAAAAACAAAATATGAATTAATGATGAAAGCAACAAATCAATAACTGTTTGTACATAATATGCTTTCTTATGGACAGTTTAAAATAAATTATGATACAATAAACCACCGTATATAGAACACACAGTAGGGGCCACACGCAGCTTCCCCTCCCCACCGCTGGCTGGCGCCACTACACCATCGGGACAGGCTGAGCCAAGCACCGTAACGTATACACCACAATGTGCGGCTATTCTGTGTTCAACTGTACTTCATATATGAAATGAGTATTTTATTTATGCATATAGGAGTTCTTAGTTGGCAATAGATCACAATTTAACGTAATTTAATTGAATTAAATTTGTTATATGTAGTAATATTACCATTTATTGTAAAGTAGTAATTACTGTACAGTCAATTGAAATAAAGCGTACAAAGTGAACTTTTTACCAATGGTAACTGTAAAACATTACACATGTTACACGTTAGAACTATTTTAAGGTACAATAATGAAGACCAACAACATATAAAACACGTTTGTTATTATATGGTCGACAATCTGTTATGTAAAGTAAGTGAAAATATCCACTTCTAGTTAGTGTCTAAAATAGTCAATGCACAGCTTTATTAAATACATAATACAGAGTTTCAGGAGAATATTGGTTTTGTAAACATACAGGGGTGTTTCGCGAGAGGTTGACACAACTTCAGGATATAATAGTAGACATAAAAATAAGCAAAAAAGTTCCTATAAACATGTGGCCTATCTCGTCTTGTTAAGTGTCTATCTGTCTGTATATGTTTTTATTAACAACATTATATTTCAAACATGGTTTGAGCTAATTATTTGAAACTTGGTATATTTGCTAACCTAGTTAGGGGTAGTTTAAAATAAAAAAGGAACAAAATTATCTTTATCAGTTTTAAAATGGCAACCATAAGAAATGTTAAAAGTTAAATAACTTTAAACCATTATGTGTATTGTATTATAAATGCTGTTCAATGTGACACCCTCCTTCATCATTGCATACTTCAGCCTAAAATAATTGATTAAGCAATGTATACTTTAAACAAATTAAAAACAGCTGTTTATAATGACTATGAAGTTATACATTTCTTTAATAAACTTCATACAAGTGAAAACCCCTAAACAAGCATACATGAAAAAGTGCTTTACTCTTTTATTTTCGAATAAATACTAATATGGATAAATTGGATTTAAATTATAAAAAAGAGATTGTTAGTTATAGTCAGCTAAATACAGTATATATTAGAGATGTGCAGAGTGAAATTTCGAGCCTGATAGGAATTCAGATCATATAGCTTGGGATCAGGCTGAATACGGTTCGGTTTAAATGGCTCGGATCAGAGTCACATGGACTGGTATTTGATACAACATTTTTATGACAGGTATCAAGGGTACTATTATAATAAAAAGTTTAGTCTCAATATGTGCAGCTCAATAGTTCACACATGCTGAAAAGTGAGTAAGCAAGTGATATCAGAAAGGGATATGCAAAGACCAGGAATATTTTGTTTATTATCTCAAAAACCTCGGAATCCCAACACTCCTAACCTGAGTTTGAAGGTTGTTTACTATGAAACTAAGAGTCCCATGAAAAGTCCAATCACACTGTTGTTTCCTCGTTACATCTATGTTATGACATATGCATTTAAAGTTGTTTTATGAGTTTTAATAATTTTTATCCTAGTTGGTACAAAAACAGTAATTTTTCACTATGGATCAAATTTACAGTTTACTTAAAAACCGATTAAGGTATCGCGTTTATATTTAAATACATGGTTAACAGGAGTGTTTTCTACAAGTTTTATTAATTTCAAAATTTTTAACTTTTCAGGAAAAAAGTTATAATCAATTTCTTTACTTTACTTCCTTATATTACTTTTATACGCAAAAGTAAATACAGTGATTTGATACTGATTGATATTTACTGCTTTTATTTCGCATGTAAAAGTAATATATCGTAACTATACAATTCATAAGGATTACAACGTGACTAATTGATCTTACTACCCCTATATGCCAAGAAAACGTTTCAGGAAATTGATAAGAACTTTCTTGAAAAGTTAAAATTTTGAAATTTATAAAACTTCCTGTCAACCACATATTAAAATACAAATACGATAATGTAGTAGATTTGTTATAGTAAAAGTGTTAAGTTGATGCACTGTGAAAATTAGTTAAAATTCCAGTACTTTTTTTTCCTGCTTGGATGAAAACTATTAAAACCTAAATAAAATTTAAAAACTCATATGTCATAGCATACAACTAAACGAGAAACACAATGGTGTGATTGGATTTGTTGTAGCCCTCTTAGTTTACAACCATCAGACTCAGGTACACACAATTTCTGCACCCACAATAATTATGAATTGACCTTCAAACAGTAGTAATTTACGCCACCTTAGTTTTTAATAAGGTCTAATTAATCTGATACCGACACACTAAGGGATATAAAGCCAACCTGTGTGGGGAAATTTGTTCAGTTATTAATATTTTTATTTTGAATCAAAGAATACAAAAAAATCTGTTGTTTCCAAATCAGTTCGGATACTAGAAAGGCAAATTCACCAAACTAGCACTTGTCAATTTCGGGTGGTGAGGTAGCCATTGGCTGCTTCATCGACCTCTCCAGAGCATTTGACTGTGTCAATCACTCTATTTTTCTTTATGTATCACAATCACAGTTATGAATTGGCTCAAATCTGATATTTCTCATAGAAATAAATATAAAAAAAAATAAATAAAAAAAATAGTAATAAACTTCATTGACAGTAACAACAACAAATAAAAACTTTCTCTTCTGACATATTATAATCCATTCAAGTAGGAGTCCTCAGGGATTCATATTGGGTTCCATTCTTATATCATTTACATCAACGACATGGCCAACTACATTCCAGGTAATTCATTTACATTTTTTGCTGATAATATATCACTTTTCACTAAAAACAAAAATCTTCAAAACCTTGAACAAGAAACATTCTTCAAACTAAAATAACCTCTCTCAATATTTTTCAGAAATAGATCTTAACATAAATTCCACTAAAACCAGCTTCTTAATATTTCCTATGGAGGAAAAACATAAGATGATTGACCGGCCAGGAGTCTTACTTCCATCAGTCTTCATAAATGAAGAGATAATCTAACAGTCAGAAACTGCTGATTACCTTGGCGCTCGATTGGACGGTGGTCTCCGGTGGGACGAGCATGTTAGTAGATTAGCCAATGTATTGTCCAAAAACAACTTTGTCCTTAGAAACATAGACCGTCTTCATAACATTAGATTGTCTAAAATATACTATTTTAGTTTAATATAAAGCCTCATTAGGCACTCTATAGTTTTATAGGGTTTTTCTAGCAAGACAAACTTGGATAGTATATGTTTGATTCAGATGATGTCTATAGGTAGTATTCTAAGATTAAGACAGTCAGATTCTTGTTTAGGTATTTTTTAGTTTAGGTATTTTGACCGTTCCACCTTTGTTCATGTATGAAACTTTAACATAAATTGTAGATCTTAAGTTATTCCAGGCATATACTCATAATTGCAAAACTAGCAACAGGTATCTCATTCCTTCTGTGCAATAAAGATTAAAAATGCACGAACATAAACCAGAATACGTTAGATTATAATTATTTTCAGAAATTCCTAAAAAACTTGAAACTTATGAAAGATAGGCCTAAACAATTTTAAATTAAATTGAACAAATATCTTATTGAAAAGAGATACAACAATGTTCCTAACTTTCTTTCCTAAAAAGAGAATCCATTGTATTCCATTCTTTTCCTACAAATGAGATTTCTGCAACCCCTGAATGGCCGGAAGCACTGCTACCTTCAGTTTAGTTGTAAGAAGATGGATTCCATGCCCTTAAAAGAGGGAAAACATAGGTAAAGGTAAAGCTATTTTAATCATGCAAAAATTTATTTCACAATGATCAAACCAGTTACAAAACTCTCCATGATAAATATTCCAAGAGTATTAATACTACAGTAAGCCCTCAATTAAACAGACTCCGGTTTAACGTACTTCGGATTTAACGGACGTACGGTTTACTGCTACATTACAGTATCTAAAATTATATACATCACAGAATTAAGGTTATTAAGGAATTTTTATAGAAAAATTTTAATTTATAAAATGTGTAGGTTAATCACCTTTACACAATGTTTATTTGTATATTTTATTAATCTTAGAGTTAACTATTAGCTGGTAGCATCACAGTTAGTTTTGATTAAGGTATGGCAATCTCATAACAGCTTGAGGTGAGTTTACCGATTAAAGGCGATTTAACGGACATTCGCCTTTAATGGACTAAAGCCTGTCTTATGTAGTCCATTAAATCGAGGGTTTACTGTACAAATATATCTCCAGTTTACTTTTTATTCGTATTATTTTTTGAGGAAATTTTTTTTACCTGAAGCTGGTGCAATGTATTTTCCCAAGCGATGGTGTTGTCCATGTAATGCTGCAGTTGAGGACTCTTCATGGCATCAGCTTCAAGACGAGCATTTTCCTCCAGCCAATCCACAACCAACTGATACTGAAATCAAATAGACAATTCCCTTTCAATAAAAAATACAACCGCTATAAATAAATAGACGAGTAAACTGTTTATTATAATGGTGAATCATTCAAGAAGAATATTTACACAATGGGACACTCATTTTACAAAAGTATGCCCATTCAGGTGAACAATGCCTTGCTAAACTCAGATGTTACATGCCCTCTAAATTCCTTACAAAAGTTACTGATCTAAAACTAGACCCCTATATATCAGATGAATACTGCATTTTGAACTCTTGTTGAGAATGCACACTAGAAAAACATGTTCAAGATTACAAATTATTTACCAGCTGCCCATTCTAAACAATGGCCATATCCAACTGCCAAATTGAGAACACGTTTTTAATATTAAATACTGTTAAAATGACTTAAAATATTCATTTCAGATAGCTTTTAAACTTATCAAAAGTGTGTAAAATCAGTTAAAACAAATTTCACAAAAGGGCTGCATTTATTTTTTAATGAAGAGAGCTCAAATTTAAATGAAGTGATGATTCCCTGTCATGACAGTATTAATCACTTTTTATCTGAATTTAGATATATTGACCACAAAAATGTGTATATCACTATAATTTTTGTGGTCAAAGTTTTTTTTTAACCTAACCTAACCTAACCCACCCACCCGCCCATATGGTAATGACCCACCTGTCCACCCATACAAGTCCTATGGTAATGACTTGTATAGTCACTGAATAATATAATAATCTGAACTTATGTCACTTACAATAATAACAACACACCCACTCATCATACACGTACAGTGATATTGACCTACCAGCCTACCCATACACGTACAGTGATATTGACCTGCCCGCCCACTCATACACGTACAGTGGTATTGACCTACCAGCCCACCCATACACATACAGTGATATTGACCAGCCCGCCCACTCATACACGTACAGTGATATTGACCTACCAGCCCACCCATACACGTACAGTGATATTGACCTGCCCACCCACTCATACACGTACAGTGATATTGACCTACCAGCCCACCTATACACGTACAGTGATATTGACCTACCAGCCCACCCATACACGTACAGTGGTATTGACCTACCAGCCCACCCATACACGTACAGTGATATTGACCTGCCCGCCCACTCATACACGTACAGTGGTATTGACCTGCCCGCCCACCCATACACGTACAGTGATATTGACCTGCCTGCCCACCCATACACGTACAGTGATATTGACCTGCCTGCCCACCCATACACGTACAGTGATACTGACCTGCCCGCCCACACATATACGTACAGTGATATTGACCTTCCCCACCCACCCATACACGTACAGTGATGCTGAGATATCATTTACGTACAGTGGTAATAACCCACCTGCCCACCCAAACACATACAGTGGTAATGACCCACCCACCCACCCATACACGTACAGAGGTAATGACCCACCCGCCCACCCATACACCTACAGAGGTAATGACCCACTCGCCCACCCATACACCTACAGAGGTAATGACCTACCTGCCCACCCATACACCTACAGAGGTAATGACCTACCTGCCCACCCATACACGTACAGAGGTAATGACCCGCCCGCCCACTCATACACATACAGTGGTAATGTTTGTAAATGCCTTTATTAAAACCCATTAAAGCCCAACGGGTCGTTTTCGACCCATCTAAACATGTGTGAATAATTTTGTAGTAGAGTGTAGTATTCCATCTGTGATGCTTTTGTCTGAGAGTGTACTAGACAACTGATCTGAAAAAAGATTTGGGGCCTCTTCCCCCACCCCTACTACCAATGGCAGTCTGGTAGGTTGAGAGCTACACAACACATCATGTCTGCTCCAGTCCACAGGTTAGTTTTATACATACCATGTACTTTTAAAATAGATCCAATCAGTGAATATTGTTACAAATATATGTAGTAAACAAAATATTTATTAGTAAGATTCATGAAACTTAACAACTTTTTACTATTATATGACAAACTATTAGTGGGTCGTAAATGACCCATTGGGACCAAGCCCTTAGTGTAACCTGAAACCTAGCATTCAAACCTTTTTTCAAGTTTTAAAAGTAAAATCCATGGCGTAAGTTGAAATAAATATTTTAAATACATTATACACAATATCCATAATACATTATTTATGTTTCTGTTATCTGCTTATTCAATACAAAACATTTATTTATAACTTTTGTATTATTTTCAGGACCGACACACCGCTTACGTTAGCTGAGATCTTAGAAGCCTTAGAAGACCCTGCGTCAGAATACACTGCGGCTGATATCTATATATGTCCTCCTGACAATGACGACCCTCACAATATTACAGACGAAGAATCTGGAGAGGAAGATTCTAATGACCCAGATAGAGTGTGCCGTCGTCAGCTCCAAGCAGAGGCAGAGATTCGATTCAAAGGAATTGACAACGATGAAAATACACCAGGTGATCAATGTGGTGATGTTGGTGACACACGCCATGAAGACACGGAGGTAAGAACCAATGGCAGTCTGGTAGGTTGAGAGCTACACAACACATCATGTCTGCTCCAGTCCACAGGTTAGTTTTATACATACCATGTACTTTTAAAATAGATCCAATCAGTGAATATTGTTACAAATATATGTAGTAAACAAACTATTTATTAGTAAGATTCATGAAACTTAACAACTTTTTACTATTATATGACAAACTATTAGTGGGTCGTAAACGACCCATTGGGACCAAGCCCTTAGTGTAACCTGAAACCTAGCATTCAAACCTTTTTTCAAGTTTTAAAAGTAAAATCCAAACACACATCTCCTTATTTTTCGCAGCTGTGACAGCCTCCTTCATCTTGACTCTGTCCCATGTCTTGCGTTGAGACATCTGAAATAAACAAAAACCTAATGTAAAAAAGTTTGTTCCAAATATCGCATAGTGGGCGATATTTGGAACATTAGGGTGGGCGATATTAGGCTCACGCTAGCTTGTCAATATGGCGGACGCTACAGACGAACCGACTACTCCTAGCATGTAAAACAGGACATCAATAGATAGGCCATTTCTTACACTGTTTTACGATATTATTCAGTTAAGATGGCATGAGTATATAATAAGCTACAGTACCTAGTGTAATAGTAGTTTCATAACTCACCAGAACGAAATAATTTACAAATAGCTACACATTCTAAAGCTGTAAAGAGGAAACCTGTTTTGAACGCCACACATGTTGCGCCTAAATCTAAAAAAGGGGGAATAAGCAGTGGAAAGCCTGCACCCAAAAAAAAGATGAATCCCGTTCGAAACTGGGAAAAAGGCGACTTAGACTTCAGAAGAGAGGTAGGCCTTCAATGTGAAATGGGACCACCTGTTTTGTCATTGTCAGATGAATCTCATCCATTAGAGTTCTTCCAATGTTTCATGCCTGAAGATTTGGTTGAAGACATTGTCAAATTTTCTGTTGTTTATGCAGTACAAAAGAACTTGCCTAATTTTGAGCTAGACATTCCAGATTTTTATACTTTTTTAGGAATTTTGTTCTTGACAGGATACGTTCCCTTGCCTAGAAAACGTATGTTTTGGGAAAACAGTGACGATGTTCATAATACGCTTGTTTCTAACTCAATGCGAAGGAATAGATTTGATGAAATCCTGAGATTTTTACATTTCTGTAATAATGAAGAACAGAAGTTGGAGATAAAATGGCCAAATGATCCCATATTTCGGGAGACACTCTTGCAAACAATATATTCGAGGCAAACCAATTAGATTTGTTTATAAAGCCTGGGTTTTAGCTGCCCGAAATGGATATTGTATTCAAACAGATGTTTACCAGGGCCGTAAAGGCACAGAAGCAGTCACACAACAGTTTGGGTTAGGGGAAAGAGTTGTGCTTGATTTTTGTAATGTCTTAGTACAAAAATTTCCTGGTATTAGATTTAGTTTTTATATTGATAATTTCTTTACAAGCCGCAAGCTGTTAGCTGAGCTTGGAAGATTGGGAATGACTGCTACAGGTACCGTTCGGGCAAACCGAACAGAGAAATGCCCTCTACCTGACAAGAAAATGATGTCTATTCGTGAAAGAGGGGCATTCGAAAGTTACATTGACAAGTCAGACAACATAGTAGCTGTCGCCTGGAAAGACAACAGTGTTGTCACACTAATGTCAAATGAGCATGGTGTGGTGCCTCTTGGTGAAGCTAAGAGGTACTCTATGAAAGAGAGGAAGAAAGTTTCAATTCCTCAGCCATCTCTTATTGCGCATTACAATAGGAATATGGGAGGTGTCGATCTAATGGACAATAACATATCAAATTACAGAATAGGCGTTCGTGGAAAATGGTGGTATATCCCAATCGTCCTCTGGCTTTTTGATGTTGTGATGAGCAATTCTTGGTTTTTGGCTCGCTCTCAAGGAGTTACCTTGGACAGTCTCAGTTTCCGAAGAAGTGTGGTCCAGGCTTTACTTCAAAAATATGGACGTGCTCCTAAAGCAACAGGCCCTACAATAGCATTGAAGAGGGCTTCAAACCCACTCCTTAGTGACCATGGAGGTCACCTTATAGTAACAGGCCAAAGTAGAAGAAGGTGTGTTTTATGTAAAAATAAAACTGTAAAAGCCTGCAAACGATGTGAGGTCCCACTACACGATACCTGTTTTGCAGATTTCCACAAAAACTAATCATTTGTTTAGTAAACATATGTTTGAAATGTGTTTGTAAATAAAGTTCCTACTGTAGAAACTTTATTGTGTTTTACTACAGCCTTAGTCCCAACGGGTCGTTAACGACCCATGTGAAAAAAGTACCAATATGTTTAAAAATGAATATTTTTTTGTCATATTGGTGTAAAATAGATAATAATTGATTTTTCATAGTGGATAAAGTTTTTTTAGGAAAAAAAGTTTTGGGCTTTAATGGGTTAATGTGGTAAAAGTTTTAAATGCCTTAGAAGATCGATTTACAAACTTAATTCCAGTGTTGATCTCAAACTGTTTTTGAGATATTCAATTTGTTGTAAAAATCACATAAATATACACAGAAAGAAAACGTATAGAGTATGACACAAATCATATTGCTTTATTTGATTGTTTTAACCTGACAAACAATCCCATAAAATACATAACAAGTGAAGCCGGACTTCCTGGAAGATTTGGATCTTTTATTAGTACCTATACTAGAATTCTTCAATAAAAGGAGGGATATTTATTTTAAGTATACTATTATGCTAACACCACTGTGGGGCATTTACTTGTTTTAATTACTTGCTAAACACCACTGTGTTGTCACTTTTTAAGATATTTGTGTGGCATCCCGATTTGAAAATCCTTTATTTTCTGTATAGGATACTACAATGTTTATGAATTTTAGCATCAAAAGATTTAAACACCTTGTTGTAATAGATAATGATAATATAGTAATTTTTATCATAAAAAAGAATCATGAAAAAAATTATCATAAATACCAAGCCAACCTAGTGTTTCCTAACCAAGTTTCCTTCTTCAACATTTTTATCGAAACCTACAAAATCCCAAAAGTTGAGTGGATCCAGTAAACTTGAGAATGTCTCATAAAATCAACTCTTTGAAACATCTGACTGATTCTGATAAAATAACAACTCTACTGCCAAATAATAACAACTATACTGCCAAATAATAACAACTCTACTGCCAAATAATAAAACCATTTGTAATGCAGATTGTTCACTAGAGGTTTGAGGAATACAACAAATCCAAATTACTACTTTAACCACACACTCTTACATAAAAAATTCATGTTAAAAGGTTACAAACTTACCTCACGTATTTTTGAGTTTGTCTTAAAAAAGTTTTGTACAATATCCTTTTCACTTGGTGGCCTTACAACATCTACGGTCATATCCTCCTCTCCTTCAATCTCAGCTGTAGACAGTCTATTCTGGTACAGTATCTGAATAAGCCGCCAAGTGTTGCGTTCTTGCTCTAACCATTTTAATTCCTAAACATTACCAAAAAACTTGTTACATATTTAATTGAAAGTTTAATATAATTAAACTGCAAATGGATACTCTGAAAACCATCCCAAGAAAATACATTTAATGTACTAAAAATAAACTTATTCTTTAAAAAACGTTGCCTCCTATCTGTATTTAATGACAGTTTTTAAAGATATTTTTCCTATGGTTTTTGACTTTTGTTCACCTCGATAACATATTCACAACACGTTTCAGCATCCTTCCAGATTTTTAATTTTCAAATTAATAAATGCTAAACTGGGGAAAATTCTCCCCTGAAAATTTTCTGAAACTTTGGAGGAAATTAATTTTCCTAGTCCAAACCTTATAATTTCCTCGCGTCCATCCCTACTAAAAAGATACACAGTTAAATCTGTCATTTAAACTATTATTTTGTTTTTATTGCAATGCCATTTCACAGTTCAATAATTTTAGTTAGGAAAATAGGGGACATAATATAGATACAGTACAAATAAACGTCACACAACACAAATGTATTACAATACAAGCACAAAATGCACAAATATATTACAAGTAAAAAATGCATGAATATTATGGTGATCGATTTCGGTGAACCACGCTCACCTTCCTCAGACCAGAAGGATTCACACAAAAATAATATAAATGGGGCCTAACTTTAATACCTAACAAAAATATTGGAAAACATAATTGTTAATAGTATACGTGGCTTGCATAGAAAATGTAATCTGTAATATGAGTCAACAGATGTAATCTTCATAATGCACATTGTTTCAATTAATTGCACTTTCTTACATCATATAAGTCATGATTAAAGAAAAATATTCAACTAAACAGTGTTAGATAGAAATGTAGAAATGCAGAAAATAAATTGAAGGAAATAAAAGCTTTTATTTACCAAATACACAAAGTTAAAGTTAAAAACAACATATAAAATATGATTGTGTTCAGTTCAGATATATCAATATTATATATTTACAAAAGTATAAATAAGCAAAACTTAACATAAGCTTAGGATGGTACCTGCATTTTACTTATGTTTTGTATGAACAGGAAATCCTTCTGTAAATACTGCCTCAAAAATACTCAATACTCGAAAAAAATGCCAACTACTTGACTCAAACACAAAAATCACTACTCACACGCCCTTTGAAAAGAAGTAGAGATTAGATTTTTAAGAGGAATAGAGAAGATCAACAGAAGTGATAAAATAATGTATTAAATAATAAGAGAATATTTTAATACCATGATACCTCTACATGAGACAATGAACAGAAGAAGCATGCAGTGGATAGAGCATGTGAAGAGGATAGGAAGAAATAGATTGACGAGAATAGCCCTGGGGTCAAGGAAAGAGGAAGACTGAGAGGAAGGTGGGAGGACCAAATATGGAAGGATGTGGAGATAGGAGGAATACATCAGATAGGAGGAGGAAGAGAAACCTGGAGGGATAGACAACAATGGAGGAGACTAAGGCAACAGAAACATCAACAGATGATTTTTTTTACATTGGGAAGGCCAGACGATGATAATATCAAGTAAAAGTCTTTTGTGATTCAAACAGCTGTATCTATTAATAAGTTGATCGGTAGTACCTTGACATCATTTGTTTCCCTCATAGCTTCCAGTGCATTGCTACAGTTGTGAACAAACTCAGCAATGGTATCAAACACCTCTCTGGCAGAAGTATGGGTTTGCATACTCTCAAGGAATGTCTGGTAGAGATCATCACTGGCTGGAACAGATGCATTAACACAATCTTTTGTTTACATAGGATTAATAAGTCATACAAATTAAAAAATGTATTTTTCTGTTTTAACCAAACTCTAGAAATTATTAGATTTGTTTATTATTTATTTATGAAATGTCAACCATGTGAGGTAAAAATGGTGCATGATCTTTGTTTGTGTGGAATTATTTGCTGTGCAGTAAATAAATATTAAATTTTCTCTACTCCAATATTTATATTGGAGCAGAGAAAAATTACTTAACATTTTATAAAAGTAACAGAATAAATACTATGAAGTTTTCTCAGAAGTCTGCCACAGAGGCCCAGTATTTGTTGAACCAAGAGTTCAGTTACAAGTATTTCATACACTCACTTTTTTCAATGGTTTACGTAGTTCATCAGTTGAGTTGGGATGAGAATGAAGATGACTTGTGTTTGTTGTAACTGTCAACATTAATATCAGATGAAACCTTTGAAAAAAATTGGATATTTTATCTGAGAACACCATGGGTTAAGTATTCATACAGTTGTTAAAGATTGAAAGAATTTTCAAAGACAAATTTCAGCAAATTTTAGGTGATTTTGTTAAAATTTTCGACTAAGATCCTTTTTACCCATGATCCAACTAAACAATTGTCTAGTATTTTTTTTTTGAGAATTTTCGAATTATTGCCATGAAACAATGACATTCTCATCAGGAGTTGAGACAGTTGGAGCAGTATAATCCAGTAATTCAGGGCTTCAAATACTTCAGTTTGTCATTTCAAACGTAACTTTAACATTATAAAATCCATATGAAGCGGTTCTGGCAGCGAATAGGTGATGTGATTAAAACGCAGTGACTACTTAGTAGATTCTACCCCTTAGTGATAGCTTCTTCCCCATTTAGAATGATTAAACAAACGCTAACACTTCGAGTTACTACTACCCCGAACCAGAAAAACTGAAAATATATGTTCAGGTATTTCGTAGCTATAACTACATTTCTCATCTCCTACTGAGTGTGGACACTGTATCTTAAAATCTGAATACGGTACATTTAAAGTATTGTGGTATACATTTTAAGACGTTTCTAATCAAAACTAATTTATATTTTTTGGGGGAGGGGGAGTTTAATTCATATACATGGTGTATGTAAAAGAAGTGTACCTAAAATAAAGTCTTCTAACAAATAAAACTGTTTTTAACACTTTGATGTGGCCACCAAGTGTCAAGCATTCTACAAGCCTTTGTGAGGAGAGTTTAGTCACCTTCAAAGAGCAAAAACTCTTTTCAGGTTGATTTTAAATGAAGGTGAGGCGACATGAACATTTTCCAGAATAAAATCCATCACATTATTATTATTTTGACACTGTTGAGTAATTCACTCCAGTGTATTCTGCTACACCACATCCTGAAGTCCTGGAATCCTGGGCCTGCAGTAGGGAGTGCTTTTCCCCGAGTTTCATCACTATGTGGCAGGAATTCCAATGTCAAATCGATGTTCTTTGTTCCAAAACGCTTAAGCTCCTTACACCTATTCAAAGCTAATCTTTCACCCTATTTAATTCAATGTTGTTATCCCTTTTAATATGCATTAATACATTGTCATTGGGAAGTTGAGTGGTAACTGACAAAAGTGGACTATATTATATTCCCCTGACTCCAAAATAATCAGGCTAGAACTATAGGTTAGTGGACATATCTTCGTTTTCATCACATCTAAAGTGGAGTTATAGCTACTAAGCCGGAAAAACTAAGATACAATTATATAGGGGTAGATATATCTAACTTTTAATCACACTAAAGTAAGTTACAACTTTAAAAAAACTAAGTGATTTTTTTTTTATCAGCCAGTGATAAATCAACTACTTTTTAATCAGTTTCCTGAAAATATAAGGGAATAATATTAAACTTGTGAAGGAGTAAAGTTGAGCGTTATAACCGAAATAAATAACTTCTTTAGCCTAATAGATTTTTAAAATTAGTATGAGACGATATTGTCATATTTATAAATATTTTAGTGCATTGTTTTAGTCTGACATGATTATGAGAACATTTCACTATTTGAAAGAAGATTCTGCTGAGCTGGGCTAATTTTCTCATCTGGTCGTAAAACAGAAGTTATAGAAAAGACTATAATTAAAATGCTGGAATCGTTCAAAAAAAGGATCCTTAGAACGCATCGCACAATGCTACTGTTTTATATTGTTAAAAAATTACTTTGCTTTGTTTTGCATGAAACTAAAACATAGAACATAACTGCATTTTCTGCCCTCATTTCTCATTTGGAAAATGCCTTCTTTCTTTGATAAGATCACAGTTACAATAAACTCTTAAATTCTTCTTAAATCTGTAGTATATATATATAACTTAAATTTGTAATCTGGCTTTTCTGTCCCAAACAAAACCTGAATAATTCAGGCACTTGTCCTACTGTAAAAAATTGGGTGTGCGTCGGACCACACGGTGGAAGTTATACTTCTTTGGCCATTCTCATACACCCACTCACGCACACAAACAGACAGGATATATAAATGAAATATAAGACATTTTTCAATATTATTCAATATATTTATCTTCAATATATTATACGTGACTTCATTATTATATTATACACCTATATTATCATTATCAGTAATTTCTTCGATTAAATTTCTTCGATTAACAATCGATTAATCGATAGTTCTTAAAAATTTGTTCTTACTTTTCAGCGTGACGCGGTTTCTCGACCAACATCCCATCCCAAAGTGTCTAACGGGCGCAAAGAAGTATAACTTCAAAAATTAATGTTTAAAACATTAAGTGTTGGAAAGTGTAAAGCATACACAATTTCCTACCTTTTAATACAAACAAAGTTAATACAGCCTGGTGAAAATTGAGTTAATATTCTGCTGTGCTGATTCTTATCAAAATAGGTGATTTTTCACTCCCCACAATAGATAAAAAGATCCTAAAGACTGAGCATTCGTATTTAAGTGATAATTGTCCATTGCATAGTGTGTGACTGACTTGTAGTCCAAGTATATAGTGAACTTTAAATATAAAATAAATGGGACCTTTTCCGTTAATTCACTACCTCTACTTTGGTTAGGTTATGTTTGGTTTGGTAAGGTTTTGTTATGTTTGGTTAGGTTATTTTAGGTTTCAAATCAAATCAAATTATCGTTTATTGTCGTAAAAATAATTAACAAATTATTGACAATGTCAAATTACAGAAATGGCCAAGTCAAGCACAACATACAATACATAAAGTTCACTTCCTAGATACCAACTTTTTAAGTACAACAACAATTGGCAATGATAACATTAACACATCAAATTTTTTCTATATGGCTAGAGAAACCAACAAAAACCAGTGAAGCTGTCTGTGAAAGTGAAAATTCAACTGAAAACTTATTGAATTTATACTAACATGCTGTATTTAACCATATGATAATGTTTATCATGTGTGTTTTTTTCAATTATGTTTACTTAATTTTTCTTAAGAAAATAAGTGTTACCTTTTTTTTACAATGTTTATTAAAAGTCTAACAACTTTATTATAATTTCTTTATGTTTTATTTGGTTATGGGCCCAGATAAACTTTGTAAACATATCTAAAATGGATATGAAAGTACAGATAGCAAAGCTAGATGGAGCTCAGTCTTGGCGTAGATGGAAAAGGCAAATGGAATTGATGTTGA
Organism: Stictocephala bisonia; assembly: GCA_035578905.1. Classification (NCBI taxonomy): domain Eukaryota; kingdom Metazoa; phylum Arthropoda; class Insecta; order Hemiptera; family Membracidae; genus Stictocephala; species Stictocephala bisonia. The sequence continues at coordinate 394,016 of JAQJVL010000047.1, forward strand.
AGCATAATGGGGTCCTGGATATTGCAAAAGGCCAGAGAACTATGCCTGGAATAATCCTGGACGAGCTTGCTGATAAAGATACTGAAGAAAAAGGACTAATTGAGAAAACACACAGAGAGGCGGTAAGAGCATATGAGAAGGATGATTCTCTAGCCCAGGTCCTGATGGTAAGTGCTGTAGATGATGCTCATGTTGAATTAACAGCAACTTGTAACTCAGCTATGGAAATTTGGCAGAAATTGTTAAGTATTTATGAACAGTCTTCTAGCCAACGGTTAGATAGGGTTTTAGAACAGTTTTTCTCTGCCAAAAAGACTGATGATGAGGAGTTAGTTCAGTACATTTCTCGTTTGCAATTAACATTTAGGGAAGTAAATGAGGAATTGCAAAAGCACAATGCTAATATTTTGCCTGATATTGTACTTATGTCCAGAATTATGAGCACATTGCCGAGCGAATTCTTTGAATTTAAAAGCGTATGGGAAAGCATTCCTGTTGTGGACAGAAGTGTCGATCTTTTGATTGAGCGGGTCAGGCTCATTGAGTCAAGATTACCTTCTAAGAATGCAACAAGTGGAGGGCATGCGTTACAGATAAACAAGAAAATATCAATGACATCAACTGGTGTTAGAAATGTTAATGAGAAACCTCTTATCAGTAGTTCAAAGGTAAAATGTTTCATTTGTAAAGGACCGCATTTTGCAAACAAGTGTCCTCAAAACTCGAGTAAGCTAAAAACTGATAAAAAGGGTGGGAGCTCTTCTAAGGAGAACCAGAAGAAATCAAGTCCGTTTTTATGTTTTGTAGCTGACGGTCAGAATTATGATACTTTCATCGCTGACTCTGGTGCATCGCAACACATGTGCTTTAAACGAGAATATTTTGATACTTACCAGAATTATTCTAAGCCTGTTTCAGTTACTGTAGCTAATGGAGATGCGATCTATGCTGAAGGTGAAGGCGACATCCGTGTTCTTGTACAAATCGGCAAGAAGCAAATTATCCGAGTGCTGGGGGGAGTATGGTTTGTACCCGAACTTGGAAGAAATCTTCTTTCTGTGTCTAAGTTAGTTGAAAAGAACTACATTTTTAAGGCTAGTAAAAATAAATGTGTTTTTATGAGGGATAATAAGCCACATTTATTTGGACATAATGTCAATGGTCTGTATGAATTGGAAATGTCGGTTATACAGAACAAATCTTCTGTACAACTTGCAAATAGTACTAATAAGACGTTGCAAGAGTGGCATGAGAGTTTAGCTCATCAAAATAAGGCTTATGTTTATAAGTTTCTGCGTGCTCGTGACATTCCAGTAGAAAACGATGACATTTTCTGTGAGGGATGTGTATTAGTAAGCAACACCGGGAAACTTATCACACACGGACTGTAAAACCTGAGAAGCCTGGGGAGATTATAAGTGGTGACTTATGTGGACCAATGGAAAATTTATCTCTGGGTGGTAGTCGATATTGTCTAGTGTTGAAGGATTATTACACTAAATTTCGACGTGTTTTCTTTTTGAAGGAAAAGACAGAGGTGCCTGATTGTTTGTCAATATTCTTCAGTGAGTGTAAGACTGTGGGACATGTTGTTAAAACTTTTATGAGTGATGGCGGGACGGAATTCTGCAATGCCAAAGTGAAAAAGCTACTTTCTGATCGTGGCATTTCTATGAGAACAAGCATGCCTTACACACCTGAACAAATGGGTTCTGTGGAACGTGAGATGCGTACCTTGGTGGAAGCAGCACGTAGCATGTTACATGCTAAGAAACTGTCCTTGTGTTTGTGGGCTGAGGCTATGAACACTGCCTGTCATGTTATCAACCGCACTGGTCCGTCTGTTGGTGGTAAAACTCCTTATGAATTGTGGTTTCAAAAGGGTCCTGCTCCAATTGAACACTTTCGTCAGTTTGGTGCTGATTGCTACGTCCACGTGCCAAAACAAAAGCGAAGGAAATGGTCAGCTAAATCAGTTCCTGGAATATTAGTTGGGTATTGTGACGAGCAAGATGGCTATAGAGTCTATGTTGCACCAAAGATTATGACAAGCAAAGATGTTGTTTTTAGGCCAATTGCTTCAGATAATATGAAGAGTAATGCATCTGTCAACATTCAATCTCCTCTCCAAACCCAGGGCAATGAAGAAGATGTTGAAGTGTTTAGAGAATCTCAAGACCAAGACGTAGATATTAGAAATGTGGAAGTGGAAGATGACAAGTCTGCTGAAAATGATGAAGGAGGAGTCGTAAATGAAGAAGATGACACCCAACCTCAACGTCAGCGACGCCCTCCTGCGTATCTACAAGACTATGTCTTACTTGCCGAGGCTGGTCCTACCTATGAGGAAGCAAATAGTCCTGATTGGTGGCATTGGCAATCTGCTATGAACGACGAGATGGCGTCAATGAATGAAAATGAAGTTTTTGAGTTAGTTCCTCGTCCAAATAATAAGAGGATCATCGGTCTGAAGTGGGTTCTTACTATGAAACAGAATCCTGAGCGCTATAAGGCAAGGTTAGTAGCAAAAGGATATGCTCAAAAGTATGGCGAAGATTACAATGAAACCTTTAGCCCTGTAGCAAGATGGGATACAATAAGATGTCTTTTGAATGTGGCTGTTCAAGAGGACCTTCACTTGAAACAATTTGATGTGAAGACTGCATTCCTTTATTCAAAACTGAATGAAGACATTTATACTTGGCAACCTGAAGGTTATAATGACAAGAGTGGGAGAGTTTGGAAACTCAAACGCAGTTTGTATGGCCTAAAACAAAGTCCAAGATGTTGGAGTAAACTTCTTAAGGAAAGTATGCTTAAGAAAGGTTTTAGCCAAAGTACTGCTGACCCATGTTTGTATATTCGTAACAAGAATGGTACAAAAATGTATATAGTAATTTTTGTGGATGATGGTCTGATTGCTGGCTCAAATAAACAAGAGGTGTCTGATTTTATTGCGGAATTAGAACATGAATTCAAGCTGAAAGTTACTGATCCTGAAACTTACCTCGGGATGGAAATTCACAGAGCTGAGGGCAGAATTTCTTTGAGTCAGAAGTTGTACATCAAGAGTGTACTAGAGAGGTTCAGGATGGCAGACTGTAATCCTGTTGGCACTCCTTTATGTTTAAAGCATGAAGAATCATCGGAGGAAGACAAACCTTTACCTAAAAGTGTTCCTTTCCGAGAAGCTGTGGGCAGTCTGATGTACATCACCAATACAAGACCAGACATAAGCTGTGCAGTAAATATGGTTGCACAGAAGTTGAATTCTCCTTCTATGAAAGCATGGAGTGATGTGAAGAGGATTTTCCGCTATCTCAAAGGAACAATGGACTACAAGTTGACTTATTCAAAAGGTCAGAATATTCTACATTGCTATAGTGATGCAGACTTTGCAAATGATGAAACAAGAAAATCACACACTGGGTATCTGTGTATGTTTGCTGGGGGCATCGTTAGTTGGTCTTCTGTTAAGCAACATTGTGTTACTCTGTCAACAACAGAAGCAGAATTTGTTGCTGCAAGTGAGGCTGCTAAACAGATTGTATGGCTGCAAAGTATGTTGAATGAGATGTATGGACAAAAGATCAACGCTGTTCTTTTTGTGGACAATGCTGGGGCCGTTCGGCTAGCAAGAAATGCTGGGGAGTTCCATAAACGCTCAAAACACATCCATGTGAGGTACCAGTATGTTCGTGAACAATTCCTTGCAGGAACATTTGATGTCATGTTGCTGGACATGAGCAGCTTGCTGATTTCCTTACGAAGGGTATGTCGGTTACAAGACTGAAGAACCTTCTGGAGCACGTTAGTTTGAGGGCATATTGAATTTAAACTAACATGCTGTATTTAACCATATGATAATGTTTATCATGTGTGTTTTTTTCAATTATGTTTACTTAATTTTTCTTAAGAAAATAAGTGTTACCTTTTTTTACAATGTTTATTAAAAGTCTAACAACTTTATTATAATTTCTTTATGTTTTATTTAAACTAGTTTCAGAATTAAGGATTTTCAACTCCGAAAAATTCATCCAAACTCTAAAAGGGTGTGTTTGTAAGCCAGTGATAGCATTTATTTTTAAAAGATTTAAAGGAATATATCAAAATTAAATCTTGTAATTTATTGTAAATTTTTAATGCTAAAACTATGTGGCTATTCAGGGTCTTGCTTAGTCTGTGAAATCCTCTTGTGGTTTGTGTCTATTTCTGGTGTTATAATTATGAATGTTTTGTTTAAAGTGTAGTAAATTTGGATTATCCAGAATATAACTGGCCAGATCATAAATATACAGGTTGATTACAGTAGGAATTTGTATTTTTTTTAAATAATGGTCTGCAGTGTTCCCTTGGGTCATTGTTGGAGATAACACGTATTGCCTTTTTTTGGAGGATGAGGATCTCCTATATTTTGGTACGGTTCCCATATAGAGTTAGCCCATATCTAAAAACCGATTGGAAGTATGCAAAGTATGCAGTTTTCACATAGACTATCGGAACAACAATTTTTAGACAATTTAATAAATAAATCACTCATGATAGTCTAGTACTCAAATAATCAATGTGTGAGGTCCAAGACAATTTGGCTATCAATGTGAATTCCTAAAAACTTTGCTGATGAAACAGAGGTAGTTTTGTTATTACACTTATTTTGAGATATAACATTATTATTCATAGTAAAGATTGAATTTTGAATTTTTTCTTGATTCAATAAAAGGCCATTACTATGAAACAAATAGATGCATTTTTCAAAGTCTCATTGCCAATTCATCAAATTGAGTAAGGTTACTACTAGTGGTGAAGAATTTTGAGTCGTCTGCATAAAGTAAAGTTTTTGAATTTACTGCAGATGGCAAATCGTTTATATAGATCAAGAAGAGAATGGGTCCAAGAACTGAGCCTTGAGGCACACTCCATTTCACTGCAGTCTCTTTTGAGAATTTTCCATCAAAGAATACAATTTGTTTACGATTATAAAGATAAGATTAAAAAATTTTAAAGGAAAACCACGGATACCATAGTAATTTAATTTTAATGCTAGCTTATTACTCTCAACACAATCGAAGGCCTTACTCAGGTCACAGAAAGTGGCCTGAGCAATGTTTTTATTTTCAAATGATTGGTGAATCTGTCTTACTAAATTGTCAAGGGCATTTATGGTCGACTTGTTTTTTCTAAATCCAAATTGTATTTGATGAAAAATATCATTCCTTTCCAAATAATTCATAATCTGTTCATTTACAATTACTTCAATCAGCTTTCTCAAATCTGGAATAATTTATATTGGGCGAAAACTTCTTTTGGACCTTTTTTATAGACAGGACAAACCCGAGAGACTTTAAGTGCATCTGGAAATATTCCCTCCTCAAAAAGGCAAGTTATGCATGACGCTAAAGGCTCAGATATACTATCAATGATTGATTTTAAGAGATTATTTGACATAGGGTATATATCAGCACTGTTTGAACATTTCATTTTTTTAGCAGCAATTCACACAGCTCTAGGTGTAACCACAGACCAACTAAATTGACTATTGATATTTAAGTTACTTTTCTCAACAAACTCTACACAGGAAATACTGCCAAGTGAATTATTGGTTTGTTCTTTTATACAATTTACTGAATCAACGAAGTAATTGTTAAATATGTTGGTATCAATTTGATGTGTTACAGGTCTTTTAAATTCACAATTATTTTTAATAATATCCCAGGCAGCTTTTCATTTGTTATTACTACTTTCAATATATTGAACATTATTTGTAAGTTTTGCATTATTAATACACTATTTATAATTACTTTATAATTCTAGGTGTTTACATATAAGAGGATTAGTAGCATTGTTATTAAGTGATAAGTTTAGTTATATTAAGTTAGGTTTGGTTTGGTTATGTTAGGTTAACCTAAGTTATGGTTATGGTAGTGAATTAATGGAAAAGATCCAATAAATGTAACTATTACTATTTAACTCTTTCCATAAAGCAAATGTACATATCCATTGTAATACAGTTGCCTCAAACACAACTAATGTAAAATTTTACTAAAGATGTTATATTTTATTTTAAAAAAGTATAATACATTATAAAGTATTTTATGGGTAATAAACCAATTATAATCAGAGAATTGGGTATCATAGAACTTTCCTGAGTAGAAAAGACCACCAACACAACACACAAGAAAATAAAAGACACAATATAATTCACTGTTTCGCTGGAACCTCATTATAAGAGGAGAGAGAATGACTTGGAAGTTGGTAGGCCTGGCCTACTCTTTTGAAACAGTAGTTAAATCAGTCTACAAAAATTTAAAATTGTTTGTAGTTTAACTCATAAATGTTAACTAGTGACCTAGATAATAACTTGTGTGTAGTGCCACTCGACATTCCAGAATCACTGAATCACAGGGTAAGCAGATTATCAGTGGAATTTAAGTAGTAGCAATATATAGGGGTAATTTGGACTTTCCCAAGTAATTTAACTCTACAAAGAATGACCACGCAAATATTTCAAGTATCTCTTGGTTGGCGCATGCGCACTTCAAATAACTTTTGCCAACGTTGCTAAGCACAATTCCCCTTTCTTCCAGAACAAGCTTCTTAAGAGTTAGCAGAGAGAGCGACACTTGTCAAGACTACACTGGTTTAAGAACTGGCAACGAAAGCGCCTGACCTTGCACCCCATACTTCCCTCTTATCTTACTTGTGGTCATTCAGCCGTTACAATTCTGCAGGTGAAACATAAATAAATTCTCTGTAAACTCTATGTATGAGTACGAATAAAATTGAAGTTATCCTCTAAACTACAAAAAATGTCCCTGCTGATTACAAAAACGACTAACGGCAAACCTTGTATTGTAGTAGATCAACACAAGTATACAATGGACCGTAGTCGTGCTGATGGCAATATAAATTGGCGCTGTTTGTCTAAAGGATGCTCAGCATCTGTTATTACAAATAGTAACCAGACAGAGGTAATCGAACATAAAAACAGCACACAAGCAGACACCCTATGACAATGAGATCCTTGAACAGCTCGTCTGCGTCGTCTGCAGCACGTAAACAAACCACTCCTACTTTATCTGTGACTGCAAATACACCCTCACCATCTGTACCTGTACCGCAGCCTCACATTCCTGATTTAGGAGCGTCGACCCCTCATCATACTCCTTCAATTAATGACACCTCCTCCCAAATACATAGTTAAACTCACCAAAGAAATTGCCTGGTGGATATTTTATAAAAAAATAAGTTATTCTTGATAAGCAACTAAATTATTTTTCAACTGATAATGATAACCATAACTTCGATGTCTTGGATCCGGAGGAAAAACTTCTAAGGGTACTGAAGTTTTTTGAGGCTAAAATATCACAGCTAGAACATGATGCTGTATTTATTACCGGTAGAATTATACTGGTATGTATTTTTAAGTACGGACCAATGTATGTTCAATATTTTTATTGTTATTTTCTGTCATATTATCTTCATTCCTAAGTTAAGGTTTTACAAACAACATTCTGTATTGACACCACTGTTCTATATTGATTGTATATGAGTGAATAAAGAAAGTTTGAATTTGAATTTGAATGATTGTTTACTTAATTACTAAAGTAGAAAATAATTAAGTAACTATCACAAACCTGGAAGCTAATACTGAGAAATTAAAACTTGAAATAGATGTGTTAAATATAAAAATAGCTATGGGGGAAACTGAACTACAAAAATTAACTACGAGACTGGACGTGATATCAAGCCCTGAGTCTCGTAGTGACGTCAGCCCACCACTTAAACATATCTACACTGGTCCATCTGTTGAAAACATCACCTGCCTGCCTATTACCCAGCCTCCTGCCCGACATACAAGAGGAACATACAACTCCTGTCCAAAACTCAGCACTTCTTCCATTTCAGTGTCTGTGTATAGTGATAGTCACGGTCTGGTGTAAGTGCATTGTTAAAAAATCAGTTCTCTGATAAAAATACCACTGTGAGGCCTGGTGTGGTGAAGCCTGGTGTGCCTTTGGCTGAGGTGGTTAGAGGTATACTAATGGTTCTAAATATTCCAAGAAAGGTGACTACATTGTTTGCATTGCTGGCACAAATGACATTGACAAACATAGCTTAGATGATAAGACTGTAATGTCAATGTACAGTAAGTTATCAGAATCGGCCCCTCAGGCCAGATTTATTGTTTCAACAATTCCACCCAGATATGATTGTAGCCCATTTTCAGCAACAAATAAAGAGATTAGGTCTTTAAATGTTAAAATAAAACAATTAGAACATAAAATGGATCTGGGAAGCAAATTACCACATATGTTTAAGGGGATTCATTTCCATCAAAGTGGTAAAAAACATCTTAGTAAAGAGATTTGTTCAATAGTTGATGAGTGGTCATGTATATCCTATTCTCCTATTAAGTCTCCTGAGCCTCAGAGTTCTTCTCAGCCTGGACCGTCCTCCCTATCCTAGGGTGAAGTCATCTGACTTCAATACACATAGAAAAAACTGTAATAGGAAACATCGGCTTTTAATTGTGGCGGATAGTCATGGTAAACATCTTTCACCACTCTTGGAGAACGAACTTGGCGTCAACTACGAAGTGGGAGTAGTGTGCAATCCTGGAGCTACTTTTAACTATGTGACGAAAAACTTGGTAGAGATGACAGAAGACTTCACCAAAAACAATCAAGCTATATTGATTGCTGGCTGCAATGACTGTGATCAAACCTCAACAGCGGACATTGTAAATAGTTTTAATAAAGAAAGTATTATATCCATAGCTTGTAAGACAAACGTAAACATGGTCAGTATACCTTTTAGATATGACTGTCCGAACAAGAATTTTACTATTCACTGTGCTAACACTAAATTACAGAAAAAATGCAAAACGTAAATTTTAACAATTTTATTGATGTAAGCAATATGGATAGGAGTAACTTTACAAGACATGGACTACACTTAAACAAATTGGGTAAAACTAATTTAATCAAACATATTAAACAAGTGTTAACAAAAGAGGGTGCGAATGCAGATCAAAGTGGAGGGGTAGATAAAGATAACAATGCAGCTAGTTTTTTAGAAAGTCTGTAAATAATGTAGCAAGTACCGAAACAAACCACTCATATTGGCTTCATAATCCTAAATATACAGGGTATTGATGGGAAAAAATTGGTCTTTGAAAGTTTGATTAATTTGGAAAAAGTAGACTTTACTTGTTTATCAGAGCATTGGCTCAAAGAACATGAAGTAGCATTTGCATGCCCAGATGGTTACCACTATGTTAGTGCTTTTTGTAGGAATGAACGAAAAAGGGGAGGTACTGTAATTTTTGTAAAAAATAGTTTGATGGCTAAGCTCCTTGATATATTTTTTGTTTATCTGTTGTTATTGTGGTCTAATTAATTTTCTTTTGTTTTGGTAGTTCTAAATTTAATTTGATCATTACCATATTATCACTAAGTTTAGCTTTTCGTTAGCTAAATGCCTCTTGTATGTTTGATCTCCGGTCAGTAATATTGTTATCCTAATATTGTTATCCTTTTATTGGTTGAATTTTTCTCTTTGTTCTTGTTTGCATTGTTATATTCTATTCTTTTTATTAGATCTATTATAGGAGTGTAATGTTTGTATCATGATACCATCTTGTAATATATATAATATGTATTGGCTGCTTGCCGTTGGCAAATAAATAAATAAACAGTCAGAAGAGTTAAATTAACACGCCAATTTACAACAAAATCTCATGATCCTCCCAATATCAACATCGGATATACCTATCCCACTCCCAAACTTTCACTAAACTTTTTCACTTATAAACTGTGTTTTCACAGTTATACTCCATGAACACAGCCAATCCCACTGCCACTTCCCCAGGAGCAGCTGGAAGTAAGTTAATCTCACTCCCAATCTGATGAAGTAGCCAATGGCATTGAACATTTGTAGAATATGTTATATCTTTATAAACTCCGCTGCACCGGTCCCAAGCCCAGGGTCTCATCTTTCCCATAACCGATGAGAAAGGAGGAGGGTACCTTCCCACAGCTCTCAGTGTGATCCCGATACTGAGAGCACTCCTATCCCATTAATTCCTTATCCTACCAAACCACTCCCACAAATCCACTCTCCCGTGCCGTACCGTGTCCGGGGTAGGCTTTCAAGCCAACAAAGACTTGCCTGCAGGTGCATGACAGGGGCCTTTAGGCGACCCCTTCAATTGCACTGGAGGTTCTTCTTAACCTGCCACCCCTTGATCTCTTCATTATTGGGGAGGCTCGGGCGGCGGCTTACAGGCTTCAACTGACTGACCACTGGAGGGGGTCCTGTACAGGTCACTCCTCAGTGGTCAATCTAGTAAACGATGAGGTACTCTCAATGAAGTTTGACTTCATTGGGACTAAGTATCTTTTCACCAGACCCCATACTGTGGATTTCAGGTCGAGGGAGTACTGGGACGCTGTTAGTAGCCCGAGTTCTTCTCACGACCGAACTGTATGGTTCACAGACGAGTCAAGAATGGGCAACAGAGCTGGATTTGGTGTCTATACTGGCGACCCTAGGACCAACGCTAGCGTGAGCCTGGGAGCGTATGGCACCGTTTTCCAAGCTGAAGTCGCCATACGTTCAGCGCAAACCATGAGAGGGGTTTGCGGGAAATATAACCACATCCTCTCAGACAGTCAGGCGGCCTTAGGGGCTCTTGACTCCTGGAAGGTTTCGTCTGGTCTAGTCTGGGAATGTGTGGAGTCCCTCAGCATCCTGGGCTCAAGAAATCAGGTCTTGCTGGAATGGATCCCAGGACATAGGGGATTAGAAGGCAACGAGCAGGCCGATGCCTTGGCTAGGGAAGGTGCTATCAAGCCCTTCATTGGTCCTGAGCCGGCCTGCGGCATTTCGGCTGCAGCTGTCAAAACAGCAATCAAAAACTGGGTCACGCCAGACATCTGGAAAGATGGCGGCGGTTCCCAGGGCAAAGACTCGGCAAGGTTCTTGTCAGAAATCCTTCCCAGAAGTTAACAAAGTCACTTCTTGGGTTGAGTAAATTGCACGTCAAGCTGGTGGTGGGACTCATCACCGGTCACAGAAAATTCCGGAGGCATCTAAGAACAGTGGGACTCTTTACGGAGGATCCCATCTGTCGCCTCTGTGGGGAGGACGAAGAGTCGGCAGAACACATTGTCCTGGAGTGTGAGGCTCTTGGTGCCAGGAGAAGAGTACTTTTTGAAGGCTCACCTCTGGGACAGTCGGAAATTACTAATCTAGTGAAGAAGCTCCTTGACCTGGTCAAGGATTGCCAGCTTTACGACGATTAGGCACCGGGATTGGCACAAAAAGCCTTAGGCTTCGTTGCAAGGGTTCGCTGGACCAACTGTACATCCCCTTTCAATCTAATCTAATCTATATCTTTATATGTTTTCCTGCTTTTTTTGGTGAATTTGCTTTCCTAGGTATGTTTGCTGATGCCTAATCTCTCCAATTATATTAATTTCTGGCATAGAGCCCTAACATCTAATCTGCTTCTCATGAAAAAAATGCTAGTGAAAAATTATTATTCATTGACTCACCTTGCCTAACAAGAGTGCGCTGACTCAAAGTTTGGTTTGTTAGAGATGTGTCCATAAAGGCCTCCAACTCGGAAGTGTTCATGGTCAAAGATGTGTTGAGAGCAAACTGCCTAACCTCTGAGTGGCGGAATGGAAGCACTGAGTTGGTAAACATGCTACTTCGATCTGCAATCATAAATGTCCACTGAAATTTAGACTTAGTATGGAAATTATATTCAATTTACTTAAGTTAAAATGGTATGGAGCTATGACTAAACTCAATAACTTAATATAGGAGTTTTGTACACTTACAAAAGAAAACCTATCAGTACTTTCCCATTTCCAATTATCTGATCTGGACCCCTAATCTCTCTTTCTCTTTAGTTTGTTTATAACTAAAATATTATAATAACCCTAACTTGAGATTTAGTTTCAGCTAATGGCCTAAATATTTTTGTATCTTTTAGTAAATAAAATTCTAATTTTAGTAAGGTAAACCCAAAATGTATAAAAGAGAATATATATATATATATATAGATATATATATATATATATATATTTATTTATTTATTTATTTACTTTTACTAAAACTCAAACAAAATGATTAAACTGTTTACACAATACAGTTACAGTGAGAATACGAAACATTCTGAGGTTCTCTATACAAAAACTAGTGTAAGTGTGTATCATTTTTTTTCAAGCCACGTCACAGTAGTCGTGTGAACAGGGAAAATTCTCCCTAACTCAATGACAGTCGATATCAGACCACGGCAAAGTAGTCGTGGGAACAGTAAAACACCTACCCTAACTCTGTGACCTGACTTGTATGCTGTCACATGTAAAATGTATAGTCATTCAGTTTAAGCATTGACTATAAAAACAGATTGTCCAAGGCTGTCCATTTGCTATAGAAACAAGCCCATGCTGCTATTTAATGGTAATTGGTTTCAAATAATGACAGTTTGGTGAACTATTAGCTCAGTTATTAGTAACTATTGTGTGCTGGAGAGAGACAGAGACTACTGGCATTACTTATGAAAACCAAACATGCACCAATTTTGCCTAAGAGGAAAACTGGCTTCACGTGACCTATATCAGCGGACAGTTTTCTTGATTCCACAATCCACAGTCAATGGTGTAATTCAATAAATATTAAAAACATATTTTGTATCATCAAAACCTCATAATGGGTTCAAGTTTTCTGTATTGGAGCTTCATCGAATAATATTTCCGTTTTATTAGTTAATATTTTGCTGTTTTTAGCCTTTTCCAATAAAAGATAAAATACCTACCTAATACACAGCTAGGCAAACATTTTTAATGGGAGAGGGATTAATTAATTCATAAAAATTTAGTTTCTCTTCAATCCTGCACTTAGAAAAAAGAAATTTCTTTTCAATTCTGCAAAAAGAAGATGGCTGGCAATGAAACCAATACATATTAATATTGTGTGGTTTTATATTAATATTTTTTTGTTATCTTAAGCTAATCTCCTAGCAGTTAATCTGGTGAATATACAAGATACATTTTCTTATTATTTATTTTTTTTTTTTTTTTTTTTTTGCAGTCATAACAGATGATCGTTTCCAGTATAATTTGTATATATTAGCTTGGTTATATGGAATATTGTATATTCCAGTATAAATTGTGTACATTAGCTATGTTGAGCAGTTACTGATACTACGACAATTACTAACAGACTCCATTGCAATGTTTCATGCTTGGAACTAGTTCCAACCGTTCCAAGTCATCAAATAAGTAGGCTACCATTTAGAACAGAACAGATTTTCTCATCTAATTGCAGCAAAATGATTTGTACCGTAATTATTTTCGCTTGGAACAGAACTTATTTTCCGCCCTAGCCCCGTTACAAAAGATTGATATTGCAACTTCTTTTACATGGAAAGGAACTTATTTTCAGTTCTCGCAGCGAAACGATTTGTAACTAGCCTACCTTCATTTGGAGTAGAATTCATTTCATGGCCATTTTGACTTTAATACCAACCAAACAAGCTGCAGAGCATAGTAAATTACATATTCACTTTTCTCCATATATTTATACACTATTCTAAAGTGGCGTAGAAGGTAGACCTACATACACAATCTTAGATTTCAGAAGAACATAATTATATAAATTATATAATTTTATAAAAATATTATTTTTATTAATAATACCTAAACAATTATACCAAAAAAATTCAAATGTAAAAATTTTATTTAATATTATGTCTTCTTGTCATTTAATGCTTTACGCTTTTGCCTTTTATATTTTACTCATTAATCTACGAGGGCTATCCAGAAAGTAACCGCCGTTTGTTCATACTGCGAGAAGTAGTGGGGGTAGTGCCACCATACTGACATCGGCGCGCGCAGCAGCTCAGTACGCTTCTAACTGTGCAAGGTGGAGCATCGTACGATCACACGTTGTCCAGTTACAGCCTTAAAACATGAGTGCGGCGATAGAAAATCCCGCTAAGTGTGAAGTAGTATTATACGATTTCTTTTGGCAAAAATCACTCAGCAGCCGAAATTCATCATGAATTGTGTGATGTTTATGGCCCAAACATTATGAGTGAAGGTGTAGTTCGTCAGTGGGTACGGTTTTTTAAAAATGGTAGAACAAACATTCACGATTAAGAAAGGATTGGTAGGCCTTCTCCTGTCAGTAATGACCTTCTGAGCAAAGTGAACGAAAAGGTTCGTGAGAATCGTCGATTCACGATCTCGGAACTTTCTGACTACTTTCCTGAAGTTTCTCGAAGCCTCTTACACAAGATAGTGAAAGAAAAACTAGGGTACCACAAGTTTTATACTCGTTGGGTACCGAAAAAGCAAAGAAAAAGTACTGCTCTGAGAACACGTGAACTTTTGAAAATGTTTAATTGGGACGTTTTTGATCATCACCCATATAGCCCGGACTTGGCTCCAAGTGATTTTCACTTGTTTCCGTACATGAAGTCGTGGCTTGCCTCCCAGCGGTTCGACAGTGACGAAGAGCTACAAAACGCAGTGACAGGTTGGCTCCACTCACAGGCGGCAGATTTTTATAAGGAGGAAATTGATAAGACTGTCAAAAGATATGACAAGTGCTTAAATTGATTTGGTGACTATGTGGAAAAATAAAGTAAAGTTGTAGTTTTAAGATGTATATAATAAAATTGTTCTATCTTCACTGGATTAATTTTTATTTCAAAACGGAGGTTACTTTCTGGATTACCCTCATGGTTTTCAAGTAGGCTTATATGTCAGTGATCGACACATTAGTATACAAATAATAATAATACATAACATATACTAATTACTCCTGTCGAATACTAATGAAGTTCTCTGTTGCAGCAAGACCACCAATTATTAAAATAAATGTATCTAACTTAAAATTATAGCACTAAAAACTAGAGGAGTGAACTAATTTTCTGTTCTTAATATGAATTATTGTGTTTTTCATTATATTTCAAATCATTATATGTTTCTAGTTAGGTTAATTGGAAAATTCATATTTTTTTCTAATGAAAATTAATTTAAGGAGTTCAGGTTTGTACAAATCCGACAAGTTTTTTAGAGTTTTGATCTTTCTGAAGAGTATAACTGAAAACAAATACATATTAAAAACATTATTTAATGCATATAGTGTAAGTAAATTCAACTGGAAATGAAATAAAACAAAATTGTTTCGTTGTAGAAGATTATATTTCAGAACTAAATACAACAATATTGCAACTGGAACTAACTACAAGTGGACCAGTTAGACTCAAGCGATCCATCCTCGCGGTACAGGTTTAGGTTTAGAACTCGCTGCAACAGTGTTAGTTTTTGGAACTGTTTCATGCATGGTACTGCTTGACATACGTCTCATGAATTTGTATATTAAGTTTGGAATTAAGGATACTTTAATTTATAAGGTCTTTTTACTCAATATTTTTTATTTGACTTATACAAATCTTTGGAAGCGGAAATGCTATCTGTTTATATATCTTTGTACATGACTGCATGCACCTCTTAAGGCTGTTTGGCCGGCATTAGGGGGAATCAAATCCGCTACACACGCTAGCTGTACATCTGACCGCGAGGTACATACACACAAACACCGACCTTTCCCCCTCCCTGGGATGGGTGGAGTATAATTGCAGGAAGTCATGGAAGCGTGATCCACGTGCTGTGTCTCGGCTGTACGTGCGTAACGATTGTATTGTAATATAACATGCGGGTAAAAGTACATATCCCAGTTGAGTATATTTTTAATTTGTGATATTAAAAAGCATAAAATGCCAAACACGACACTGTATTTCTCGTCATAGTAAAATGAAAACAAAAATATAGCATTAATTATTTAAAATCAAACTTGCTAATTTGCAGTAAAATTACATAATTTAAAATAACTTATGAACAAGGCTAGTCTTGTGAGGGTCTGTTTTTAAAATTTGGAAATAATCGGGAAAATGGTTTTTCAATTCTGTATGTACAAGAAAGCCCAAATCTACATCTTTGAGGTGATGGATTTATAACTATAAACATAATTTTAATGAAAGAACTACTTGGGAGGCGTTTAATAACTGAGCTGATATAAAGACATTGCAATCGAAAAAATAAAAAAAATGTTTGACCTTACAGCCTTAAAGCACCAACAGGACTACCAGTAATTATAGAGAACATGCCTTATAGATTTTTTGGCTAAAATGTTTTTATAGGAGATACATAACTAAGAAACAAGAATATTATCATATTTTTCAGTGGAGAAGCCGGAAAAATCAAGAAAAAAACAGAAAAATATTTGTTTGTAAATACAGCGATGTAGTTACTTAAACTGTGGAGAATTTTGTCCTGATAACGAATATGGCAATGGTTTTGCAATCCGGCCATTATATGTACAGGGTGGCGCACAAAATGATCCAACATTTGTTTTGGTAGTATTTATTCCGGTTATCTATTATTACTGTGTTGTAAGTTGGCAAAACTATCAGCTGTTTATGGAGATTAGTTCCCTCTGTCTCCGCTTCCGTTATTATTATTGTTGCAAGATGGCTGACAAAGGAAGATTGTCTGTGGATCAACGCATAAAGACTGTGTTGTTTTTTAATGAAACAAAAAGTGCGTTGCTTACACAAAGACAGTTTCATGCTCATTTTCAAACTCGCTGGTCTCCATCATTTAAAACTATTTATAGACTTTATGAAAAATTTAATAGTGATGGCTCAGTATTAGAGAGGAAACGTCAACAGCATTCCACTGTCCGTACTCCACAGAATGTTGAAGCTGTCAGAGCAGCGTTGGTGAGGAGTCCAGGCAAGTCGACTAGAAAAGCAGCAGCAGATCTTCACATTTCTAGGCGAGCTGTGCAGAGAATTTTAAAAATATATTTGTATCCATAACAAAATTACAGTGTTACCTACATTAACGATTGACAACAAACTTCAACGAATGGTTTTCGCAGAATGGGCTGTTAATCAAGACATATTGACTAACAATATTTGGTTCTCAGATGAGGCACATTTTCACTTACACGGTGTTGTAAATAAACAAAATGTGCATTTTTGGGCTTCCGAAAATCCACTCGTGCTACACGAAAAAGTACATCATGCTCCAAGAATTATGGTATGGGCAGCCATCTAGAGCCATGGACTAATAGGGCCATTCTTTTTTGAACATACTTTTGTGAATAGTGAGCGTTATCTAAACATGCTACGTAATTATTTTGTACCTCAACTTATCGCAAAAGGGTTTCAATTAGAGAGAGAGTGTGGTTCATGCAGGATGGAGCCAGACCACATACGGCTGATGCTGTTTTAGATTTTCTGCATGTAAATTTCAACCAAAATGTCATTTCAAACCGATTTCCTAATCGTTTTACATGTGGCCATAACTGGTCCCAAAACAGTCCTGATTTGAATCCGTGTGATTATTTTCTTTGGGGATTTCTGAAGGAGAATATCTTCCCTAAACATCCTAACAAACTGATGAATCTGAGAGTGTAATAATTGAGGCATGTAATGAGATAACCGAGGATATGTGTCGCCAAGTCAGCAATAACACAGGCGTTCGTGTTGAAGCAGTTGTCAGACAAGAAGGTGGCCACA
The DNA here is from genome assembly GCA_035578905.1 of Stictocephala bisonia. NCBI lineage: Eukaryota > Metazoa > Arthropoda > Insecta > Hemiptera > Membracidae > Stictocephala > Stictocephala bisonia. Next base: position 411,624 of record JAQJVL010000047.1, read on the forward strand.
TTGAATATGTAATGGCCTCAAACTAATGTCCAGGTATGCAGTAGACAATTTATATCAAACTTTACTGTATTGCATTCACAGTAAATTTTCTTTAACAGAAATAAATGTTCGATCATTTCGTGCGCCACCCTGTACATAAGTTAGCGCCTGATATGTGGTGGTTTCAGTAAGGTTATGTTTTGTTAGGATAGGGCTAGGATATTGATAGCTTAGTTTTGGTTAGATTAAGTTAGATTTGTATTTGTAAGGTTAGAAAGGTTATATTCTGTTAGGTTAAAATATACTATGTAGGTTTGTATTTTACTATGATTCATAAGTTCATATTAGGTAGAGAAATAAAAATAATTGGACAGAAGTCTTTACATAAGATGAATCAGCTACATGGAGGTTTCATTGTGTCTGAAGACGAGGCAGGCTCTCTGAGTGAAAAGTTGACGTACAGATTTGGAGGTGGCATAGATAGGGCAGCCAATAGCGTCACTTTATTGAAATCATACAATATGGTGACACAATATACATCACAGAATAAAACAATATATCACAGACATTTGATTATTTTCCTCATCAGCCAATGTTAATATAATATAACATACAATTATCTATGGATATATTACAGTTAGTTTTGGTTAGGTTAGATTTTGAGAAGTTATGCTGGTTTTTTGGATCAGTTTCACTAACCTAATTTAATAAAACCTAACTTAACCTAACCAAAAAAACTTAACCTAGCCAAACAAACTTAACCTAACTACCTAAACAAACCTCTAAAATAACCTAAACAAACTACATAACCCACCCGATAACAAAACCTAACTTAACCATACCTAAGCCTATCCTATAAAAACGTAACCTTACTGAAACCAGCACATTTCCGGCGATAACACACTAACATCCGATTGCAAAACCCTGGCCATATTAATGATCAGGTCAAAATTCCACACGATTTGAGTACCAGTACCTACATCACTGTATTTACAAAAAAAACTAATTTTTCCGTTTTTCCTCATTTGCCAGCTCTTATACTGAAAAAAACCATCATATTTTTATTACATAGTTATGCATGTACTAAGAAAAAGTCAGCCAAAAAAAACAGTGCCCCTGTTCTTAAGGCTATAGGCCTTAATATTGGATTACCCTTAGGCCTAATTCAACATGAAACCAAATGTTCTTCAAATGCTTTCACACGACTCTTTCCATATATATATATGCCTAGGATTCAATACCTATTAATTTACTTACGTCTAATGGTTCTTGATGGACTTGTGTATAGTGTTGGTGAACCAACAGCATCATCCAGTAACCACACTGATCTATGCATCATGTCATCACCCGCCATTTCCTGAAAATGTTCAATAGAATTATTTAAACTAATGAGAAACATTTAAGAGTCTTTGACAAAGATTCTTGAATATAGATTTTAGTAAACCCAAATAGGCTATGTTCCCTCATCCTACTACACTTTCCATACATAATCCCTCCCTCATACTTAGCTTTATTACTAAACAAATTTATTTTTGAGCTAGATGATTTAGGGAAGATTTTGTCTTACCTAAAAAAATAACAACCTTTTAAATAGTTGGTTAGTATTATGCACTTTATGCTCAGCTGGCAAAATACAAAATCTTTGTGAGATGGATCAAGGACGGACTAACATAAAGGTAGGTGCCTATATTTTCATCCCGACATATGAGATCATTTTTAGCCCGAACGAATATAGACCAGGCTGACATACTTTGAATGGTCAGTGAACAAAAATATTTCCTGCTTGTGGGTAACATATTAGGCTACTGTTGGATAGGGCAGGCAGGTATATAAACTTTATAAACCGAGAGCACTTTGTTGAATAAATTGGCCCATAGCCAATCTCTCTCCACCATCCCCAAACTGACAAGTTTTGAAAATTCGCTAATAAACGAAAAACATTTTCCTGTTCCAGCAGTGTGTATGCCACCCAAATGTAAGAAATAGTCATTTTTAATGATTTTTACTAAGATTGTCATTTTTTGTGACGGTACTCAAGATAAGAGTTCACTCAAAAATTTACCACTATTTTTTTCTAAGTTATATTCAGTATTAATTATTCTGCAATACCTGTACTGTCCAACAGTATGTGTGTTAACCGAAAGTAGGAAACTTTAATAGCATTAATTCTCATGTTTACTCAGTTTTCTACTTGAGGTTATGTTGTATATGTCCTCAGTAGCATCCCACCAAAATTACAGCTATCGGTGATTTGTGGTCAGGTTATAAATGGGGAGAAAGGACATATCTCAATATGAGTGGATTGAGTAAGGAACATTTTCTTTTAATCCAGATGGAATTTTGATAGTTTCACACCAATTCCTAATATTCTAGACCTACGTAGGCTACTGAACAAACATTTTAAATTTCAAACCCAGTGCCTGGCCTCTGGGCTGGCCTTACATCCAGCAAAAGCGGCCTATATGCACATTTGTTTTTTGTGGTTAGTCATAGCTTTTACTATCATTTTTCACACCACTGAGATAAAATAAATAGGCTTATCTCTACGTGATTTGTCACAAAAGTAGTTTTTCCGCAAAATCTCAAGAAATAATTGTTTTAAAACAAAAAAGTTCCATTTTTATTTTTACTAAACAAGTTTTCTATGGAATAAAAAGTATTTTTCCCAGAAAATATAGACCTGTTTCTACCCACTGGTCATTTAAATAACTTTATACCACTTTCAAGCAATATGAAAAGTATATAGGCCCTAATTGATCATGTCAACTAAAAAATTAATTTGTCCAATAAGGTTATAAGCGAACATTTTTTATTTCTGATTGCTATACTAGGTCCTGTTATTGAATAGGGTTATTAGAACCCTAAAACTTTAGATGAAAGACTAGATTATGCCACGGAAATAGATAGTTAACTTTGTTTGTTGGGAACAGTTAACAAAGTATAGTTAACCTATGTACTCGAATTGTTTTAATACATTACATTTATATAAGCAAGCACTTTCTAAAAAGTCACACATAAACCTAAATGTTACTCTTTATCTACAAATCATAATACTTAAGATTCTTACCAAATTTGAAAAGCCGGTAATTCAAAATTAGGAATCACGCCAAATCAATGCATGGAGATTTTCGGCTTGTCTAACCTATACTTCAGGCTGTTTTATTTACAATTACAGCTTACAGGATAGGATAGGTTATGATTGGGACTTGGAATTAATAATTTGGGGCCAGGCACTGGGTTTGAAATTTAAAATTTTTGTTCAGTAGCCTACGTAGGTTTAGAATATTAGGAATTGATGTGAAACTGTCAAAAAAAGAATCTAAATGCATAGACAACGAAAGAGAGTTCAAATTCAAAATGCCATAAAAATTTATAATATATTACAGCAATAGGTTGATAATTGTAGAAAACATTTTATATGTGTTACAATAGACAATCAGTATGGTGGTTATAATGTGAAATATATCTCACACAAGAGGTTACATACTTGTACAAAATATTACATTCAGCCCTTTCTCAATCGTCTTTTTTTTCAAATTTATCTTCTAGTCTCTTTTACTGAGAATATTTGGCTACGCAGTTAACTAATTAACTCGGCAGAACTGTAAAAAAAGGTTTCTCTCATCATAAATTGTTTAACCCTTTGAACGCCAAGACAATTTGAGGAACGCTATCCGCTCGCCGCCAGCGCCTAAGCCGGCCGCCATATCGAGAACCGCCAAGGCCAATTGTAGACATTTTACATGATTTTACATTATTAGTCGTAGTTTCCATATTTTTTATCCGAATTGAATAATTTTTTTATTGTTTTTATTCTAGTATTACGGCTGTAAATATAATGTAAAATAAAGTGTCTTATGGCCAGTAATTATATTTTTACAATCGTTTTATAGTGCTATTTAGTACTTGTTTTTTATAAAATATATTTTTTACACTCAAAAATCGGAATGAGAGAAACACAATTTACACGTCGGAAACAAGGGCATTTTATAGACAATATGGTTCTAATTGCTGGTACAAAAAATTAGAACTTTTTACCAAGAAATAAACAAATAATATTAAAAAGTAATAAACTAAGCAAATGTGTTAAAACTTACATTTTTAATATGTCTTCAGTTTCCTTCACATTTCCATAAGTATATGTTTTCCTTCTAACTCAATTTATTTTACACACAAAATGAAGAAAAAAAGCAACTTGTGTCCAGATAATAATAGTAATAAATATAACACGTATATACAAATATTTACAAAACATGTTTTTTTATTTTCTTTAGCAAATATGTTTGGGGAGGCATAACGGGTGTACACCTTTATTGCAACGTTTGCAAATGTACCTAGTTTTCTTCCTTTTACCTCCTGAGCTTGTACTTATTTTGCTGCATACTGAACAGTTACGTTCTTTCTTTTCTGGTAAAATATCGAGTGGATCACCACTACCTCCCGCACTTTGCACACGTTCAGGCGCTTGGTCACCATCTACACATCTATTTCAACCACTCAAATCAATCAGCTGTTTCAAGGTCAGCAGTGCCGTAAACCATAAACCTTGTTGTGTATAGTTTAGTTTGATGTATTATTAGTCCAAAACATGTATTATACAAAATAATTACCAATAAATAGCTTGGTAAATAATTTATTACGAGACGTCCGACCAATCGGACGTTGGCGCTTTTAGACTGAAATTCGAGCGTCCGATCAATCGGACGTTGGCGGTTTTCGGCTGTACCTTAGACGTCCGATCAATCGGACATTGGCGGTCAAAGGGTTAAAAACTGATTTCAGACGCTATTGGCGTTGGTTTACTTTAAGTAAGTTTGTCAGTTCTACCTTTGAAACATGACACTAATAAAACTGTTACATTTACACTACTCCTCATTCTTCAAAGTAAGCCTCCACAGATCGAAGTACTGTGTACCATTCGTCAATCCCCCTTCAGCCAACCATTAAAGAAAATGGGTAGCACGACTAGGCTAGGTTAGATTAGGCATGAGTTTTATAAGAAACAGTTTGGTTACACATAATATCATTCATCAGATAAAAATCCTTTTAGCTGTAGTTTAAATTTCTTTAATTACCAATTTGTTTTCTTAAAATATTGGTTTTCTATTTACGCCAGTGGAATTTTTATTTTAGTCTACAAACGTTGTTATGGGACAGCAGGGCGAACCCCTCAAGCAAATGTTTAGTGGACCTCCCAGTATTTGAACCCGTGATCAACTGCACATGAGGCAGAAGTCCTAACCACTAAGCTAGTAAGAGGTATAATATTATTATTATTATGTTTTATATACATATGTATATATATATATTATTTTCATTATTATTCATTATTCATTTCTAAGAAGCCGATCGTAGAGATATGGGTGAATATGAGGGGTGAATGAGTGTGATGAGTGTATATGAACGAGTATAGTCATTGCTACTATCTGAGTTCGACTTAGCTCAGAAAGGCCCAACTTTAATTAATAGCCCAATAGCCAGGGCAACTATAGGACCCATAGCTTTAAGTGGAATCCGAACCACGTGGAGTTGGTCTGATTTTCAGCTAACTGACAAGTCTGACGCTCAGTCCTCTTCCCTACACAGCATCTGAACCTTGACTACCATCCAACATGGATGTCCCATACCTTTCTAGTAGTGACCGTCTATGGCAACCAATGAGTGGACGTCGTGTCGGTACATGTATTAAGAGGACCGAGCATGGAACCTATCGTCTTCAATCTCCCAAACACAGTGTCTCCAAGTAGCTGGCGTATGATAAAATTTTGCCCGGCAAAGACTGGCCTGTTTTCAGTAAAAGTCTAATGGTTTGTGTTTGACGAATCATACTGTTACTTTTGACAAAAACTACTGACTCAAAGAAAAATATCTTTGATACCGTTCAGATTTTTAATTTCTAACTAAACAATGTTCAGAGTACGCTCTATAATTAACGTGGTAATATATCTGACTGCTTATTTTTGTAATTTAAATATTCTAATTAAATTAAGTATAGTCGAAACCACCCTAAAAGAATCGAGTAACTTTCAAATAATATTATGGATGTATTTTCCCTCATATGGCATATGGTCTTCCAATATAGGGTGCCGAATCCTTTAATAATAAAAACGTCTTCAGATTACAGAAGAAAGTACTGTGAACTATGCTGGGTCTAGGTAAGTCACATGTAGAGGAAAGTTTTGTTCCCTGAACATATTGACTTTTCCTAGTTTATACATTTTGGAGGCTTCATTTCTTTTACGGTGCAATATTTATCTTCACCTTCCTAAAACAAATCTAACTTATAACCCAAGAAATGTTAATATAATACATTACAGTATGGGATGGATGCTCAAGCACCCAATTCCTCCGAATTTTCAGACTGCAAAAAAAAGCAGTACGTATTATATCAAAATTGAATTCTATAGAGTCGTGTAAACCAGCCTTTATTGAGCTAAGATTACTAACACTGCCCTGTCTCTACATTCTTGAAACTACTCTCCTCTGAATGACCAAATGTCACCTTATGCGAGGTAGTGATATACATACGTACGGAACCAGAGGCAGGGACAGTTACATAATTGGACAGCACAGAACGGCAATATACGGGCGCTTACCGTAGCAGGCGGGTGCTACGTTTATCAACAGCCTACCTGACTCAATGAAAAACGTTTCAGTGCCCCAGGAACTAAAAGTCAGACTGAAGTTTCTTGACTCAAAAGGCCTTCTACTCGGTGGGGGAGTTTTTCCAATACAACTGGGAGAGCTAATCTCGGCTCGAAGTTGGGACGGAAATTGCCTGAGTATGAATGAAAGTGTGAACGAATATTGAAAATGTATTTGTGAATGAGAGAATGAGTGGTGTGTTTTCAAGTTTCATGTTTATATTTATCTAGATTTATTTATAGCACAATATGACGTTTTGTATACAACAATTTGTTGTCAGACACAAATAAAGATTTATTATTTATTATTATAATACCTATCCGCACCACTATACCTTCTTTGTTAAACATAAAGTTGTTGGAGCATCTATAGATTTATTTAACCCTAGGGAAGTGACTGTATTTCTGTTACAAGATATGTGACTTGGGTCTCAGAGACCGATTTTCACTTTTTGCAATTTTGTGTACAACAAAATTCAAAAACAATTAAAAAAAAATATATAAATTAGTTTGCAGGTTCAATGTGATCTGATGAATAAGGGTCTAGAAATAACAAATACATACTTTTAATTTTTTTTGTCACTTGTAATTTTTCCAAATTTATAAAATCGCAAATATAATAAAGGGAACATAAAATTAAATGATTTCATGAGAATATTATGAAAAGTTAATTTCTTACACTAGGTATGCAAAGCATGAAAATAAAAATATAAACTTTAAAATCCATTCAATTGTTTAGTACAAATTGTAAAAAATGTTATTTGTTATAACAACAATATAAAATGCGCTTTTCTGAAAAATGTCCACATTAGAGGTAATACATTCAAACCATATCTAAACATTATAATATAAAACATAATTAAAACAATACCACTGTAATTAATACTAAATATAAACCAAATTGTAAAAACTACATGTAAATTATACTGTATACAAGCCTCTAACAATCGCCGCATACGATTCGCGCATGTTCTTGTAAGCATAGGAACTTTTTTCAAACCTTGCAGTAGTATTTAGTTTTGCGATTTTTCTTTGAGGAGCACAGCTTGCATCTTCCAATACCACGGTCTTCTGGTTGATCGATTGGTAAATCAATTCCACATATTTGAGCTATTCTCTGACGGGACAGCCTTGGAACCTGAGGTATGCCAGATCTAATTATTAAATGGTTCTTCATCATACGAAAGGCTAAATCCATTAGAAATTTCCGCCTTATTAGTTTATTATTATAAAAATTAAAAACTCATAATAATATGTAATAAATAGACTACAAATAACATTATACAATAAACTTGACTCACCTCTTAAAAAATAGTAAGCAAAGTGACAAGATAGGTGACTTCGGTCTCACACACCAACAACAACATGGGTGACTTCGGTCTGTGACACCAAAACGTGCTCTAGTGATGACAGACCTAACCTCAAAATTACAGTAGCGCGTCTGCAAGCTCAATGAACCGAGAGGAAAGATTAGTGAGTAATTCAGTTCCCGGAAACAAACAACCAACCGGAAACGACAAAATAAAGAATGCGTCGGTCTCACGCACCCTATGACACCTCGGGCGGGTTAACAATCTCTCATCGCGTCTGAGAGCTGAGGATTCCCTGTAAGTTTTCATTAAAAAATTAAATATGTTTCATAAAGGAGAGGAATATTGTTCTGTTAGTAGTTTTTTATCTGACAGGGAAATAGTTTAAGATATTGAATACTTTGTGTAATTTATTAACCATTGTTGACGTTTGTGATGCAAAGTGATGTATTGTTGATCTACAAATAGAGTATTTGAATTTGTCTGGAATAGATAGATTCAATTCGAAAATGCCATTTCAAGCTTCAATAAAAATATACACATTTGCAACTAATACGATTTAGATATTTCAATTTGAATGCAAGCACGGAAATTATACAACAATTTTGCGTGCAACTCTTACCTGTGAAGACAATCGTTCTTGAACTACTGTCTTGTGTCCAGTTTTATCTCTCAGCCATATCAAATATGTCCACCTATGTCTTGCTAGGTTGAATTGTTTATAATAAGTAGTTAATTAAATACTTATTGTATTGCTTACTATTTATAAGCCATATATTGTTAACAAAACTTATGAGACTCTACAGTGCAGTTGTATAACTGTTTTTGAATATAGATATTTAATTTGATCCATAACAGTGTATGCAATCTAGACCTTCTTATTACTACAGGGCCGACATTCGTAAAAGAGATATAGATGACGTAAATGATGCCTACAACTTTCTTTGCAGACAACTCAAAGTAAATTATATAAGCCTAAACGAAAAAATTCAAACAGGCTGCATAGCAGCAGTTGGGATTCATTTAAACAAAAAAGGGGCCTGGGCTCTGACCAGGGAAATGTTGAAACACCTAAACCTAAATCAAATGTCAACAGAAAATGACACCTACGAGAAAGTAGAAGACAGCTTCGAGGGCTATACTGAGGAAACAGACTCAAATTCTAGCACAATAAAAGAAATAGACTTGCAAAATCCAGACTGTCAAACTGATAAAAGTAATGAGAAACAGGACCAAATTGTTGAAAGCCACATTTCCCCAAACTTAGAACGACAAAACGTCTCAAACCCAGCCTAGTAAAAACTCGAAAAAGTAAAACATCCCCTACAAAGAAAATTCTTAACAATAGAATAGGCCTACCCAAAACCACAAAAAATGGAAATCTAAAAATAGTTCACTTAAATATACAGGGCGGTCTACAAAATAAATTAGATAGACTGGGTGTTGAACTAAACCTTCTAAATTACCCTGACATACTTATACTATCAGAACATGCCCTAACAAGCGAGAAGCTTCAAAAAACAAACATCGAAGGCTACACACTGGTATCAAGCTACTGTAGAACAAATTTAAAATGGGGAGGGGTGGCAATTTTTGCTAAAGACCACCACAAACTGAAACCAGTAAAATTGGACGTGAATATCCATTGTCATGAAAAGACTTCAGAATTCTGTGCTATAAGTATGAAAGTAGGAAAGAAAACTCTCACTGCCATAGGGTTTTATCGATCACCCAGCGAAAATCCAAAAACTTACATCACAAATCTAGAAGCCCTTCTAAACAGTACAACCTCAAATCAAAAACCCATTATCATGCTGGGAGACTCAAATATTGATATCCAAAGAAAGGGACACCCTGATTACAAATTGTTACAAAATATGCTACTTGAACATGACACCTACATAGTAGAAACGCCTCCCACCCGAATAACAGCAAAAGCCTGTACAAGTATAGACAATTGTTACACAAATCTGGACCAAAGTAGGATCACTACAAAAACCCACGAAACCCTATTATCAGACCATTCAGCACTATCCTGCGAAATTAAAAACATTTATAACAGCAAAGAAACTCTCAAAAAATGTACACGAAAAATCACTCCTGAAAACCTTGAAAAACTTAGACTAAAATTAGCTGATAAAACATGGGAAAAAGTCTATAGGCCAAAAGATGTAGATGAAAAGTATGATAATTTTATAAAAATTCTCCAAACAGAAATAACCTCCACCATGCCCAAGAGCTATGTCTCAATAACTGGCAAGCCTAACAAATTTTACTGGACTGAAGAATTAATTAAGCTCAGAAAATCTTTGCATATAGCCCATAGAAACTACAAAAATACAGGTACTCATCGAGATAGGGATAAATACAGAAGGGAAAAGACCCTGTATGACCTTGAAGTAAATAGGCAAAAGTCCAAAGACACTAAAAAAAGGATAAAGGAAGCACCAAACAGAACAAGACAAATTTGGAACATTATAAACAATGAACGCAAGAAATGTAATACATCAACAGAGCCTATAACAATAGACACAGAACAAAGAACCATAAAAAATCCCTACCATGTAAGCAACTGCTTTAACAAATATTTCTGCACTACTACAGAACCAGACAAAAAATTGGCCTTCACAAACCACAAAGCAAACAAACTAAATCAGCCAGTGGCAAAAAATCACCAAAAGAGTTTAAACTAGTAACAAAGGATGAACTATCAAAATTGATCACAGTTTTCCAACCAAAAACATCATCAGGAATAGACGAGATACCAAACAAAATTATAAAATATTGTAGAGATGAAATAATAGATCCCCTATTGCACATAATAAACTCCTCCATTCAGCAATCAAAAATACCACGCATGATGAAAATAGCCTTGGTCTACCCTAAGTATAAAAAGGGAGATAAGAAAAAATTAGAAAATTATAGGCCTATATCAGTTCTACCAACTCTGTCTAAATATCTTGAAAAAATTATCTTTAATCAACTAATCCAATATATAGAACAATCATAAGGACTATCAGATAGCCAACATGGATTTAGATCCGGGAAATGTATAAACACAGCACTAGCAAACCTCTGCGAATCAATAACAAATATTTGGGAAGAAAATAACCAAGCCACTGGAATATTTATTGACTTACAAAAAGCTTTTGATAGCCTAAATTGGAAGACCCTAATAAAGAAAGTAGAACACTTAAACATTACTGGAAAATCACTACAGTGGATAAAAAATTACCTAACAGATAGAAAGCAAATCGTAGAGTTGACTAGTTACAGTGGAAATTATGAAATAAAAACCAGATCCTCTACCAGAACTATAAGACAAGGAGTACCTCAGGGATCAGTACTGGGCCCCTTACTGTTTCTTATCTACATAGACTCTTTTCCTGACTTATTATTGGAGGATGAAGAAGGCATAATGTTTGCTGACGACACAACTGTGCTATTTGGCACCAAACCAGAAAATGAGGGAGAAATGATTGAGAAATCACTGGAAAACATAACAAATATATGCAATATGCTAAGCTTAAAATTAAATAAATCAAAAACCCAGTATATGACTTTTACAACTAACAATAGAGGCAGGGTAGGCCTAGAGAAACCCGACCTTAGTATAGACTCTGTTGACTCAACAAAGTTCTTGGGAATTACCTTAGATAAAAATCTTAGCTGGAAAAATCACCTTGAAAAACTCCACAAAAAACTGTCCACAACTATTTATGCCCTAAAAAGGATAAGATCTCTAACAGATGAGAGGGTGACACTGATGGCATACCATGCACTGTTTGATTCTTTAATAAGATTCGGTATAGTGGCATGGGGAATGGGAAACCAGAAAGACATGGAGAATATCCTAATATGCCAAAAGAAGGCAATAAGAATTATTAACAATTTAAACAATAGAGAACACTGCAAACCATTTTTCAAAAAGAATAAAATCCTTACTTTAATTTCCTTATACATATATGAAACCATACTCCTAACAAAAAAGGTCCCAGTGAAAACAAGAGAAACTTTTCATAACCACAATTTGAGAAATAACAACAACTTAAATCTCAAACAGCATCACCTCCAAAAAACAAATAAAACACCAATTTATATGGGGTCAAAAATTTATAATCTACTTCCACAAAACATAAAATCTATTTTAAAACAGTAACACTTTTTGAAAAAACCCTTAAACAGTACCTTGTGGACAGACCTTACTACAGTATTCAAGAATTTTATGATGAACACACCTTTACAAACCACAGAGACATAGACATTTTCACATAATACACTCACACTTAACACTCTACACCTACACAAACACTCACACCATCACACACAAAACCAAATCAAACCTCTAAATGAGAAGAAACTTGACAATTCCCCAATCGGATCAAGATTGTGGCGAAGAAGAGGAGGTAAAGGTAAAGGTAAAGGTACTTTTTACGGTGTCACATTCTCATTTGAAAATTTTTCAAAAAAAACAAAAACAAACTAATGTCAACAGTTTCAGGTTGTTGAATTATAGTGACTTATATACAACTATATAATACGGCTGGCAATGTAAGTTCGTAGATACTATGCAACTAACCATCGCGAAATTGATCACTTATTAGAGTTATTGAAACTAATATTTACTTTTATGTGTGATAAAGTTTGGTAACAAAACAAATTGACCAGATTACATATTTAACAATTTTATTTTTTGTGTGGTCATCACCTTTGTAAGTGTAAGGATGGATATGTGGGTCATCACCAACACACTATATGGGTCGATAGAAGCAGAAGTCAAGTAAGCACTGTATAGTTATTTTTACCTACTTCGAGAACTTAAATTAAAAATATTATATACTTTATATAATTAAAGGGAACACTGTTTATAGAAACAAGAAAACTGCCCACATATATGAGTTCCGTGAAGCCGGGTTTTTGTTCTATGAAATTAGTTGGGGAAAAATATGGATAGAACAGTCTACTTTTTTCTAGTCAGTGATGTTGGAGCAAGTGGTACATGGCACGGTCACTTGGCTTGCACAATTCACCACCATACGTGACCTAAAACACGTTTTTATATTTCAAAGGTATAATTAGTATTTATTATTTATAATGAATTATAACAATTTCTTTGGGATAATAAAGAAAGGTCATGTGTAGTGTTCAGTAAGTTGATTTAATGAGTTTTTAATTAGTCAAGGATGACATTTACAACTTTAAATATTTAACTAAATATATTTCAACAATGTCAAATTTCACAAAAATATATTATATGGTCCATTAAAACTATGGCCAAAGAAATTTTGCAATTCTATCATTATTGTTGACCAACTTCTTTAAATAGAAACCCATGTTTTTAGAATTGTTTGATAAGCGTAGCGCCTTCATTATGATTAGTTACACTAATTGCATGCGTTTATGCTTCACATGGTAATCTGTTTGCAGGTGCAAATACAACGTAAAATAAACCACGGTGGAAGTACGGCAATTAATTACTTTTCTCCACCATGGATTAAACTACAGTTTTTGCTTGAGTTTGTGCACTCTTTGTGCAATTAGTTGTATGTGGAATACGGAAAACCATAACTTTTACATACTTCTTGACCATTTGTGGGCTCTAAATTAAAATAGGCTTTCATAAAATACTTTCAGTTAAATATTAAACTAACAGTATTAAAAACTGAAATTATTACAATTCTCTCATTCGGCATATTAATGTTATTATACACGAAAATAGTGTTGACATTTTTATTAATGAATTAATTCTAAATTGTTTTGATTACTTAACGTATTACCCTTCAAATAAACGTTAGTTAAGTTTACTGAAAAATTAAATTATTTTGGTTTAACTCAGAAATTAAGTAATGTTTCACTTAACAAATGAAGACTATGAAGAAATAAAATGGGAGTAATTTATTTACTTTTAAATAAATTAAGATAAATCATAAACTGTCACCCGCTCTCGTAAAATAACTACTACCAGACCCTACCGAGGGTGGGTGCGAAGGCACCGGACCAGGAGGTGAAAGGAAAAACCAAGTTAAGGCCAAAATACTGTTTATTCAAAAGAACTGAAAATTTTAAATGCATAAAGGAGAACTACCGACATTTACTTAGCCATCAAAAATAGTAAAGTCCGAACAAAAAGTGAAGAAGACAGGAAAGTCGACAAGGAATGACGGAAAGAAACAAAACGGCAACACACAAACCAAACCTACGTAGACGAAGGAGAAGCTATCTTCAAGACGACGGTAAATGTGCAAACGGCACAAAATTGTGGCAAATGAAAATATAATAATGCAAAACAATAACAGTCTTCCTCTACAGAGGCATCAAAAAAAGCTTATACACTTTTTTGTTTTTACAATCTTTTATGTACTATCTGTTCAAAGTAAGAGAACAGTGACTAATAAATTGTATACTATAAGCCCATGTGTTATGTGTGGTGTTTTTCACCACTGTGGGTACTAACATAAAGAAAATTAAATAATAAATTTATATTTTATGGATACTGCTATTATTCAAAGCGATGATTCAGATCCAGGAAAGTATGTCGCTGTAATCTTGTTGTAGAAGCACTGTTCTAAATAAGATTTACAGCAATGCCTTTAGAGTGATTTTCTAATATTTTACAACACTTTTTACTAAATTTTGTGGTAGGGCCTATCTTCTTTAACATTTAAAAGTTTACTGTCATTATGGAGTTGATGAAACATGCCAATAAAACTTATTATAAGTCAAAACAAACCGTGCTGATTACGGTGATTTTGTGTTTTGTGTTAGTTAGAAGATATTAACTAACTGTGATACCAACTGAACAAAACTGAATGCCTACTACTAATCTTACAAGATAGTTATTAATTACACTTACTATTGCCTTAAGTGATAGCCACAAACTGTCCTGTTGTTTAGTTTGAAGCATTATCTAATATATAATAATACTAGCTGAACCCGGCGGACGTTGTCTCGCCTTTCATTTTTCATTGACATACCAAAATAAAGTAATAAAAAGAATTATAGAAAAAATTGGGTGTGCGTCGGACCACACGGTGGAAGTTATACTTCTTTGGCCATTCTCATACACCCACTCACGCACACAAACAGACAGGATATATAAATGAAATATAAGACATTTTTCAATATTATTCAATATATTTATCTTCAATATATTATACGTGACTTCATTATTATATTATACACCTATATTATCATTATCAGTAATTCCTTCGATTAAATTTCTTCGATTAACAATCGATTAATCGATAGTTCTTAAAAATTTGTTCTTACTTTTCAGCGTGACGCGGTTTCTCGACCAACATCCCATCCCAAAGTGTCTAACGGGCGCAAAGAAGTATAACTTCAAAAACATTATTTATTAAATGAGTGCAAGAGGGTAAACAATATTTTTGGTCTTCTTATTTCACCACATGTTTTAATTACCGAGGAAAAAAGGTTAACACCAAATACAGATCACCTGATCAAGTAAAAGTAGTGTGTACTACACTCTCAAGGTGAAATGTAGAACTACAATAAATCAAAACATATACAGTACTGTTGTTGTGAGAACTTCAATCTGCTTATGGCGTGTAAAACTACATTAAACCACACAGTCATATGTTTTTTGTAAACAATTCAGATTCTCCATTTGAATAACATGGGATCTTTAGGAGCCCGTGGGGCGGGACCCTGTGGACGGATCTGCATCAAACTTCACAGAAACCATCTCGGGAGTATACAGGACAACATCCTAAAGTTTCATGGCGATCGGTTGGATGGTTTGGCAGCGCATAAACTTCAAACACATATATATATATATATATATATATATATATATATATATATATATACAAACATCCTCTTTTATAAATATAGATGTTGCATTATTACCACAATCGTCAATCTCCGTCCTACACACAGGAAATGTAAGTCACATCCGGCCGGGCGCTCTCACTTGCATTTCTAGCCATGCTTGGACAGTTGAACAGAGAGACATTCAGGTAGGAAGGGAAGGGGAGAGAAAGTATAGGAATATCACAATTCATTTTAAATGATTTAGAAAATACGTTGTAATGCTGGGTGTCCATGGTTAACTGTTCATCAAGTTAGGTCTGTGTGCACATAATTTTTCGAATTGTTATAGTTTTCAAAGAAAATATTTATATGTTTGTATGTTTTCATGAAGATATTTTGTCACCTGCGAAATAATTTTAATTGAATGAGTAGGCCTATAAATCAATAACTCCAGCCTAGTTCTAAGTTATAATCCAGAGCAAAGCATATATTTATTTATTCTCAAGACACCGATCGTAAATATATGGGCGAGTATGGATTCCAAATAAGTGTGATGAGTGTAGACAAGCGAATGTTAAAAAGTTAAAGATCGTCTTATTTAACCACGAAGTTAGGGCTAAGGAGCCCTCTAACACTTAATGTAGTCTTTCTTACAAACTAAGGCCGACTATTTCGTAGAAAGTGGCATTATACAAAGGCCGCTTAGAAAACGAACTTTTGAACTGGTGATAGTGAGATACAAATAGTGGTGCAAGTGAGACAGAGAACTACTCTTCCTCCACTGTGTACTTCCATTAAAAAATTGTCATGGCTACCAGATCGGTAGGCTGCATGCTGACGGCGCAATAGCATTAGCAGTCGTTACCATTGGTTGGTTTCATTAAAACAACGAATCAAGCTTACAACGATTAAATTCAGTTATTACTTAGTATTCAAATAACAATTAATAGGCCATAGTAGCAACAACACGATGAATACTGTATTAATGTAAACAATAATTAGAAATTAAAAAAACTTGTGAAGTTAATTGTAGTTAAAAAATTTTTTGTTTTAATTTTAACTAAACACTGTTGCGGAAGTAGAACACCTGAAGGCAGTTAGTCACGCCCATGTAGTAAGTCAGCTCAGATGTGGAACGATTTCCATCTGCCGCTGCAATCCCTTGATACGCAAAATATACCCTCGTTTACTATCCGGTCCAATTATAATTAACTAGGGGACACCCCTGCACGCTTCGCGTGCCAACCCCAACGCTCGCTACGCTCGATACACCTCGGCCTTCGGCCTCGGCATGTAACTATTCAATACAAAAATCGGTATATTAACTATGTAACGTAAAATTACAATATTACATTTCGGTACAGTATCTCACTCATACTAATTGCTTTGCCACCTATTTAGCCTATTTCAAGAGTGTTCATTTCATTTATTTTTGTTTAACAGCTGAAGATTAAACTCATAGTAAAATATTAAATAGTATAATGTCAAACATTCAAAATAGACATGTTTATTTATTTACAAAACAGCTGTTATTAATTTACTAAAATCAACCCAATGTTATCCTTATGAACCAATCTTTTAAGGGTGCTTTATACCCCTTAGGAGTACTTTATCAAGATGAAAATACTTTAGTTGTCCTATTTAAGTTCTAAAGAAACAGTGTACAAAATTTCAGCTCTCTACCTACATGGGAAGTTGGAGAATTAGTGATGGTGAGTGAGTCAATCAGTGAGGGCTTTGCCTTTTATATATATAGATAGCCCAATGACAAATGAACAGCCGGTGGTTATCAGCTGACCCCTTTCAAAATTTGTTATGACTCTGATTGGGATCGAACTGAGAACCTTTAGCTTGTGAATCTAGGCAAATTAATCTAGCAACAATTGTTATCTGCTAATAATAGTAATACAAACATTTATACGTTATACATTACTATTAATAAGTTCTTAACAAAACGTTATGTGAATATTTTATTATGATGAGACCATAGGGTATCGAAATCGATTATCTTTGTGTAGTGTCTTATTTAAATGTTATACCAGTAACATATTAAAATGCTAATAGTCTACAAAATATAATTGTTTCAAAGGATGTAATCTGAACGAGGAAAGCAGCTAGCTGTAGTTTTATCCTCATGCTAGTCATGTTGTCATCAACATATATAATTTACTTCACTTGCATGACTAAACCACTAATTTACCATGACATGTTTGCATAATGTATTTCTAGTGAAACTAATAAAATAACCAACATTTATGCTAATGTATTTTTTTATGTTGGAACTTACCCACAAGAGTCAATCAAATGGTTGATAACATAAATTAATAAAATTAATCTACAGTTAGATTTGCGAGAAAAAAATCAATAAATTGTTTTTACAAGAACCCTATAAATTCCGAACGAAAATCTGAACTTTAAATAGCTCACTGAAATCTTTATTTTCATACTGAAACCACAGTACAATAAAAACATACAACAGTGAAGCTCAGCCGATTTATTTGCAACCAAGCGATCCTAGTGACGAGGACTAAACAACTAGCGTGGTAATCAGCTGTTATACACGTGATCGTTGTTTATGTCAAAAGTGGTGTGCGACACGACCACCACGAGCACTAGCGTCGAGCCGGTTGCATTTTTCTCAAGAGTAAGCTTCGCCTCATACTGTACTGTGTATATTATACTGTGCTGAAGCACAGGCATTCAGCTAGTTTGTAAACACCTGTTCCTCTATTGTTCAGCATGATATGTGTACAACATATAAAAATACTTATAGTATAGTATAACATTTTAAAATCATATAACACACTACAAAATTACCTATTTATTAATTTATTAAAGAATTTAAGAGCTTTGACCAACAATTCAAATACACATCTAATTAACTTGTGCTAAACGTTTAATTCAAGAAAATCATATTGTTTATTAATATAAGATAAAATGTATAGATAATTCATGTTGGACCTAAAAACAAAAAATATGTTATTGAACGTATAGCTATCAAGATTGCTAATTGTTCAAAACAATTAAACCTTATTTTGACACTATTTAAATTATTTTCAAATTTAGCGAAGTTTCAAACTTCCCCATGTTATTTTTCTACTGTAAATTTCCATCCAAATATATAATAATATCCATTATGTAAATATTTTTAATTATAAATATTTATATAATCAATTTTATTTGTATGATTTATTTTAATTTGATATACTTATTTATTTCTGTCACATCGGTTTACAATCAAGAAGAAAGTCGTCAGTAAACATATGACTAGTCATTATCTGGTACAATAATATAACATTGTCTAATGATAATAATACAGAACAATATAAGTAAATACTTTAGATCATTATCAACTAAGATGACTACTTATCAAAAAACTCTCTTACTGAGTAGTAGGACTGATCAATGAGATGGCGTCTGAGAGATCCCCTAAACCCAGACAGGGTTCTTTGATTTTTAATATGTGTTGGTAGATTGTTGTGAAGCCTTAAGGCGGAATAAAAAACACCCCGTTCATTCCGAGCAAGCCGGTGAACTGGGTAGTGAAGTGTGTCGTGCCTAAGTGAGTACTGGTGCATTACTTGATGTTTTTGAAATTTATCCAAATTTGTTTTATAAAAACAAAGGAGCTCAAAAATGTAAAATGATGGTAATGTAAGAAAATTGTAATTTTTGAAGAAGGGTTTACAGGACTGTCTTTAGTGAAGGCTGAACATTGTTCTGATAATTCTTTTCTGGATTTTGAAAACCCTGTCAGAGTCCACTGAGTTCCCCCATAACACCACTCCATATCTTAAATGTGAATAAGCATGGGCATAGTACACAGCTTTTAACGTCTCAAAATTTACAACAGGCCTAAGAGTTTTTAATCCAAATCAGGCAGAACTAAGTTTACCAGAAACATATGCTACATGCTCTTTCCAGTTAATCGAGTTATCAACAGTTATTTATGTTTTTTTTATGTCAACAGTTATAAGAATTTTGCTGACTTTACCAACGACACTTGTGCATTAATTACAATCTCATTTTTATCAGGGCCAAAGTGGATTAGTTGGCTCTTAGACCTATTCAGCATTAGACCATTTGATGAAAACCAATCACTTACTTCATTCAGTGTGTAATTTAAAGAGTGATTTAATTCGTTTATACTTTTAGTAGATACGGTCAAGGTGGTATCATCAGCAAAAAGAATAGCGGAAGATTTTGTTATAGAATCTGGAAGGTCGTTAGTGTAGATTAGAAAGAGGACAGGACCCAAAACTGATCCTTGCGGGACACCACGACCGTTAATCACCCAGGGAGATTTGTGAACAGAACCAGCGCTGTCAGTGTAGGAGACTCTGTGGTTCCTGTTGGAGAGATATGAGCGCAACCAGTTATTCGCAACTCCCCTAATTCCATAATATTCAGTTTTCCTCAGAAGAATTGAGTGATCGACGCAGTCAAATGCTTTCGATAGATCGCAAAGTACTGATGCTATACTAATTAGGAATCGATCACAATCAGAGTCATAACAAATTTTGAAACAATTTATGTATATATATTTCTTAGTGTCTTCTTTTCAGTAATAATAAAATACTAGGGGACACCCCTGCGCACTTCGCATGCCAACCCCATCACTCGCTGCGCTCGTAACACCTCGGCCTTCGGCCTCGGGCTGTGAATTCTCACTACAAATAATAGTAGATTAACTGTATAACGTAAAATAACAATATTAAATTTATTTACAACATTTCACATACACTACTTGCGTTGCTACCAACTTTTAAGTATAAACACACAATGATATTACTTGGCCTATTTCAAACGTGTTCATTACATCCTTCTCTGGCTTAAGATTTTGAAATATCTAACCTCACTATTACTAATACCATTGTTTACATTCCAACAGCTGTTAAAACTTTTAAGAAATCATTATTTAAACTTCAACAGCTGCTCTGTTAGGTTCATTTAAATCTCTCTTTGTGTTATTCTTATGACCAAAAAACGTACTTTGAGGGCTTCCCATTCCCTTCAGAGTAAAAATATTGAAGAATTAAAACCTTATTGCACTACTACGAACAGAGGCCTTGTTGACACCTCAACCGTTTAAATTGGTCAAGAAATAACGGAAGAGGTGCGTTGACAAAAACTGCTTCACGTATTATAAGGGTATCCCTGAACTCTCTGAGGACATTTTTAGGTATTGATTGTGGGTCAAAAACATGACATAATATCATATTTAAACATTTCAAATCACCTCCGGTACCCGTAAAGCCACTATTTTGTATTTTTTAATTTTTTTTTTTATTTTTAAAACTATTTTACCTATAAGTTAAAATTTGGTATATACATTAATAAAACCATTTTTTTACTGAAATAAAAAACCAAAAAAATGTTTTTAATTATTTTCAAAATGGCGGCACTTTGAAATTTTTTATTCTTAATAACTTTTGAAAAGTAAGGAATACAACAAAATCACCAGTATACCTTTTTCTGTAAATTAAATTAAAAAAGGGGTTTTTGATTTTTTAATTTCAGTAAGATAATGGTTTTATTAATGTATATACCAAATTTTAACTCTATAGGTCAAATATTTTTAAAAATAAAAAATAATTTGTAAAAAATACAAAATGGTGGCTGTACGGGTACCGGGGGTGATTTAAAATTTTTAAATATATTATGTCTAGTTTTTGACCCATAATCAATACCTAAAAATATCCTCACAGAGTTCTAGGACACATGTATATAAGGAGGATATGAAACAATCTATAAAAACTGTGAAAACAAGAAACCTAAAAAAGACAAACATACAAGCTTCAACAAATGACACGGGAACAGATCAACATTTACACGGGCGTTTTTGGATAAAACAAGAAAGAGAGATCTCAAGGGAACATATAAATTGGAACATAATATTGGAAACAAATAAAGGATAATAACAAGAAAAAAAATGAATTGTAAATGAATAAATTGGTCAAATGGTGGCCGTAAGAAACTATAAATATACTGACCAGTCTATGGATCGATTCCATTCAGAGTATAACAGATTTTGAAAAGGATCCGTTAATAACCGGTCCTAACTAATTTTTAACTTCACTCGTCAGTTCCCATGGGACTGCAGGGCTGTGTATGAACATAATTCAACGAGTGAAGTACCGACTGCTAGCTCAGTTGAGGATTCGAACCTTGAACCTGGCCCTCCGAAACCTTAGCCACTGAGCCACTACTCCTGCATTGGGCTACTAATTTAATGTCACTTTATAAAAAATAGTCGGCCTTATTTATTGAAAATGACGATAATTGCTCATATACACTAACCACATTCATTCGAAATTCTAATCTTCCCATAACTCGTCGATCGACGTTTTATGAATAAATAATTAAATACATTTTGGCCAAAATTCTCAATGATATGCAAATTAACCTCCGCTATATCAAATAATGGTGAATTAGCCATTATTATCCTTGCAGGTTTTAGGAACTAGCATTTCAAGAGTTAGGCAGGATGGGTTGAACTGTTGCCTTCAAATGGGTTAGGCGATTAGAGCGGTCGGACTTTGTTAGATTGCCTCTAATGTCAGTCAACGCCTACTGGGAAAGTTTAGTAGAGCGTTCAAGAGGGTGGTATATCATGTTGACGTTGAAACATCAACTAACCCTAAAATAAACGCGATCAAAGTTAAGCAATACCAGAAGGTACCTATAACAATGGCAGAGAAAGGCTTAGCCTGAATAAGGCTGTTGGTAACGATAGTGAAAGGTTGATCGTAAACGTCTTGAAGAACGAAATAGGATGGTGACTAGATTAATGGTTGCATTTCAGGGAGTTTGATGGTAATAATCCTGTTAGAACTTTAAGGGATGGAAAGGCTATATGAGTTCAACATGTGGTGGCTCCAAAATTCACTGCCATGTTTGAACTTACCATGAATGTCATAAACAGTGGGTGATTTTCTTTCATCCTGCACCAAAATTTTCTCGTGCACTAGATTATGAGTTCAGGAGTGGAAGAGTTATTACAAAGTCTTAAGTATTCAATATTCGTAGAGATATTTAATAGTTTTTAAATTTTTTTTCAAAAGTTGAAACTATCTGAAACTGACCTTAGCTTGTACTTGTAATCATTTAAATGCTGAAAACCCAATATGCCTAAAAATATAATAATTGAACATTTATTGTATAGTATACATCTGAAATAAGATGGCTTTGTGTTGAGAAGTTGAATTTAATACGATTATTTACAAAATAACATAGTGTTATTACCCTTTGTGACAAAAGTGTTTCCAGCTTGACATGATTATATCGCTTACTAATTAATTTTTGTATAACGTAATTTGAAACTGAAACAAGTAAACCCCCTGTTGTGTTTGTTAATCTGAAATAACGGGGGGGGGGAGGTGAAGTGATGAGAAATTATTGTGACTTCCAATGTGGTACCTTTAGACCAATGTTCAATTCTCCTGCCTCCCTCCCCCCGACATACTAGGTTACCAATTACAATGGCCAATGGAATTCTTGACCTTGTTTATCTCTCCTAATTCGTGAGTTATTCTAGGTGACTTTTGCGTCCATTTACGTCCTTACGACTTTCCATCCACGATTGAAAGTCTCTTGTAATGCTTACATACACTCTTCATTCACAAACAACTTTATTTATTATACTATACACTCTAAAAGTTGCAAACTACCCTTCTGCTCAAGAAGCACTCACCTACTTTACGAACATAACGTTCTTGTCAACCTTCTATTACATAGATGTTACATCACAATGCCACACTTGCTCTACTCATCTTCAGTCTGTTGGAAATGAGGTTGAAGGATTTGTCTCACTCATTCTCCCAAGAACCATAACTTCACTATAGGACGTAATAATTGTTAACTCCCACGCATCTACTCCTAGACATAACCCGCGATTGTCATTAGGTTATCTATAATCAGTCGGTTTCTGAACAATATTGTATAATATTACAAGAATTTATTTGTTATAACAACCAAATAAATTATTTATTATAACACATGCCTCAATATTAACCTCAAATATTATATTGACTAAATTACCACCCAAAGAATTATGCATCAAAGTATAACTCCTTGTGTATAGTGGTATTAATCTTACATTTCCGACATAAACATGAATCGACTAAGATATTTGAGATTCTTAAAAAAATAGTCTATGATTGAATTTAGAAACAACAAGAATGTCCGCTCATATGGGTTCCGTAAAGCCAGTTGGCCTGTCTATAAGTCTACTAGTAGTTCTTGTATGGCCTACATAGGTAGCACCAGCAGACTTCCCCCTCTCTTCCTCTGTTACTCTTCATCACACGCTCAAGTAACTCGCAGTAAGAAAGTAAGAAAAATTCTTTATTTTCTCACTTTTACATTTACAATTGTACACATTTTAAAATGAAGAAAACTGTTTTACACAAATAAAGTTGAAATTAATCGTTCTAATTTATATTACTTTTCTTAAGTAAAAATAAAATAATACAGTAGCATATTGCTAGGACTGACTAAGATACAAAAATACGCAAAAATATTAATAATATAACAGTATCTATAGTCATAGACGAAATATACAATAAGTTAATCTTTAAACAACATGTACAATTATTAAGAACAACAAAAATACAATACTATAGTTAAAATGCAAAAAATGTACGACCTCAAAGGCTAAGTCAGGTTTGAGATTCGTACTTCATACAATTTCTAAACATAAATATATATACAACAGCGATCAGAATTTACAACTAATAATAATTCTTTAAACGAATTTTGCTAAATCTTTAAGCTCTTTTTTTCTAATACATACAAAAAGTGCAGCTAAACAATAATATTTTGCTTTGGGTAGGTAAACCAAATTTATTTCATAAAAACAATAACATTGCAGAACATAGAGATGAATTATTTAAAATACTAATCATACACATACTTATTTGCAAATATTTATATATTTATGTAATGTATATATTTATATACATAAATGTACAAAACACTCACAGAAATATGCACAATTACACATAATTGTGGTCCAGCTTGAATTTATATTTCTATTGACAATAATTGTACAACATTTTCTATATTTATAAGCCAAATTCTTACTCTCTGAAAAAATATTTAGTCTTAGTGCTAAAAAGTTTGAAGTTTTTGTAAAAAAAGTGGAGTTTGAGTTTTGAAACTAAAACTGGTTTACATTTTCGTGTCTCTGAATGAAGTTGGTTACGATGATACTAATTTTTACTTCTGCTATAGAATAATTTGAGATCTTTGTAAATAAACAGATTTTTCATTGGTATAATTTTTCAATTTAAAAACAAAGAACGAGAGGGATTTCTTGAACACTTTCTAAGAATTAATTTTAGAAATTGTTTTTATGGATGTTTATTGGGTTGACATTAGTATCATAAGTGCCACAAAAAACCTTATTCTATTCTATTCTGAACTAAAGAAAAGTACAGCATTATTTAAATGTTTTTAGTCTTAAAAAATAAAAATTATTATTCTGTTCAACTTACTTTTTAAGTTTGCAATATGTCTTTAAAAATTATACTTTCTCATCTAATAGTATCCCTAAGTATCTAATAGCTTGCTTTTCTCATTTCACTGCATATAGTAGGCTACGCAAAACGGTCATCCGGGTGCTAGCTGCACAGCAACCTCAAGTCAAATAAATGATGTTATTTGAAAATAGACAGCATCACAGGAACACATCAACAGCAAATGCGTTGCTTTTGCCTGTCTGTTACTATGGTCAACGCTATCACTAATATAAATATGGTAGGGCTTTGCTGTGCAAATAGTAACTGCGTCATAAACTTTCCAAGGCATACTATAGTGGCATATAATGTAGAGGAGCCTTAGCATTAAGATTTCCTAAATGTCAATTTGTATTTCTAAGCGAGTAATATATCAAAATGTTCAATACAAACAATCGTTACATATAAATGTGAGCATGAAATTAACCCTGACATATATTCTGCAGAATCAAACCTGTTATGTAACTAACATCCTCATTTATTAAGAGATAGTATGATGTTCATTATTTTTTTCAATAAGGAACATTTTTTCTTACAAACAAAACATTCCTATAAGCAAAGGAACTTTCCTTCGACTTCTGTTTCTAAACTAAGAAAGTGAAAGAGTAACTAATAAAATTTACTAGCGAATGTCGTTGGTCATCTTTGACCTGTAACCTCTCTTGACCTCTGAGTTATCAACTAAAACCTGCATACAAATTAACTTCCATATCGTTTCGTTTACAACGGAAACTAATATTATATTAAGAAATCTCCTTCTTTAGAGGTTAGTTCGTATATTGTTGAATATTTTTAGCTATATTTAAATTATTTATTTACTCGTAAGACGCCAATCGACAAGACATGGTTGAATATGGATTTCGAATGAGTTTGATGAGTGTAGATGAGCAAATGTAGTCATTTTTACTATCTAATGCCGACTATTCGTAAGAAAGTGTCGTTAAATAATAGCGAAGTGAAAAATTAACAGCCGGTGATTATCAGCTGATCCCTTTCAACATTTGTTACGGCTCTAATTGGGATCAATCCATATATTGCTTAATATATTTTGTAACTTTTACGGTCACCATCGGACCAATATATTCATTTACGTTTAATCTTTTTCTTGTTTTTACCCTTTATCTTTCCCCAATCTTTCTTCATCCATTGATATATTTCCTTTCTCTTTGATACGAGAACACCGGTGTGCATGTTGATCATTTTTAGTGTCGTATGTTGAGTGTTGTATGTTTGTCTTTTAATAATAATAATAATAACGGCTTTATTCTAAAATATCGTTTTATGTACTAAAGTTGAACTTAGAAGTAAAAAGTCCTCTTACATTTATGGGGTTCTTATTTTAATGTTTGTGTGGTTTGCTTAATATATTTGAAAAATAATGAAAAGAGTTTATCTCAAGCAGTTTGGATAACTATATCCATTATTTATTTTGGTCTAGGTTAAACGTTGGCCACTAAAATAGGAATCATCAAATTATTAATTTGTTGCATCATAAGTTATATGTTTAAAAATTTACTAGACATTAGTATTTTAAGTCTGATGTTCTTTTCCCTTACAGTAATTATTTAAGAGCCTGCAGAGGCTCTTGGCCATGTTAGTTTTAATTCCACAAGAACAATGTTATTTTCGAATCCATTTTTGTTGACCAAAATATGTGTATGAGGTGTCATTTTAAACTTTATCATTTTAAAAAGCCCATTTGGTTTGCTTTTGAAATTTTGAATACGCGCACATACACCTAGTTTTTAAACAATAGGTAAAAAACCTTCAAACTAAATATTTGTATATTTTTCTATAAAACTAATTAAGAACTCTCAAAGCAATTCCAACCCCTAATTCTATTCTTCATCAAATGCAATTTATTTGGGAAAATCAGTTTTAAATTAACAGCTTTGTTTGGATACGCAAGTACGGTTCTGTTGAACAGCCTCTGCAGACTTTTAAGTTCAGTTGGAATGTAACATTCTTACATTTCCAAATCATTAAAGTTTAATTAAATAGTTATACACTTACAAGAAAGGAAAGTTAACCTGAGATAGATGGCAATGGAAAACATTCCCTCCTCTATTAAATAACGATAAGTATTATTTGATGGCCGGCCACAACAAAGGATGGAGAACTGGAGGTTTGATGTTCCATTCTACTACTGTACTTTCATTTTCAACAAGAGAAATGTTATATAATCCTTCTATTGCGTAAACTATATACGGCAGACAAACTGAAGTCTCGTCTACTTGAGCGATTTATTTATCCTGGCAACAGTTGACTTTTCTGATAATTAACTCTTGCAGGATTTCTAGCCGCACAGTCGGCTGATTGTTGACTAGGGAGGGGGATCAGCTGTTAGACCCGGATCTGGAATCCCGTCAGTCTGGTGCGACCGTTTCTATTTCTCTGGTTCAATTGTAAAGTAAGTGCTCTATTTATTTATATAACCTTGTGTTGTAAGTTGCCCATCTTGAACTTTTTTTATATATTTGGTCCAAACATAATTTTTTTAATAATCAATGGTTAATTGTTAGTGTTTATTTTGATTGGCACTTACCAGCCAAGAGGACACTTGACCAACCGTAATGGGCATTCAAGGGGTGGGTGCTTTGGAGGGAAACCCCTATAGGAAATTATAATGGCATATAGGTTAATGGCATAATAATAATAATATGGTTAAATTAATATTCACCAACCCACCGGCACACGTACAGTGTTACTGTAATAGCAAAATGCAGTGTTATATACTGTGGTAGTAATATACGTCTTGTGGCATTTGTCCAACCACCCACCCATACATGTACAGTCTATTAACCCACCCGCCCACCCATACACGAACAGTGTATTAAATCATTTGCAATAGTTTTAAAAAATAAATATATTGAAAACTTGGAAATTGACAGTTTCCTAAAGTTAACAAATCTGTATCAGTACCTGAATAGCAATAATTTGCACGTTAATCCTAATAAAACAAATTGTTTATATTTTTCAAATAACAAAACATTTGAAATGGACCCTTTAATAATCTTGAATAATTTAGAGCTACCGTTTGTAAGTGAGTGTAAATATCTAGGACTAATTTTACATAAGAATTTCTCGTGGCATCCACATATAGATTTGTTATGTTCTAAGTTGTCATCCCAATTATTCCTTCTCACTAGGTATGCAAAATTGAAGAATGTCTTTCTCATGAGGCTTATATATTTCTCTCTCATATAATCTAGGCTTAATTATGGCATCCTCCTTTGGGGT
Source organism: Stictocephala bisonia (assembly GCA_035578905.1). Lineage (NCBI taxonomy): Eukaryota > Metazoa > Arthropoda > Insecta > Hemiptera > Membracidae > Stictocephala > Stictocephala bisonia. The sequence goes on from JAQJVL010000047.1 coordinate 440,088, forward strand.
TCAGCATCCAATTCTTTGCTTTTAAGAGTATTTCGGTTACAGAAAAGAGCAATCCGTATAATGGCTGGATTAAATAAACGCGAATCTTGCCGTGAATTTTTCAAATCGTTTCAAATTTTACCCTTGCAGTCCCTCTACATATATGTAATGTTAATATACTATAAATTTAAATTCGGTATTTTTCAAGTAGGAGCAGATGTGCATACTCATAATACGCGGCAACGACATCAGCACAGACCGGCACAGCATCGGCTTCAAATTGCGTCTTACCTACCTCAAAATATTGGGCCAAAATTGTTTAATAAATTGCCAAATTTGATTAAACTCGAAGAAAGCCCCAGAAAATTTAAAGCTTTCCTAAAGAAATACCTAGTTCAAGGAACCTTGTACTCGGTGGAGCAGTATTTGTCAGGTGACTGATTTTGCTTTTATTTATGTAATATATTTAATAATAACGCCAATGTAGTACATATTGTGATTATATTAGTCAGTTAAAATGAGTTAACATACACTATCAACATATATATGATGAATACATAATTATTGTAATCATATGACTTTTGTAATACAATTTTTAAATTGTCAAACTACAAATAAATGATTTTGATTTGATTTTGATCACCCGCCCACCCATACACGTACAGTGTATTAACACACCCGCCCACCCATACACGAAAGGTGTATTAACTCACCCGCCCATTCATACACGTACAGTGTATTAACTCACCCGCCCACTCATACACGTACAGCGTATTAACTCACCCGCCCACTCATACACGTACAGTGTATTAAATCACCCGCCCACCCATACACGAACAGTGTATTAACTCACCCGCCCACTCATACACGTACAGTGTACTAACCCACCCGCCCACTCATACATGAACAGTGTATTAACTCACCCGCCCACCCATACACGTACAGTGTATTAACTCACCCGCCCACTCATACACGTACAGTGTATTAACTCACCCGCCCACTCATACACGTACAGCGTATTAACTCACCCGCCCACTCATACACGTACAGTGTATTAAATCACCCGCCCACCCATACACGAACAGTGTATTAACTCACCCGCCCACTCATACACGTACAGCGTATTAACTCACCCGCCCACTCATACACGTACAGTGTATTAAATCACCCACCCACCCATACACGAACAGTGTATTAACTCACCCGCCCACTCATACACGTACAGTGTACTAACCCACCCGCCCACTCATACATGAACAGTGTATTAACTCACCCGCCCACCCATACACGTACAGTGTATTAACTCACCCGCCCACTCATACACGTACAGTGTATTAACCCACCCGCCCACCCATACACGTACGGTGGCATTTACACACCCGCCCACCCATACACATACAGTCGAGTTTATATATTAACCCTGTTACAATATTTTTGAGAAGATTAATTTTGTTTTATTTTCTCAATTTATCAAGAGAGGAGACTCCCAACTCATCATTAATAAGTTAATGCGACGAAAATAGTATTCGTTGCTTAGTCTGGTTTTTCAGTAGCTAATTGCATAATTAACAAAATGTATTGAACTCCGCAGAATCAAATAACTTGAACCAAACAAATTGGTTTCTTAAGTCACGTAAACCGGTAGTGTTCTCACGGTCTGTAGTGGTCTTAATCTGAGGGCGCACCCCCTTGAAGGCGTAGACGAATTTTGAGAGGGGTGTGAGTATAATAAAGAAAATAAAAAATTTCTGTATAAAACAATAAGAACACAATCATAAAACCGTTTAATTTGTATGATACTATGTAATGTATAGAAATGTTAATTTAAATAAAATTAAACTGAAGATTAGCTTTATTTAACTTCGTTTAATCTTCTTCAGTTTTCGATTGTAAAGTTTAACATCTGTGGGGGGGGATACACTGTTTTAAAGATTAAGAACAATTGGCTGAGACAATCTATAATTTGGATTATACCAATTGGTTGCTTATGTATGTCACATTAACTAAATAGGGTCTGACGCGGTCTATACTTTCTTAGGTTATCAATAACTCTAGTCTGAACTAAATATCTCTTAATATCGCATGAACTTGATAGGGTCTGTCATGGTCTGTACCTTCTCAGGTTATCAATAACCTTGGTCTGAACTAAATATCTCCTAATATCGTATGAATCCGATAAGGTCTGTCATGGTCTCTACTTTCTCAGGTTATCAGTAACTCTGGTCTAAACTAAATATTTCCTAATATCGCATGAACTCGATAGGGTCTGTCGTGGTCTGTACTTTCTCAGGTTATCAATAACTCTGGTCTAAACTAAATATTTCCTAATATCGCATGAAATTTATAGGGTCTGTCGCGGTCTGTACTTTCTTAGATTATTATCAATAACTCTATCTTAATTAAATGTTTTCTTATGGCATATGAACATAATAGCGTCTGTGGCAGTCTGTACTTTCTCAGGTTATCAATAACTCTTGTCTAAACTAAGTATTTCCTAATATCACATGAACTTGATAGGGTATGTCGTGGTCTGTACTTTCTTAGGATATCAATAACTTTGGTCTGAACTTAGACCAATGGTTGCTTATTTCATATGAACTAAATAGGGTCTTTCTTAGTCTGTACTTTCTTATGTTAATGAGAGCAAGATTAAGAATGAAATAGGCCTTTCCTTAAAAAAAAGGACATAACTAATTGGTTCCTTATGTCACTTGAACTGAGTACGTTCCTTCGTAGTCTGTAGTGTCCCAGTCTATCAATCATGAAGGGAAACCATGCGTACCATACGTACGAAGTTCTCTTACCAACGAAAATGTATCGTTATTGCTAATGTAATAATACAAGAAGCCCCCAAATGCTGACCAGTCAAGACCCAGTATAATTATAACCAAGTAACTAAAGCATAATTGATAAATAGGTTCATTTTTTAATTTTCATTTGATACTTTAACACCGCGTCAATTAAAAGTTACGTTTTAAATTTCAGTTTTCATGATGTAGATGATGAGTTTCCCTTATTACTGAGGAGGTCATTGATTATTTCCTTATTGAAATGATTTTCAAATTTGAGCATATCCCAACTATTACGATGGACAAACTTGAGTTACAATTGTTATTAAACGAAGAGGCCGATCTCCTTTCAAAACTGCTCTTCCCATTCCACTTACACTTTATCTACTTAGGGAACTTATTCAGACACAATTACAGATAGAACCAGTATAGTGCAAAATGAACGTTACATTATTACAAAATGAAATAAATACATTCAGCCGAGAGTAGGAATCGAACCTACGCTAACTCTAACTCATGCTCAGTCGTGATCGGCTATCCTAATTAATTACTAAGATGGGAAAATTTGAGTAATTTCCAACCAGCATGACTAACAAATTTGAAAATATTCCAACTATTAAGTCCTCCCTTCAGTTTATAAGTTTATATAAGTGGTAAATTTACTTTATAATTTGTTATCGTCGCTTTCAAACTCTATATCATTGGCTTTAGCACTGAATATGTTACTGTCTCCAGACTCCCACCAGGGCCTCAGTGCCTAGACACGGGCAGTTAGGCCTACAAAGGTGTAGTTAATGGCGAGTGCACTACACCCATTAGCCTTCCCCAGTTCACGGACCCAGCCCAGACCATAAAGGTCTGCTGCTCGTGTTGCGAGCTACGTTCCACTATTTTGTTCTTCAGATTGTTATTGATATCCCCTCTTGTTTCTATTGTTTGATAAACACAAATAATTTGTCCCTCTAATTCATTATCAAGACGTACGGTTAGTCCTGTAAATATATTTGTTGGGTGGGAGGGGGGTCCATAAAGAGAGGGCGTTGTGTGGATGGATAGTCCTGTCGATATGTACGTTGGGTGGGTTAGGACCCATAATGAGGACACATTGGGTGGATGGATAGTCCCGACGAGATGCATTATGGTTGGATAGAGGGCCCATAATAAGGACACGTTGGTGGGTGGATAGTCCCGACGAGATACATTTTGAGTGGGTGGAGGGTCCATAATCAGGACACATTGAGTGAACGGATAGTCCCGACGAGATACATTTGGGTGGATGGAGAGCCCGTAACGGGGACACGTTGGGTGGATGGATAGTCCCATGGAGATATATTTTGGATGGATGAAGGGCTCATAAAGAGAGGAAATTGGGCGGGTTGATTGTCCCATCGAGATGTATGTTAGGTAGGTGGAGGGCCCATAATGAGGACACGGTAGGTGGATGGATAGTCCCATGGAGATATATTGATATAGCCTAGTGACACGTTAGGTGGATGAATAGTCCCGTCGACATGTATTTTGGGTGGGTGGGTGGTGGAGCCCATAGTGAGGAAACGTTGGGTGGATGGATAGTCCCCACGAGATATATTTGGGAGGGGGGGTGGAGGGCCTATAATGAGGATACATTGGGTGGATGGATAGTTCCGTTGAGATATATTTTGGGTAGGTGAATGGCTCATAAAGATAGGGCGTTGGGTGGATTGATAGTCCCGTCGAGATGTATTTTGGTTGGGTTGATAGATAGTCCCGTCGAGATCTATGTTGAGTGGGTGGAGGGCCAACAAAGAGGACAGTTTTGTTGGGTGTATTGATAGTCCCGTTAAGTTGTACGTTGGGTGGGCGGATAGGACCGCTAAGATGTACGCTAGAAGTCTCATGCTGTATCGTATGCCTGACAATGAGATTCTGTTAACAATGCTATTCTTTATTCCTAAACTATATTTAATCAATTTTTGTAGCAAAGATATTAAATACATCTTCCCCATACGCGGATGTCTAATTAAACTCTATAATATATCAAACATCCTGAGATTTTAAAGCAGTATTCCGCGATTTATAATCCAATATACAATCAGTTTGTTGAAATCACACATGGATAACCTTTCAAATAATATAATGAACGGAAAATATAATAATTCAATATAAAAGAATGTCTTTTCAGTTTTGTTGAGTAAACATAAAGGTTTCCACGTAACATTGATATAGCCTAGTGACACTAGTCAAATGTTGGTTACCTTACTGGTAGTTTAAAGTGACCTAAACCATAATTGGAATTGGCCGAAACAAATAATACTTCACAGGTCAGTCTCTAACTAATTACTGGAACGACCATGCAAATCCTCCTCCACCAGAAGTCAAGGAAATGTCTTTCCTATGTACAAGTCTTTTCCTGTAATCAAAACAGACCTTGACCAAATGAAACTTGTGGTAAGCTATTGCTCTTAGAATAATATAATTTACCATGACTACTTACATAGACATCTGTACTAATGTCGTTTTCACATTCACTTGCTGTTGTGACACGGCCTTGACACCGTCCAACTCCCCTGGTATTGTATAGTACAAAATATACGTATTAACAATTTCAAGTCAAAACAACTGAATTTAAATAGTTTCGACATGAATAAATGCCTATTTCAAACATAAATAACCAGCAAACTGTTGTATTTTGAATTTGTTTACTTAAACTTTATATGTTTTAAACCAGTTAAATTGTCTTAGTAAATATATAATATGCTATATTATAATGAAAAAGGAATTATTCTGGACAAAATAACGTTAAATGACTGATTAGATTTTTTCCTTCTGCTTTCTGTTTCGTCGTACATAAAATTACTCAAATTTTAACTATAAACAAATGTCTCTTTCAATAAGTTAGATGGGATTGTTTGCACCAATATGGAAAATATATGCGTAGAAAAAAAAAACGCTTTGAACTTGAAATTTGTATGTTTTTTTTTAACTTTTGAAATTCAGTTTTAATTTTTAATTATATCAACCCCATCACTTATATAAAGTTTTCGTAACAAAGTCAACGTACATTTATCATCACAACCATTCCTTCCTTGTATACAGACAAGTAACATTTTCTTTAAAATTACGAGATGTTTTTTGAAAATTAAGGGATTCCTAAAATAGTTATCAAGGCATAATAGTTGTAAATATTTTGACTTTTCGAAATACAAACGAAAAATTTGGACTTGGAGAGAGAAATTACCTTATTAGTGCAATGTTGTCCCTTTCTTTAATGTGCTATATGAGAACTAAACTTTTTTAAATTTCAAAACACAATGTTTCATCTACGCAAATGAATGATTTTTTTATTTTTAAATGAAATTTACAGAGCGCGTTTGAGACAAACACTGATTTCGATTTTACTCTTCTAGTTAAAAAACAAGGTAAAAATTGTTAACCCCACATGTGTAAGAAAATAATGTTTTTCCCAAATGGAACATTGTTTGTATTTTGCTTTAAATCCCAATATATTTGCTAAATTTAAAACTTTTAACCAGTATAATCAACAACTAAACAAATTGAGATATTCAGAAATTAAATTCTAAAAACAATGGTTGGAAAAACAAGACAATACAAGATGAACATTAGAGACAAAACTGAGAAAATGGGGACATTATAAACCAACATAAGAAAATCAACATTGAACTAGTATGGCAAGTGAAGAGAATGAAGATTTAGTATGGCAAGTAGGAGAAGAACTAGTATGGCAAGAGAAGGCAAGTGAATGGTGAAATAGATTTGGATGGAACTTGAAGAACCAGGGAAAATACCAAGAAGTGGAACCCAGAGAAGATGGCTAGACCAAAGAAAGCTTGATATTGAAACAAGTGGGACCAGTTGGAATGAAGCTTTGACAAGAGAAACCTATCTGGACAGAAGGAAGAGGCTCCATCAACACTCGGGACACTGGAGTTGTAAATGGATGATGATAATGGCGATGATGATGAAACCTTACAAATTGTTTCAAGAGTGAAGTATGTCTAGTGTTTTAAATACGCTATGCATGAGTATCATTGTTTTACGTATACAGTGTTTTATGTAGTAGCACATGCCGGTTATTATTTTTATGGTCTGAAACAAATTGAATGATAATTTGGGTAGTGCCACAATCAGGGGTTTTTTAGATTCACTGGAGTTAATGGCTTACGTGAGATATAAGAATGTCAAGTCACTGGATTTGAAAAGTCCCCTGGCACGGACGCAACTCACATCTCACCTTCTATGGCAGCAATGACGTTTCCATTGACATTAATTATGTTCATGGTATGCAAGTCAGCGGGCCAGATAGTGTTTGTAGCGTGACGATTGTGTTAAGTATCAATTTTAATCGATGCCCTTTTATGGATAGTCGTATGACGAAACCAAGATGTGACCGTGTTATTATTAAATATCATATCTTATTTGATAATATCATAGACCTTTATTGAATTTATACCAGAACATGTATCTCAAAATGTGTCATCTCTGTTTACGAAAATATCATATAGTTATAAGCATACTTGGACTTACTAAAACTATACACCTAAAAGTAAAAAGAAAGAAGAATATACTGACATACATACTGAAATTAGAAAACGAAGGAAAATATCTCATTGGAATATTAAGAGAATTGAACCCACTAGGATAACAAATCAGGTTGTAGACTTTTATGAAAATCTTAGTAGGGGAAAAACAGTTAAATATAGTACAGCAATAAAAGAAGATATAAAAGCAACAGAAACATCTTAACTGACGTTTCAAATAGAATCACGTCCAGACAAAAGATTTTGGATTTGAAAGTTAATCATAGGGCGACAGGAGGATTGAGAACCGGAACAACCTTGCTAGTGAAAGGAAGGGTCTCAGAGAAGTGTGGGCACCAAGAAAGGAAAATTCATCAAAAAGGCGTTGATGGTCCCTCACGTGGTCCAGTTGAAATAATAATTATTGTTACGTTTAGTAAATAGTATATAAATAATACATATTTTAAGGTACACTAAATAATATTAAATCAGCTGAAAGGTGGTACTTATTAGTTACGTTGGTTCTGAAATTTGGTTGAAGGAGGCAAAATGAACCAGGGTCCGTTATTATTTCAAACAACCATTATATTTAAACATTATTTTACTCCCAAAGGAAACAAAATTAAGATCCTTATGGAAAACCCAGTAAGAATGACTTACATTTAAAACTCATTAACATAAAAACAAGAACGCTTAAAACTACAATAAAAAATCAACGAAAAAACAAACCAGTTTTGTTTTTCAAAGTACTGGATTAAGAGTGTAATGGTTATGACAAATAATTGATTGGAGAACAAAGAGCTATTAACAACCGAAGCTGCCAGCGCGCCGGGGACAGCTATTCACATTACCACGAGAAAGGCAATCTCTTCTAAATGTTAATATAAACATAACATTGAATAACCAAACCAAATCAATACGTGAGAGTTGAGACTGGAATGTAATACAGTACGACGTGCTCAATGTTCAATTCAATTTGTATTGTGCTTATTATATAATAATTCCTGTATATTTTATTGGTTGAATGAACCGACTTGACTTCAGAGCGCTCTAACAACAAATGCTGGAACTTCGAGGAGTTTGGTAATGCTAAAACCATTGGCGTGACTATGTAGGCCAGCTGCAACTACTTCATAGTACCGTTGACGTGACTATGTAGGCCAGCTGCAACTACTTCATAGTACCGTTGGCGTGACTATGTAGGCCAGCTGCAACTACTTCATAGTACCGTTGGCGTGACTATGTAGGCCAGCTGCAACTACTTCATAGTACCGTTGACGTGACTATGTAGGCCAGCTGCAACTACTTCATAGTACCGTTGGCGTGACTGTGTAGGCCAGCTGCAACTACTTCATAGTACCGTTGGCGTGACTGTGTAGGCCAGCTGCAACTACTTCATAGTACCGTTGGCGTGACTGTGTAGGCCAGCTGCAACTACTTCATAGTACCGTTGGCGTGACTGTGTAGGCCAGCTGCAACTACTTCATAGTACCGTTGTCGTGACTGTGTAGGCCAGCTGCAACTACTTCATAGTACCGTTGGCGTGACTGTGTAGGCCAGCTGCAACTACTTCATAGTACCGTTGGCGTGACTGTGTAGGCCAGCTGCAACTACTTCATAGTACCGTGGGCGTGACTGTGTAGGCCAGCTGCAACTACTTCATAGTACCGTGGGCGTGACTGTGTAGGCCAGCTGCAACTACTTCATAGTACCGTTGGCGTGACTGTGTAGGCCAGCTGCAACTACTTCATAGTACCGTTGTCGTGACTGTGTAGGCCAGCTGCAACTACTTCATAGTACCGTTGTCGTGACTGTGTAGGCCAGCTGCAACTACTTCATAGTACCGTGGGCGTGACTGTGTAGGCCAGCTGCAACTACTTCATAGTACCGTTGTCGTGACTGTGTAGGCCAGCTGCAACTACTTCATAGTACCGTTGGCGTGACTGTGTAGGCCAGCTGCAACTACTTCATAGTACCGTGGGCGTGACTGTGTAGGCCAGCTGCAACTACTTCATAGTACCGTGGGCGTGACTGTGTAGGCCAGCTGCAACTACTTCATAGTACCGTTGTCGTGACTGTGTAGGCCAGCTGCAACTACTTCATAGTACCGTTGGCGTGACTGTGTAGGCCAGCTGCAACTACTTCATAGTACCGTTGGCGTGACTGTGTAGGCCAGCTGCAACTACTTCATAGTACCGTGGGCGTGACTGTGTAGGCCAGCTGCAACTACTTCATAGTACCGTTGGCGTGACTGTGTAGGCCAGCTGCAACTATTTCATAGTACCGTTGACGTGACTGTGTAGGCCAGCTGCAACTACTTCATAGTACCGTTGGCGTGACTATGTAGGCCAGCTGCAACTACTTCATAGTACCGTTGACGTGACTGTGTAGGGCAGCTGCAACTACTTCATAGTACCGTTGACGTGACTATGTAGGCCAGCTGCAACTACTTCATAGTACCGTTGGCGTGACTGTGTAGGCCAGCTGCAACTACTTCATAGTACCGTTGGCGTGACTATGTAGGCCAGCTGCAACTACTTCATAGTACCGTTGGCGTGACTGTGTAGGCCAGCTGCAACTACTTCATAGTACCGTTGGCGTGACTGTGTAGGCCAGCTGCAACTACTTCATAGTACCGTTGGCGTGACTGTGTAGGCCAGCTGCAACTACTTCATAGTACCGTTGGCGTGACTGTGTAGGCCAGCTGCAACTACTTCATAGTACCGTTGGCGTGACTATGTAGGCCAGCTGCAACTACTTCAAAGTACCGTTGGCGTGACTATGTAGGCCAGCTGCAACTACTTCATAGTACCGTTGACGTGACTATGTAGGCCAGCTGCAACTACTTCATAGTACCGTTGGCGTGACTATGTAGGCCAGCTGCAACTACTTCATAGTACCGTTGACGTGACTATGTAGGCCAGCTGCAACTACTTCATAGTACCGTTGGCGTGACTATGTAGGCCAGCTGCAACTACTTCATAGTACCGTTGACGTGACTATGTAGGCCAGCTGCAACTACTTCATAGTACCGTTGGCGTGACTATGTAGGCCAGCTGCAACTACTTCATAGTACCGTTGGCGTGACTATGTAGGCCAGCTGCAACTACTTCATAGTACCGTTGGCGTGACTATGTAGGCCAGCTGCAACTACTTCATAGTACCGTTGACGTGACTGTGTAGGCCAGCTGCAACTACTTCATAGTACCGTTGACGTGACTGTGTAGGCCAGCTGCAACTACTTCATAGTACCGTTGGCGTGACTATGTAGGCCAGCTGCAACTACTTCATAGTACCGTTGGCGTGACTGTGTAGGCCAGCTGCAACTACTTCATAGTACCGTTGGCGTGACTATGTAGGCCCGCTGCAACTACTTCATAGTACCGTTGACGTGACTATGTAGGCCAGCTGCAACTACTTCATAGTACCGTTGGCGTGACTGTGTAGGCCAGCTGCAACTACTTCATAGTACCGTTGGCGTGACTGTGTAGGCCAGCTGCAACTACTTCATAGTACCGTTGGCGTGACTGTGTAGGCCAGCTGCAACTACTTCATAGTACCGTTGGCGTGACTGTGTAGGCCAGCTGCAACTACTTCATAGTACCGTTGGCGTGACTGTGTAGGCCAGCTGCAACTACTTCATAGTACCGTTGGCGTGACTATGTAGGCCAGCTGCAACTACTTCATAGTACCGTTGGCGTGACTATGTAGGCCAGCTGCAACTACTTCATAGTACCGTTGGCGTGACTGTGTAGGCCAGCTGCAACTACTTCATAGTACCGTTGGCGTGACTGTGTAGGCCAGCTGCAACTACTTCATAGTACCGTTGGCGTGACTGTGTAGGCCAGCTGCAACTACTTCATAGTACCGTTGGCGTGACTGTGTAGGCCAGCTGCAACTACTTCATAGTACCGTTGGCGTGACTGTGTAGGCCAGCTGCAACTACTTCATAGTACCGTTGGCGTGACTGTGTAGGCCAGCTGCAACTACTTCATAGTACCGTTGGCGTGACTGTGTAGGCCAGCTGCAACTACTTCATAGTACCGTTGGCGTGACTGTGTAGGCCAGCTGCAACTACTTCATAGTACCGTTGGCGTGACTGTGTAGGCCAGCTGCAACTACTTCATAGTACCGTTGGCGTGACTGTGTAGGCCAGCTGCAACTACTTCATAGTACCGTTGGCGTGACTGTGTAGGCCAGCTGCAACTACTTCATAGTACCGTTGGCGTGACTGTGTAGGCCAGCTGCAACTACTTCATAGTACCGTTGGCGTGACTGTGTAGGCCAGCTGCAACTACTTCATAGTACCGTTGGCGTGACTGTGTAGGCCAGCTGCAACTACTTCATAGTACCGTTGGCGTGACTGTGTAGGCCAGCTGCAACTACTTCATAGTACCGTTGGCGTGACTGTGTAGGCCAGCTGCAACTACTTCATAGTACCGTTGGCGTGACTGTGTAGGCCAGCTGCAACTACTTCATAGTACCGTTGGCGTGACTGTGTAGGCCAGCTGCAACTACTTCATAGTACCGTTGGCGTGACTGTGTAGGCCAGCTGCAACTACTTCATAGTACCGTTGGCGTGACTGTGTAGGCCAGCTGCAACTACTTCATAGTACCGTTGGCGTGACTGTGTAGGCCAGCTGCAACTACTTCATAGTACCGTTGGCGTGACTGTGTAGGCCAGCTGCAACTACTTCATAGTACCGTTGGCGTGACTGTGTAGGCCAGCTGCAACTACTTCATAGTACCGTTGGCGTGACTATGTAGGCCAGCTGCAACTACTTCATAGTACCGTTGGCGTGACTGTGTAGGCCAGCTGCAACTACTTCATAGTACCGTTGGCGTGACTATGTAGGCCAGCTGCAACTACTTCATAGTACCGTTGGCGTGACTGTGTAGGCCAGCTGCAACTACTTCATAGTACCGTTGGCGTGACTATGTAGGCCAGCTGCAACTACTTCATAGTACCGTTGGCGTGACTGTGTAGGCCAGCTGCAACTACTTCATAGTACCGTTGGCGTGACTGTGTAGGCCAGCTGCAACTACTTCATAGTACCGTTGGCGTGACTGTGTAGGCCAGCTGCAACTACTTCATAGTACCGTTGGCGTGACTGTGTAGGCCAGCTGCAACTACTTCATAGTACCGTTGGCGTGACTATGTAGGCCAGCTGCAACTACTTCATAGTACCGTTGGCGTGACTATGTAGGCCAGCTGCAACTACTTCATAGTACCGTTGGCGTGACTATGTAGGCCAGCTGCAACTACTTCATAGTACCGTTGGCGTGACTATGTAGGCCAGCTGCAACTACTTCATAGTACCGTTGGCGTGACTATGTAGGCCAGCTGCAACTACTTCATAGTACCGTTGGCGTGACTATGTAGGCCAGCTGCAACTACTTCATAGTACCGTTGGCGTGACTATGTAGGCCAGCTGCAACTACTTCATAGTACCGTTGGCGTGACTATGTAGGCCAGCTGCAACTACTTCATAGTACCGTTGGCGTGACTATGTAGGCCAGCTGCAACTACTTCATAGTACCGTTGGCGTGACTATGTAGGCCAGCTGCAACTACTTCATAGTACCGTTGGCGTGACTGTGTAGGCCAGCTGCAACTACTTCATAGTACCGTTGGCGTGACTGTGTAGGCCAGCTGCAACTACTTCATAGTACCGTTGGCGTGACTATGTAGGCCAGCTGCAACTACTTCATAGTACCGTTGGCGTGACTGTGTAGGCCAGCTGCAACTACTTCATAGTACCGTTGGCGTGACTATGTAGGCCAGCTGCAACTACTTCATAGTACCGTTGGCGTGACTATGTAGGCCAGCTGCAACTACTTCATAGTACCGTTGGCGTGACTGTGTAGGCCAGCTGCAACTACTTCATAGTACCGTTGGCGTGACTGTGTAGGCCAGCTGCAACTACTTCATAGTACCGTTGGCGTGACTGTGTAGGCCAGCTGCAACTACTTCATAGTACCGTTGGCGTGACTGTGTAGGCCAGCTGCAACTACTTCATAGTACCGTTGGCGTGACTGTGTAGGCCAGCTGCAACTACTTCATAGTACCGTTGGCGTGACTATGTAGGCCAGCTGCAACTACTTCATAGTACCGTTGGCGTGACTATGTAGGCCAGCTGCAACTACTTCATAGTACCGTTGGCGTGACTGTGTAGGCCAGCTGCAACTACTTCATAGTACCGTTGGCGTGACTGTGTAGGCCAGCTGCAACTACTTCATAGTACCGTTGGCGTGACTGTGTAGGCCAGCTGCAACTACTTCATAGTACCGTTGGCGTGACTGTGTAGGCCAGCTGCAACTACTTCATAGTACCGTTGGCGTGACTGTGTAGGCCAGCTGCAACTACTTCATAGTACCGTTGGCGTGACTGTGTAGGCCAGCTGCAACTACTTCATAGTACCGTTGGCGTGACTGTGTAGGCCAGCTGCAACTACTTCATAGTACCGTTGGCGTGACTGTGTAGGCCAGCTGCAACTACTTCATAGTACCGTTGGCGTGACTGTGTAGGCCAGCTGCAACTACTTCATAGTACCGTTGGCGTGACTGTGTAGGCCAGCTGCAACTACTTCATAGTACCGTTGGCGTGACTGTGTAGGCCAGCTGCAACTACTTCATAGTACCGTTGGCGTGACTGTGTAGGCCAGCTGCAACTACTTCATAGTACCGTTGGCGTGACTGTGTAGGCCAGCTGCAACTACTTCATAGTACCGTTGGCGTGACTGTGTAGGCCAGCTGCAACTACTTCATAGTACCGTTGGCGTGACTGTGTAGGCCAGCTGCAACTACTTCATAGTACCGTTGGCGTGACTGTGTAGGCCAGCTGCAACTACTTCATAGTACCGTTGGCGTGACTGTGTAGGCCAGCTGCAACTACTTCATAGTACCGTTGGCGTGACTGTGTAGGCCAGCTGCAACTACTTCATAGTACCGTTGGCGTGACTGTGTAGGCCAGCTGCAACTACTTCATAGTACCGTTGGCGTGACTGTGTAGGCCAGCTGCAACTACTTCATAGTACCGTTGGCGTGACTGTGTAGGCCAGCTGCAACTACTTCATAGTACCGTTGGCGTGACTGTGTAGGCCAGCTGCAACTACTTCATAGTACCGTTGGCGTGACTGTGTAGGCCAGCTGCAACTACTTCATAGTACCGTTGGCGTGACTATGTAGGCCAGCTGCAACTACTTCATAGTACCGTTGGCGTGACTGTGTAGGCCAGCTGCAACTACTTCATAGTACCGTTGGCGTGACTATGTAGGCCAGCTGCAACTACTTCATAGTACCGTTGGCGTGACTGTGTAGGCCAGCTGCAACTACTTCATAGTACCGTTGGCGTGACTATGTAGGCCAGCTGCAACTACTTCATAGTACCGTTGGCGTGACTGTGTAGGCCAGCTGCAACTACTTCATAGTACCGTTGGCGTGACTGTGTAGGCCAGCTGCAACTACTTCATAGTACCGTTGGCGTGACTGTGTAGGCCAGCTGCAACTACTTCATAGTACCGTTGGCGTGACTGTGTAGGCCAGCTGCAACTACTTCATAGTACCGTTGGCGTGACTATGTAGGCCAGCTGCAACTACTTCATAGTACCGTTGGCGTGACTATGTAGGCCAGCTGCAACTACTTCATAGTACCGTTGGCGTGACTATGTAGGCCAGCTGCAACTACTTCATAGTACCGTTGGCGTGACTATGTAGGCCAGCTGCAACTACTTCATAGTACCGTTGGCGTGACTATGTAGGCCAGCTGCAACTACTTCATAGTACCGTTGGCGTGACTATGTAGGCCAGCTGCAACTACTTCATAGTACCGTTGGCGTGACTATGTAGGCCAGCTGCAACTACTTCATAGTACCGTTGGCGTGACTATGTAGGCCAGCTGCAACTACTTCATAGTACCGTTGGCGTGACTATGTAGGCCAGCTGCAACTACTTCATAGTACCGTTGGCGTGACTATGTAGGCCAGCTGCAACTACTTCATAGTACCGTTGGCGTGACTGTGTAGGCCAGCTGCAACTACTTCATAGTACCGTTGGCGTGACTGTGTAGGCCAGCTGCAACTACTTCATAGTACCGTTGGCGTGACTATGTAGGCCAGCTGCAACTACTTCATAGTACCGTTGGCGTGACTGTGTAGGCCAGCTGCAACTACTTCATAGTACCGTTGGCGTGACTATGTAGGCCAGCTGCAACTACTTCATAGTACCGTTGGCGTGACTATGTAGGCCAGCTGCAACTACTTCATAGTACCGTTGGCGTGACTGTGTAGGCCAGCTGCAACTACTTCATAGTACCGTTGGCGTGACTGTGTAGGCCAGCTGCAACTACTTCATAGTACCGTTGGCGTGACTGTGTAGGCCAGCTGCAACTACTTCATAGTACCGTTGGCGTGACTGTGTAGGCCAGCTGCAACTACTTCATAGTACCGTTGGCGTGACTGTGTAGGCCAGCTGCAACTACTTCATAGTACCGTTGGCGTGACTATGTAGGCCAGCTGCAACTACTTCATAGTACCGTTGGCGTGACTATGTAGGCCAGCTGCAACTACTTCATAGTACCGTTGGCGTGACTATGTAGGCCAGCTGCAACTACTTCATAGTACCGTTGGCGTGACTATGTAGGCCAGCTGCAACTACTTCATAGTACCGTTGGCGTGACTATGTAGGCCAGCTGCAACTACTTCATAGTACCGTTGGCGTGACTATGTAGGCCAGCTGCAACTACTTCATAGTACCGTTGGCGTGACTATGTAGGCCAGCTGCAACTACTTCATAGTACCGTTGGCGTGACTATGTAGGCCAGCTGCAACTACTTCATAGTACCGTTGGCGTGACTATGTAGGCCAGCTGCAACTACTTCATAGTACCGTTGGCGTGACTATGTAGGCCAGCTGCAACTACTTCATAGTACCGTTGGCGTGACTATGTAGGCCAGCTGCAACTACTTCATAGTACCGTTGGCGTGACTATGTAGGCCAGCTGCAACTACTTCATAGTACCGTTGGCGTGACTATGTAGGCCAGCTGCAACTACTTCATAGTACCGTTGGCGTGACTATGTAGGCCAGCTGCAACTACTTCATAGTACCGTTGGCGTGACTGTGTAGGCCAGCTGCAACTACTTCATAGTACCGTTGGCGTGACTGTGTAGGCCAGCTGCAACTACTTCATAGTACCGTTGGCGTGACTGTGTAGGCCAGCTGCAACTACTTCATAGTACCGTTGGCGTGACTGTGTAGGCCAGCTGCAACTACTTCATAGTACCGTTGGCGTGACTATGTAGGCCAGCTGCAACTACTTCATAGTACCGTTGGCGTGACTATGTAGGCCAGCTGCAACTACTTCATAGTACCGTTGGCGTGACTGTGTAGGCCAGCTGCAACTACTTCATAGTACCGTTGGCGTGACTGTGTAGGCCAGCTGCAACTACTTCATAGTACCGTTGGCGTGACTATATAGGCCAGCTGCAACTACTTCATAGTACCGTTGGCGTGACTATGTAGGCCAGCTGCAACTACTTCATAGTACCGTTGGCGTGACTGTGTAGGCCAGCTGCAACTACTTCATAGTACCGTTGGCGTGACTGTGTAGGCCAGCTGCAACTACTTCATAGTACCGTTGGCGTGACTATGTAGGCCAGCTGCAACTACTTCATAGTACCGTTGGCGTGACTGTGTAGGCCAGCTGCAACTACTTCATAGTACCGTTGGCGTGACTGTGTAGGCCAGCTGCAACTACTTCATAGTACCGTTGGCGTGACTGTGTAGGCCAGCTGCAACTACTTCATAGTACCGTTGGCGTGACTATGTAGGCCAGCTGCAACTACTTCATAGTACCGTTGGCGTGACTGTGTAGGCCAGCTGCAACTACTTCATAGTACCGTTGGCGTGACTGTGTAGGCCAGCTGCAACTACTTCATAGTACCGTTGGCGTGACTGTGTAGGCCAGCTGCAACTACTTCATAGTACCGTTGGCGTGACTGTGTAGGCCAGCTGCAACTACTTCATAGTACCGTTGGCGTGACTGTGTAGGCCAGCTGCAACTACTTCATAGTACCGTTGGCGTGACTGTGTAGGCCAGCTGCAACTACTTCATAGTACCGTTGGCGTGACTGTGTAGGCCAGCTGCAACTACTTCATAGTACCGTTGGCGTGACTGTGTAGGCCAGCTGCAACTACTTCATAGTACCGTTGGCGTGACTGTGTAGGCCAGCTGCAACTACTTCATAGTACCGTTGGCGTGACTGTGTAGGCCAGCTGCAACTACTTCATAGTACCGTTGGCGTGACTGTGTAGGCCAGCTGCAACTACTTCATAGTACCGTTGGCGTGACTGTGTAGGCCAGCTGCAACTACTTCATAGTACCGTTGGCGTGACTGTGTAGGCCAGCTGCAACTACTTCATAGTACCGTTGGCGTGACTGTGTAGGCCAGCTGCAACTACTTCATAGTACCGTTGGCGTGACTGTGTAGGCCAGCTGCAACTACTTCATAGTACCGTTGGCGTGACTATGTAGGCCAGCTGCAACTACTTCATAGTACCGTTGGCGTGACTATGTAGGCCAGCTGCAACTACTTCATAGTACCGTTGGCGTGACTATGTAGGCCAGCTGCAACTACTTCATAGTACCGTTGGCGTGACTATGTAGGCCAGCTGCAACTACTTCATAGTACCGTTGGCGTGACTATGTAGGCCAGCTGCAACTACTTCATAGTACCGTTGGCGTGACTATGTAGGCCAGCTGCAACTACTTCATAGTACCGTTGGCGTGACTATGTAGGCCAGCTGCAACTACTTCATAGTACCGTTGGCGTGACTGTGTAGGCCAGCTGCAACTACTTCATAGTACCGTTGGCGTGACTGTGTAGGCCAGCTGCAACTACTTCATAGTACCGTTGGCGTGACTGTGTAGGCCAGCTGCAACTACTTCATAGTACCGTTGGCGTGACTATGTAGGCCAGCTGCAACTACTTCATAGTACCGTTGGCGTGACTATATAGGCCAGCTGCAACTACTTCATAGTACCGTTGGCGTTACTGTGTAGGCCAGCTGCAACTACTTCATAGTACCGTTGGCGTGACTGTGTAGGCCAGCTGCAACTACTTCATAGTACCGTTGGCGTGACTGTGTAGGCCAGCTGCAACTACTTCATAGTACCGTTGGCGTGACTATGTAGGCCAGCTGCAACTACTTCATAGTACCGTTGGCGTGACTGTGTAGGCCAGCTGCAACTACTTTACAGTACCGTTGGCGTGACTATGTAGGCCAGCTGCAACTACTTCATAGTACCGATGGCGTGACTATGTAGGCCAGCTGCAACTACTTCATAGTACCGTGGGCGTGACTGTGTAGGCCAGCTGCAACTACTTCATAGTACCGTTGGCGTGACTATGTAGGCCAGCTGCAACTACTTCATAGTACCGTTGGCGTGACTGTGTAGGCCAGCTGCAACTACTTCATAGTACCGTTGGCGTGACTGTGTAGGCCAGCTGCAACTACTTCATAGTACCGTTGGCGTGACTATGTAGGCCAGCTGCAACTACTTCATAGTACCGTTGGCGTGACTATGTAAGGCCAGCTGCAACTACTTCATAGTACCGTTGGCGTGACTGTGTAGGCCAGCTGCAACTACTTCATAGTACCGTTGGCGTGACTATGTAGGCCAGCTGCAACTATTTCATAGTACCGTTGGCGTGACTAAATAGGCCAGCTGCTACTACTTCATAGTACCGTTGACGTGACTATGTAGGCCAGCTGCAACTACTTCATAGTACCGTTGGCGTGACTGTGTAGGCCAGCTGCAACTACTTCATAGTACCGTTGGCGTGACTGTGTAGGCCAGCTGCAACTACTTCATAGTACCGTTGGCGTGATTGTGTAGGCCAGCTGCAACTACATCATAGTACCGTTGGCGTGACTGTGTAGGCCAGCTGCAACTACTTCATAGTACCGTTGGCGTGACTATGTAGGCCAGCTGCAACTACTTCATAGTACCGTTGGCGTGACTATGTAGGCCAGCTGCAACTACTTCATAGTACCGTTGGCGTGACTATGTAGGCCAGCTGCAACTACTACATAGTACCGTTGGCGTGACTGTGTAGGCCAGCTGCAACTACTACATAGTACCTTTGGCGTGACTGTGTAGGCCAGCTGCAACTACTTCATAGTACCGTTGGCGTGACTGTGTAGGCCAGCTGCAACTACTTCATAGTACCGTTGGCGTGACTGTGTAGGCCAGCTGCAACTACTTCATAGTACCTTTGGCGTGACTATGTAGGCCAGCTGCAACTACTTCATAGTACCGTTGGCGTGACTGTGTAGGCCAGCTGCAACTACTTCATAGTACCGTTGGCGTGACTGTGTAGGCCAGCTGCAACTACTTCATAGTACCGTTGGCGTGACTATATAGGCCAGCTGCAACTACTTCATAGTACCGTTGGCGTGACTATATAGGCCAGCTGCAACTACTTCATAGTACCGTTGGCGTGACTATGTAGGCCAGCTGCAACTACTTCATAGTACCGTTGGCGTGACTATGTAGGCCAGCTGCAACTACTTCATAGTACCGTTGGCGTGACTGTGTAGGCCAGCTGCAACTACTTCATAGTACCGTTGGCGTGACTGTGTAGGCCAGCTGCAACTACTTCATAGTACCGTTGGCGTGACTATGTAGGCCAGCTGCAACTACTTCATAGTACCGTTGGCGTGACTGTGTAGGCCAGCTGCAACTACTTCATAGTACCGTTGGCGTGACTGTGTAGGCCAGCTGCAACTACTTCATAGTACCGTTGGCGTGACTGTGTAGGCCAGCTGCAACTACTTCATAGTACCGTTGGCGTGACTGTGTAGGCCAGCTGCAACTACTTCATAGTACCGTTGGCGTGACTGTGTAGGCCAGCTGCAACTACTTCATAGTACCGTTGGCGTGACTGTGTAGGCCAGCTGCAACTACTTCATAGTACCGTTGGCGTGACTCTGTAGGCCAGCTGCAACTACTTCATAGTACCGTTGGCGTGACTGTGTAGGCCAGCTGCAACTACTTCATAGTACCGTTGGCGTGACTGTGTAGGCCAGCTGCAACTACTTCATAGTACCGTTGGCGTGACTGTGTAGGCCAGCTGCAACTACTTCATAGTACCGTTGGCGTGACTGTGTAGGCCAGCTGCAACTACTTCATAGTACCGTTGGCGTGACTGTGTAGGCCAGCTGCAACTACTTCATAGTACCGTTGGCGTGACTGTGTAGGCCAGCTGCAACTACTTCATAGTACCGTTGGCGTGACTGTGTAGGCCAGCTGCAACTACTTCATAGTACCGTTGGCGTGACTATGTAGGCCAGCTGCAACTACTTCATAGTACCGTTGGCGTGACTATGTAGGCCAGCTGCAACTACTTCATAGTACCGTTGGCGTGACTATGTAGGCCAGCTGCAACTACTTCATAGTACCGTTGGCGTGACTATGTAGGCCAGCTGCAACTACTTCATAGTACCGTTGGCGTGACTATGTAGGCCAGCTGCAACTACTTCATAGTACCGTTGGCGTGACTATGTAGGCCAGCTGCAACTACTTCATAGTACCGTTGGCGTGACTATGTAGGCCAGCTGCAACTACTTCATAGTACCGTTGGCGTGACTATGTAGGCCAGCTGCAACTACTTCATAGTACCGTTGGCGTGACTATGTAGGCCAGCTGCAACTACTTCATAGTACCGTTGGCGTGACTATGTAGGCCAGCTGCAACTACTTCATAGTACCGTTGGCGTGACTATGTAGGCCAGCTGCAACTACTTCATAGTACCGTTGGCGTGACTATGTAGGCCAGCTGCAACTACTTCATAGTACCGTTGGCGTGACTATGTAGGCCAGCTGCAACTACTTCATAGTACCGTTGGCGTGACTATGTAGGCCAGCTGCAACTACTTCATAGTACCGTTGGCGTGACTATGTAGGCCAGCTGCAACTACTTCATAGTACCGTTGGCGTGACTGTGTAGGCCAGCTGCAACTACTTCATAGTACCGTTGGCGTGACTGTGTAGGCCAGCTGCAACTACTTCATAGTACCGTTGGCGTGACTGTGTAGGCCAGCTGCAACTACTTCATAGTACCGTTGGCGTGACTATGTAGGCCAGCTGCAACTACTTCATAGTACCGTTGGCGTGACTATGTAGGCCAGCTGCAACTACTTCATAGTACCGTTGGCGTGACTGTGTAGGCCAGCTGCAACTACTTCATAGTACCGTTGGCGTGACTGTGTAGGCCAGCTGCAACTACTTCATAGTACCGTTGGCGTGACTATATAGGCCAGCTGCAACTACTTCATAGTACCGTTGGCGTGACTATGTAGGCCAGCTGCAACTACTTCATAGTACCGTTGGCGTGACTGTGTAGGCCAGCTGCAACTACTTCATAGTACCGTTGGCGTGACTATGTAGGCCAGCTGCAACTACTTCATAGTACCGTTGGCGTGACTATGTAGGCCAGCTGCAACTACTTCATAGTACCGTTGGCGTGACTGTGTAGGCCAGCTGCAACTACTTCATAGTACCGTTGGCGTGACTATGTAGGCCAGCTGCAACTACTTCATAGTACCGTTGGCGTGACTGTGTAGGCCAGCTGCAACTACTTCATAGTACCGTTGGCGTGACTATGTAGGCCAGCTGCAACTACTTCATAGTACCGTTGGCGTGACTGTGTAGGCCAGCTGCAACTACTTCATAGTACCGTTGGCGTGACTGTGTAGGCCAGCTGCAACTACTTCATAGTACCGTTGGCGTGACTGTGTAGGCCAGCTGCAACTACTTCATAGTACCGTTGGCGTGACTGTGTAGGCCAGCTGCAACTACTTCATAGTACCGTTGGCGTGACTGTGTAGGCCAGCTGCAACTACTTCATAGTACCGTTGGCGTGACTGTGTAGGCCAGCTGCAACTACTTCATAGTACCGTTGGCGTGACTCTGTAGGCCAGCTGCAACTACTTCATAGTACCGTTGGCGTGACTGTGTAGGCCAGCTGCAACTACTTCATAGTACCGTTGGCGTGACTGTGTAGGCCAGCTGCAACTACTTCATAGTACCGTTGGCGTGACTGTGTAGGCCAGCTGCAACTACTTCATAGTACCGTTGGCGTGACTGTGTAGGCCAGCTGCAACTACTTCATAGTACCGTTGGCGTGACTGTGTAGGCCAGCTGCAACTACTTCATAGTACCGTGGGCGTGACTGTGTAGGCCAGCTGCAACTACTTCATAGTACCGTTGGCGTGACTGTGTAGGCCAGCTGCAACTACTTCATAGTACCGTTGGCGTGACTATGTAGGCCAGCTGCAACTACTTCATAGTACCGTTGGCGTGACTGTGTAGGCCAGCTGCAACTACTTCATAGTACCGTTGGCGTGACTATGTAGGCTAGCTGCAACTACTTCATAGTACCGTTGGCGTGACTATGTAAGCCAGCTGCAACTACTTCACAGTACCGTTGGCGTGACTATGTAGGCCAGCTGCAACTACTTCACAGTACCGTTGGCGTGACTATGTAGGCCAGCTGCAACTACTTCACAGTACCGTTGGCGTGACTGTGTAGGCCAGCTGCAACTACTTCACAGTACCGTTGGCGTGACTGTGTAGGCCAGCTGCAACTACTTCACAGTACCGTTGGCGTGACTGTGTAGGCCAGCTGCAACTACTTCATAGTACCGTTGGCGTGACTGTGTAGGCCAGCTGCAACTACTTCATAGTACCGTTGGCGTGACTGTGTAGGCCAGCTGCAACTACTTCATAGTACCGTTGACGTGACTGTGTAGGCCAGCTGCAACTACTTCATAGTACCGTTGGCGTGACTGTGTAGGCCAGCTGCAACTACTTCATAGTACCATTGGCGTGACTGTGTAGGCCAGCTGCAACTACTTCATAGTACCGTTGGCGTGACTGTGTAGGCCAGCTGCAACTACTTCATAGTACCGTTGGCGTGACTGTGTAGGCCAGCTGCAACTACTTCATAGTACCGTTGGCGTGACTGTGTAGGCCAGCTGCAACTACTTCATAGTACCGTTGGCGTGACTGTGTAGGCCAGCTGCAACTACTTCATAGTACCGTTGGCGTGACTGTGTAGGCCAGCTGCAACTACTTCATAGTACCGTTGGCGTGACTGTGTAGGCCAGCTGCAACTACTTCATAGTACCGTTGGCGTGACTGTGTAGGCCAGCTGCAACTACTTCATAGTACCGTTGGCGTGACTATGTAGGCCAGCTGCAACTACTTCATAGTACCGTTGGCGTGACTGTGTAGGCCAGCTGCAACTACTTCATAGTACCGTTGGCGTGACTATGTAGGCCAGCTGCAACTACTTCATAGTACCGTTGGCGTGACTGTGTAGGCCAGCTGCAACTACTTCATAGTACCGTTGGCGTGACTGTGTAGGCCAGCTGCAACTACTTCATAGTACCGTTGGCGTGACTGTGTAGGCCAGCTGCAACTACTTCATAGTACCGTTGGCGTGACTGTGTAGGCCAGCTGCAACTACTTCATAGTACCGTTGGCGTGACTGTGTAGGCCAGCTGCAACTACTTCATAGTACCGTTGGCGTGACTGTGTAGGCCAGCTGCAACTACTTCATAGTACCGTTGGCGTGACTGTGTAGGCCAGCTGCAACTACTTCATAGTACCGTTGGCGTGACTATGTAGGCCAGCTGCAACTACTTCATAGTACCGTTGGCGTGACTGTGTAGGCCAGCTGCAACTACTTCATAGTACCGTTGGCGTGACTGTGTAGGCCAGCTGCAACTACTTCATAGTACCGTTGGCGTGACTGTGTAGGCCAGCTGCAACTACTTCATAGTACCGTTGGCGTGACTGTGTAGGCCAGCTGCAACTACTTCATAGTACCGTTGGCGTGACTATGTAGGCCAGCTGCAACTACTTCATAGTACCATTGGCGTGACTATGTAGGCCAGCTGCAACTACTTCATAGTACCGTTGGCGTGACTATGTAGGCCAGCTGCAACTACTTCATAGTACCGTTGGCGTGACTATGTAGGCCAGCTGCAACTACTTCATAGTACCGTTGACGTGACTGTGTAGGCCAGCTGCAACTACTTCATAGTACCGTTGGCGTGGCTGTGTAGGCCAGCTGCAACTACTTCATAGTTCCGTTGACGTGACTGTGTAGGCCAGCTGCAACTACTTCATAGTACCGTTGGCGTGACTGTGTAGGCCAGCTGCAACTACTTCATAGTACCGTTGGCGTGACTGTGTAGGCCAGCTGCAACTACTTCATAGTACCGTTGACGTGACTATGTAGGCCAGCTGCAACTACTTCATAGTACCGTTGACGTGACTGTGTAGGCCAGCTGCAACTACTTCATAGTACCGTTGGCGTGACTGTGTAGGCCAGCTGCAACTACTTCATAGTACCGTTGGCGTGACTGTGTAGGCCAGCTGCAACTACTTCATAGTACCGTTGGCGTGACTATGTAGGCCAGCTGCAACTACTTCATAGTACCGTTGGCGTGACTATGTAGGCCAGCTGCAACTACTTCATAGTACCATTGGCGTGACTATGTAGGCCAGCTGCAACTACTTCATAGTACCTTTGGCGTGACTGTGTAGGCCAGCTGCAACTACTTCATAGTACCGTTGACGTGACTATGTAGGCCAGCTGCAACTACTTCATAGTACCGTTGACGTGACTATGTAGGCCAGCTGCAACTACTTCATAGTACCGTTGGCGTGACTGTGTAGGCCAGCTGCAACTACTTCATAGTACCGTTGGCGTGACTTTGTAGGCCAGCTGCAACTACTTCATAGTACCGTTGGCGTGACTGTGTAGGCCAGCTGCAACTACTTCATAGTACCGTTGGCGTGACTGTGTAGGCCAGCTGCAACTACTTCATAGTACCGTTGGCGTGACTATGTAGGCCAGCTGCAACTACTTCATAGTACCGTTGGCGTGACTATGTAGGCCAGCTGCAACTACTTCATAGTACATTTGGCGTGACTATGTAGGCCAGCTGCAACTACTTCATAGTACCGTTGGCGTGACTATGTTGGCCAGCTGCAACTACTTCACAGTACCGTTGGCGTGACTATGTAGGCCCGCTGCAACTACTTCACAGTACCGTTGGCGTGACTATGTAGGCCAGCTGCAACTACTTCACAGTACCGTTGGCGTGACTGTGTAGTCCAGCTGCAACTACTTCACAGTACCGTTGGCGTGACTGTGTAGGCCAGCTGCAACTACTTCATAGTACCGTTGGCGTGACTGTGTAGGCCAGCTGCAACTACTTCATAGTACCGTTGACGTGACTGTGTAGGCCAGCTGCAACTACTTCATAGTACCGTTGACGTGACTGTGTAGGCCAGCTGCAACTACTTCATAGTACCGTTGACGTGACTATGTAGGCCAGCTGCAACTACTTCATAGTACCGTTGACGTGACTGTGTAGGCCAGCTGCAACTACTTCATAGTACCGTTGACGTGACTGTGTAGGCCAGCTGCAACTACTTCATAGTACCGTTGGCGTGACTGTGTAGGCCAGCTGCAACTACGTCATAGTACCGTTGACGTGACTGTGTAGGCCAGCTGCAACTACTTCATAGTACCGTTGGCGTGACTGTGTAGGCCAGCTGCAACTACTTCATAGTACCGTTGGCGTGACTGTGTAGGCCAGCTGCAACTACTTCATAGTACCGTTGGCGTGACTGTGTAGGCCAGCTGCAACTACTTCATAGTACCTTTGGCGTGACTGTGTAGGCCAGCTGCAACTACTTCATAGTACCGTTGGCGTGACTATGTAGGCCAGCTGCAACTACTTCATAGTACCGTTGGCGTGACTATGTAGGTCAGCTGCAACTACTTTATAGTACCGTTGGCGTGACTATGTAGGCCAGCTGTAACTACTTCATAGTACCGTTGACGTGACTATGTAGGCCAGCTGCAACTACTTCATAGTACCGTTTCGTGACTGTGTAGGCCAGCTGCAACTACTTCATAGTACCGTTGGCGTGACTATGTAGGCCAGCTGCAACTACTTCATAGTACCGTTGACGTGACTGTGTAGGCCAGCTGCAACTACTTCATAGTACCGTTGACGTGACTGTGTAGGCCAGCTGCAACTACTTCATAGTACCGTTGGCGTGACTATGTAGGCCAGCTGCAACTACTTCATAGTACCGTTGACGTGACTGTGTAGGCCAGCTGCAACTACTTCATAGTACCGTTGACGTGACTGTGTAGGCCAGCTGCAACTACTTCACAGTACCGTTGACGTGACTGTGTAGGCCAGCTGCAACTACTTCATAGTACCGTTGACGTGACTGTGTAGGCCAGCTGCAACTACTTCATAGTACCGTTGACGTGACTGTGTAGGCCAGCTGCAACTACTTCATAGTACCGTTGACGTGACTATGTAGGCCAGCTGCAACTACTTCATAGTACCGTTGACGTGACTATGTAGGCCAGCTGCAACTACTTCATAGTACCGTTGGCGTGACTATGTAGGCCAGCTGCAACTACTTCATAGTACCGTTGGCGTGACTATGTAGGCCAGCTGCAACTACTTCATAGTACCGTTGGCGTGACTATGTAGGCCAGCTGCAATTACTTCATAGTACCGTTGGCGTGACTGTGTAGGCCAGCTGCAACTACTTCATAGTACCATTGGCGTGACTGTGTAGGCCAACTGCAACTACTTCATAGTACCGTTGGCGTGACTATGTAGGCCAGCTCCAACTACTTCATAGTACCGTTGGCGTGACTGTGTAGGCCAGCTGCAACTACTTCATAGTACCGTTGGCGTGACTATGTAGGCCAGCTGCAACTACTTCATAGTACCGTTGGCGTGACTGTGTAGGCCAGCTGCAACTACTTCATAGTACCGTTGGCGTGACTGTGTAGGCCAGCTGCAACTACTTCATAGTACCGTTGGCGTGACTGTGTAGGCCAGCTGCAACTACTTCATAGTACCGTTGGCGTGACTATGTAGGCCAGCTGCAACTACTTCAAAGTACCGTTGGCGTGACTATGTAGGCCAGCTGCAACTACTTCATAGTACCGTTGGCGTGACTGTGTAGGCCAGCTGCAACTACTTCATAGTACCGTTGGCGTGACTATGTAGGCCAGCTGCAACTACTTCATAGTACCTTTGGCGTGACTATGTAGGCCAGCTGCAACTACTTCATAGTACCGTTGGCGTGACTATGTAGGCCAGCTGCAACTACTTCATAGTACCGTTGACGTGACTATGTAGGCCAGCTGCAACTACTTCATAGTACCGTTGACGTGACTGTGTAGGCCAGCTGCAACTACTTCATAGTACCGTTGACGTGACTGTGTAGGCCAGCTGCAACTACTTCATAGTACCGTTGGCGTGACTGTGTAGGCCAGCTGCAACTACTTCATAGTACCGTTGGCGTGACTATGTAGGCCAGCTGCAACTACTTCATAGTACCGTTGGCGTGACTATGTAGGCCAGCTGCAACTACTTCATAGTACCGTTGGCGTGACTATGTAGGCCAGCTGCAACTACTTCATAGTACCGTTGGCGTGACTGTGTAGGCCAGCTGCAACTACTTCATAGTACCGTTGGCGTGACTGTGTAGGCCAGTTGCAACTACTTCATAGTACCGTTGACGTGACTATGTAGGCCAGCTGCAACTACTTCATAGTACCGTTGACGTGACTATGTAGGCCAGCTGCAACTACTTCATAGTACCGTTGGCGTGACTATGTAGGCCAGCTGCAACTACTTCATAGTACCGTTGGCGTGACTATGTAGGCCAGCTGCAACTACTTCATAGTACCGTTGGCGTGACTATGTAGGCCAGCTGCAACTACTTCATAGTACCGTTGGCGTGACTGTGTAGGCCAGCTGCAACTACTTCATAGTACCGTTGGCGTGACTGTGTAGGCCAGCTGCAACTACTTCATAGTACCGTTGACGTGACTGTGTAGGCCAGCTGCAACTACTTCATAGTACCGTTTCAATACTCTAAAAACACCTGTTTTAAACCTACTAGTTTGATATTGGGAATTTGGTTGTGAGTAAACATATTATAATCCTTTACTTTTTGAAGTTATACTTCTTTGCGCCCGTTAGACACTTTGGGATGGGATGTTGGTCGAGAAACCGCTTCACGCTGAAAAGTAAGAACAAATTTTTAAGAACTATCGATTAATCGATTGTTAATCGAAGAAATTTAATCGAAGAAATTACTGATAATGTTAATATAGGTGTATAATATAATAATGAAGTCACGTATAATATATTGAAGATAAATATATTGAATAATATTGACAAATGTCTTATATTTTATTTATACAGGGTGAGGCAGACCACCCGTGCAGCATGTATAGCAGGAGAACGGTTTGGTCTAGTGGCCTAAAACAAAATGCTTTCCCCCTATATTGCATATGGGGAGTCCATTAAAAATGTTTTCATCAACCTTTTCGTAAAGAGTGTTGAAAAACTAGGGGTCATGGGTTCGAATCTCTAAATTATCAAATGCAAACATATGGCAAATAATACATCATTTTAAAGGTCTTGTTGAAAGAAACTCATTGATGAAAACAAAATTCATTTATCATGACACATTTCAAAATGGCGGCCATTTTTGTGGAAAATATTGACGTTTACGGAATACCCTATAGTTTTCTTACTGTTTGAGATAGGTTCATTCCGATTTCAATTTCTTACTTGCAAAACCCTCAGCTTCACTCTGATATGCCGCATGACTACTTTTATCATTATTTTGATATTGGCCCCCTAATACGAATTTTGAAAAATTAAAAATTCCTTAAAGTCAAAATTTTTAAATAGCAACATGCATCATGTTGTATATCATTTTAAAGCGCTTGTTAAGACAAACAAATTTTGCATTACACTTTTTTTTGTCTCTCCAGTGGTTTTTGAGAAATAAGCACAAACGTGTTTTTAATAATAATTTTCCCACCTTTTTACGTTACTTTGGCCATACATTTTGTATTTTAAAAAATGATCAGATTTATAAAAATATAAATTGGTATTTTTACTCTTAATGTCTCTTAAAAAATACACGATTTGTATTTTTTACAAGATTTGTAAATTCTTGTATTTATTTGTATTTATTTGCAACTTTTAACATAATTGCAACCTTAAAAAAATTAATAAGTAATAAGAGTATCGTACAAAAATATCCAGAATCCAACTGAACTTACTTTACTGTAAATTACATGTGCTCGAATTGAAAACCATTATTTTCTATACATAGTTCTATTCTGGAGGTGAAGCTATCTACAGCTCGCAATACTTCTTCGCCACTGATAGAATTTATACCATGTCTGATTCTCTGCATCATATCTTCGATTGTTGTTGGTCGTCTTTTGTACACTAAATCTTTCAGCCTACCCCACAAGTAGAAATCCATACAAGTTAAATCAGGAGATCTTGGAGGGTAGTTGACAGGACCACCTCTTCCAATCCATCTTTCAGGATATTGTTCATCAAGAGTTTGTCTGACGTTGTTGGCGTAGTGAGGTGGTGCCCCATCATTCATGAACCACAAATGTTCTATGTCTTCGTCGGGTATATCTATTAATAGGTTAGGCAGGTGATTTAGCAAAAAGTTGTTATAAGTGTCTCCAACTAGGTGTTCTCTGAAGAAAAAGGGACCTATAATTTTTCTACCAAGGATGCCACACCAAGTATTCAAAGTCCAGTATCTCTGGTTATCCACCTCTCGCATCCAGTGTGGATTCTCATAGGCCCAGTACCTCATATTATGGCGGTTCACTTCACCGTTGCTGCGGAAAGTTGCTTCGTCACACCACAGTACATTACGAAAAAAATGTTCACGTTGTTGTAACATTTCCCTAGCCCACAAACAAAAAGTCATTCTTCGATGGCTATCATCACCATGCAGTTCTTGGTGTAATGATATCTTGTATGGGTGCATTTTGTTATATTTCAAGATTCTCAACACTGACCTTTGACTCACACCCGCATCTAGAGCTATTCTTCTGGACGAGTCAGTTGGATTGAGTTGAACCGCTGCCAAAATGTCTGGTGCCGTATCACTTCTTACAGGCCTAGCTAGGGTTTTTCCTTTATTGAAATCAGGCTGAACCTGTCCTTTTTCACGCACACGACTAGCAAGTCTTTGAAAGGCCATTCGTGATTGAACTTCTCTGTCTGGATAACGTTCTGCGTAGAGATTCGCAGCAGCTGAGTAATTCTGGAAACATTCGCCTAACACTATTAGCATTTGGAAAGCCTCTTCATTTGTGTACGGCATTTCAGTAAATACAGAACTATCATTCACAATAAAAGAACAAAATAAGGAATAAGTGGAGAATTAAAGTGGTTGTCAAATAAAATAAGTTTTGTTTCAGGAACTAAAATGAAGTGTACAATAATGCACTAGAACAGCTGATTTTATAAACAGCTGAAAATAATCAGCTGATTAAACAATCATAAGATTAATAATAATTGCAGTAACCCAGGAGCAAAGTATCAACTGGTTGTACTGAACAGTAAAGGCCAATTGTGAAAGGTACCTAACCATGCGAAGCGAGTAATGGTACTGTGTATAAAAACTATTAATATTTATTTATAATATTAAAGTATAAAAATACAACAAACAATTTTAAATGATAAAATTACAATTATGGTGATTTCAGTTTTTTACAAAGGTCTCTTAATTTTAGAGAATCATACAAATCTGGAACCAAAAGGCCATCTGCCACATATTCCCTTCAAGATTATCTTAGTAATAAGCTTTAAACCAGATTGTAATAATACCGGATTAGTAATAATACCATATCTGTATTATTAGCAATGATAACACAGTACTTAATGTAAAACGCTTTTTGCCTGTATTTGTCAAATTGAAATATCTTAATAAAAAATAAACTTGCTTACATAATTCCTTATTTCGATTTACGCAATTAAAATGTTAGATTTTGACTCAGTGCTTTCAGTTTTGGATGTCAGTGGCCAAAGTACCGTAAAAAGGTGGGAAAATTATTATTAAAAACACGTTTGTGCTTATTTCTCAAAAACCACTGGAGAGACAAAAAAAAAGTGTAATGCAAAATTTGTTTGTCTTAACAAGCGCTTTAAAATGATATACAACATGATGCATGTTGCTATTTAAAAATTTTGACTTTAAGGAATTTTTAATTTTTCAAAATTCGTATTAGGGGGCCAATATCAAAATAATGATAAAAGTAGTCATGCGGCATATCAGAGTGAAGCTGAGGGTTTTGCAAGTAAGAAATTGAAATCGGAATGAACCTATCTCAAACAGTAAGAAAACTATAGGGTATTCCGTAAACGTCAATATTTTCCACAAAAATGGCCGCCATTTTGAAATGTGTCATGATAAATGAATTTTGTTTTCATCAATGAGTTTCTTTCAACAAGACCTTTAAAATGATGTATTATTTGCCATATGTTTGCATTTGATAATTTAGAGATTCGAACCCATGACCCCTAGTTTTTCAACACTCTTTACGAAAAGGTTGATGAAAACATTTTTAATGGACTCCCCATATGCAATATAGGGGGAAAGCATTTTGTTTTAGGCCACTAGACCAAACCGTTCTCCTGCTATACATGCTGCACGGGTGGT